>OY720633.1:142482699-143082699 GCA_963169105.1 Ceriagrion tenellum | reverse complement strand
ACGTCATAAAATTCTTCACGGTGAGCGAAAAGTTGATTAACAAACATCAGCATTCGAGTATAATTGCTAGGTAATTCAAAGTGAATACGTCGCTTTACGATGCAAATTTATATCATTGTCTATTGTTAACACTCTTCAAATAGACTCACGACCAATCGGAGCTCTCTCTCTTCCCTAAAATGTACCCTCGGATTTCAAAATGTGCGGCCAATGACACACCTCTCGCCTATTAAGTGTAAATCCAGGCGAACTATAGAATCCCAAATTTTGCTACTAGGTATACTCTCTTTGAAGGGTTAGTTGAAGATCCAAGTAATAGTTAGAAAGATAAAAATGATGCAGTTACGGTTGTACATGTTCGGGATTGGGAATTTCATTTTATTTCTGAAACATATTAAACCGAAAAATAAATTACGCAGTAGGGCCACGATCCTGTACTACACTGGAGTCCTGTGCACCCAATGCCTTAACCCACACCGCCACGGCAAATAATTATAGTACGAGCGTAAAGCCGTTGTTACCCATGAGCAGATGCGTAAACAGAAACCATTAAAATTGCATAGTATTTACACCCAACATTGCGCCAATGCATAAACTCGTTGACGTAAAATAGCTCCTGTTATGATACGGATAATTTTTCCACGCATTTTTCTATCACCTTATATACTTGCAAGGACATGCATCGTGTGAACATGTCTTAATGCGACGAATTGAGAGGAGCAAAGTCCTCGAGTCACCTACAATTTTCTCGCGAACCCGGGCCGGAAAAGCAGTGACCCTTTTTCTACATCTCTCCCCAGTCGCAAAAAAATAAAATCTTTGGCGTCACCTCACCTCACCGTAGGTGTCGCGATGTCTCCTTGTTAGACTATTTGTTGATCACAAGACTATACTCACAATTTTTTGCCCTTTATATTCCGGGAGTATTTCGCACTTCACTGTGCATACATTTATCAATATTTGCTATCGAACGCGTCCTATTGCACTATCAATGTAATAATTCCTCATGGAACTGCAATAAAATTTTAGAATCGAACTTTTCGAAAAGATCACATTTCTAAGAATGTCGATAAATAAGTACTGCAATATAAATTGCGAAAAATTAATATATTAATGTATCGGGAAAATCACAGTAAAAAATTAACGAAGTGATTTAACAGTTTGTATTTCGGACTATGTCCTCATGTCGCATCTCATTATACGTACTCCATCATCACTAGACCACTTAATAGGCAGAATATCCGACTCGGCACGAACTTCCATGCAGATGAAACACTAAGAAATTGTTTAAGTATTGCACACCAAAATACATATGTACTTTCTGAAACCCTGACGCAATATTTCAACGAAATATCACGAGGCTAAAGATAAATGAACGGTAAGTGAACGGTGATACTCGCCGAACTATTCGCCGGTATCTCGCATGTCTCGTACGGTAGATGGCAGGTGTGACGCCATGCGTAAAACTTCCAAAATGGCGCGCAAAAAGCTGCGTTTGAAACGGCATCATCTTTTCAATGGAGTATTTGCACTTTTTTGGAAAGTAATCTTTAAAAAAATTCACCATTGAATTAAGTGAAATTCGAAATCGTAGACTTTTGCGGTAATTTTTAAACGAGATATCAACAAATAAAATCTGAAAATTTAATATTGCGCTGAAACACGATCCGCCATGGTCCCGGGCTTGTGACGTCATCTCCCAGATCCTTGCCTTCAAGCTGGGTTGTGCTGTGTTCGAGTGGCCACGAGTAGTTATTTTTCTTGGAGAGTTCATCTGGCTCATCCGTTCAAATAATCTTGTTAACTTCAATATTATGGTGGGCCATACTTCGAGTAAGGGAATCCCTGCTAAAAAGGCTTGGAACGAATATTTTTTCGTTCCTAAGTGTACTAGTACAGGATTATCTACGTCGGAGAAGAAGTTCGTGAACTTGCCGGACAACCCAGTGTTAAGCCCTGACTACACGATACATTAACCCGTACGAGATGTACAAATGCATGAACGCGTGAATGAACGCGAAAATTCATCGTGTAACCACACCAACTTGTACGAATGCATGAACGCGTAAACAGGGAAATAGAATCTGTTCTATTTGGTTCATGCATTCGTTCATGAACTTGTACATGAACACGTACGGGTTAATGCACCGTGAAATCAGGCCCTCAAGGAGGAAATGGCTAATTGCTGCAGTCCTTGCCCATCTATTAAAACTGAGTTCTCATCAGTTAACAGGTTTTCTGACCTTGTAGCATTCATAAAATTACATATATTTAATTCATTTATCAGTCCCCTGTACTCCCTCACATGTGTTTTAACATTTCTTAAAACATATACGTACTAATAATTTGCAACTGTTGGGCTTAGTTGGGCTTTTTTAGCTAAGGATTTAGATGCGATTGATGATTGGTGTGATAGATGGCAACTAGAATTCAATTTGAAAAAATGCGCGATTATGAATTTTTGGAAAAAGAATGGCTTTCCCCGGAATAATTATTGCATCAAAGAAAACAAAATATGTAACGTAGATTCAATTAAATACTTAGGCGTCACCATCACTGAAGACATGTTATGGTGGAAACACATCAGGGAAATAACTAGTGTAGCAAACCGTAGATTAGGATTCGTAAAAAGGGTTCTAGGAAAATGCGATGAGAGAGTACGAGAAAGAAGCTATTTTACACTTGTCAGGCCTCATTTAGAATATGTCGCTAGTATATGGGATCCGTACGAGGAAGGTATGATAAAAGAATTAGAGCGCGTGCAAAGGAGATCTGCTAGGTTTGTTAAAGGCCGTTATGATAATTGTATAAGTGTTACGAGCTTAATAGAAGAACTAGGATGGGAATTACTATCAGAACGCAGGTTAAAATTTAGGTTAAACCTTTTAAGTAAATTCGAAACAGAGTTGTTCACAGATGACGTTAGATATATATTGAGATCCGCTGCGTATTATGCTAGGTTTTATCATATTAACAAGATTAGAGAGATAGATTGTCGTACCGATAGATTTAAAATGTCATTTTTCCCACGTACTATAAGAGAGAACAATAGGCAGTGTAGCAAAGGGATAGGTAGGTGAAATATAGTTAGAGTAGTCTGTAGTGCATGATGCATGTAATAACAACCAATAATCCCTTCCTTATTATGTAGATACTAACCATCTAGCTCCATGTGACCCTATTATCTAGCATATCTCCCTTAAATATCCTAGTTGCATGTCAATAGCGCATGTTTGGTGATCTTCACCCCCTGCCACACACCCTCGTGGTGGCTCGCAGGGTATCACGTAGATGTAGATGTAGTGATCTGAGATAAGCAAGGGGAGCATTATTTCTGAGAGTAGACTTATATTAATATTAGTTAGTAGGTAGTCAAGGCTTGTCCTAGAAAAGCCGGAGACTCTAGTGGGTTGACAATGGTAATTCAGATGAAAGCCAAACGAACTGAGCATATCAATTCTTAAGATTTAAGTCTGTCTGTCACTTATCCTCATTCAGAAAATTTAGGTTAAAGTAACCCCCTATGCATATTATAAAATTGAAACCTTAATTCCTAACAAAATAATATAAGGCGCTCTCTACAGTAATGACAAACTGTTCAGGGTCACTCAGTAGTAGGTATATCTTATCATTTACAAAAATTATTGAATTTACATCACAGGGATGGTCATTTTGAGGAACATTAGTAGAATATGATGATATTAGTTTAAATTCCACATCTACAGTTCCTATCTAAATACGCACTTTACCTGGAGGATACATAAGTCCTGCTGTCTAGACTAAATATTAATGCAAACCATTGGCACAATAACTTACAAAAAAATGTTCCATAGCTGTCAGTGAAGTTACAGGCAGTACTCAACCAAAATTTAACCTAACTTTAGGCATATTAAAACCCTAATATACTATGTAAGAAACAAATAAAATTCTAGGAATGTTAATTTCAATGCATGGTAAATTGAAGCAACAAAATACAAAAGGGCAGGGCAGTAAAACTCCAAGAAACATCAAATGCAACTTATATATTGCCAAGCAAACCATATTCTTTTCCATGTCAGAACAGTAGTCCAAGATGGATGGAAGCACACATTATGCCATCCATGACAAAATACATCAACACACTGAGTGCGGATGATGCAACATGTGTGCTTCTCAGGGATGGATGTTGTACCATGTGAGTCATGCATAACTTCGTAAAACAAAGAAAAAAAATAATTCCTCCGGGAAAAAATTTCAACAACAGCTCCAGCACTCAACGTGTTAAACTACTTCACTAGCATCAATGTTATTCGTGATGATAGGAAAATAGCATGTTTAGGGGTTTCAAGAGAGAAATCGTAACAAAAAATTACATCAGACATATATGGATAATGTTAAATGATTAATTATTAGACCCAAGTACCATCCTAGGTGTATCACTAGTTTCCTTTGCAGATATCAAAATGAAAAGGTATATTTCTGACAACCGTTAAACCGTTGGAATAAAAAGATTTTTCGTTTCATGAAGTGGTATTCATTTATGCTCCTAATTTTACTACGATAATTTTACTCCTCGCTGCTCCGGTCCGACCTAATCCGCATTAGCGCTCAGGAAATGCCCTACCATTATCACATCAACCGTCGGGAGATTATTCGAACATGCCTTGACAAAACTGGGTTCCATGACAAAAACTTGATTTCCACTTAAACGCAAGAAAAGTAGAAATAATTAATATTTTCTTCTGCCGAAACAGATACACAATGCTAACCACAGCGATCAGCTACACACAAACATGAGCGATGACGTCACGTAGCGAAGAGTCAATGGCTGGGCGTTTCAGCCTGCACAATATCGATGCGAAAACAGTGCATGATGAATATTAATAATTTAAATAACTAAACAACTATTAGTGCAAGCAACCGAGAGGTCGATATATACAGATATAATTTAACGAATCCAACAGATTTCGACGGTATTCCAAAAAAGTGCAAACACTCCATTCACAGTAGTTCAATACATATGGGTCGCTCAGATGAAAGGAAAGGACATATTGGAAACATTTTTGGTTATCTATATGATGCATGAGTTAAAACAGCTGTAAAAAAACCTTGCAAGTTCTCTATTCGCTACCTCTAAATAAATATGCTGGGCCAGAAGAAATTACTGTTCGCGAGTATAGAGAATTTGATTTATTCATATACAACTGGCTAATAATATTTAGAAAATTCATTAAGGAACTCGTAATACCCAAAGGCTATAAAACTGCAAATGCCACGCCCATACTTAAAGGCGGCGATAAGGAAGAGGGAAAAGGTAATGCTTTGCGGTATGACAGTCCTAAGTTAAAGGAAATGGTTTGCAGAACCGATAATTTAAAATATCATTTTATGCCAAGGGGTCATAATAATTTCGACACATCAATTCTATGATACTCCTACCGCAACTAGCCAGAGTTGACCTTGTACTTGTTCCAATAGCATAACATCATTTATAACAACTTTCCTGGCTTGAAATTCCCGCCATATTTTAGTGATTATTTAATGCACACATCAGCTTATCGTTTTAATTATATTATGAGGGGACCGAGATTTGCTCAGTACACGGCATGTATTAATTAAATTTTACATCAATGGCAATTTATATAATACAATAGAATTTTCTCGACCTTTTTGTGTTGTAAATTTACAAAATTCTCATTAATAAAACCCTAAATAGATAAGAGGTTTCTCGGGTTTTCCACCGGGTGAGCAGGTCCATGGGGCCCAACTTTTCGGAGAACGACTTGTCCTCCATCATCAGGGTGTCAGCTTCCGAATGCCGTTTCCTCAATTTTGGCCGGTATATATCGAAGAATCCGATCCACTTTTGAGGATTTCAAAGAAGGTTTAACCTTCGCTCACCCTGGAGGTGGCTTTCCATGATCTTCATAGACGTAGAATATTAGCCAGGACTAATATGCAAACCGGGCTGAACACTGGGATATTTCCAGTATACCGGGACCATCCTGGTCAAACTGGCACGTATCGTGAGCCTTGGTATATACTATGGCTCGAAGTCTCTTTGTCAAGGGGTAAAGGAAAGGAAGGCAATTGAAAAGAATGACTCTAGGTATGCAGTAATATTTTTATTGTTTATAAATTTGATTGGTGCCTTATACTCAATGTTTTATGATATAGATCAATCTTCCTGTTTTATAAGACAACAAACTTCGAGGAATAAATGGACTATATACGATTAATAAAAATATACATATCTTTATGTAAAATGCTTAATATGTGAATCCTCTGAAAACAATCTCTCGGTTTGTTTATGGACAAAATAAAAATTCACTAAAGCGGAGTAGTTAATTCAATATATACAAAGTTCTCCTTGCAAAGCCCAAAAAATGCTCCTTTTCAGCTAAACTAATAATTCGCTATGTTGGAGTAGTTTTCAGCAATGACATATTTCCAGCCATGAAATATATACGAATTTATCAGTGAGTTTTATTTTTTCCTATAGAAATACATGATTTTTTATGGGCAAAATAAAAATTCACTGAGTTATTCGTATATATTTGATGGCTGGAAATGTGTCATTGCTGAAAACTACTCCACCACAGCGAATTATTCAATTAGTGGAGAAGAAACATCTGATAGTCTTTTCAAGGAGGGCTTTGTATATATTCCATTAACTACTCCACCTTAGTGAATTTTTATTATACCCATAAACGAACCGAGTATATTTATTGGCAAAATAAAAACCAACCAAGGATGTTTTTAAGAATGTTAGTGATTTTAAGTACACCCTGTGTAGGTTCTTCTCAACCCATGTAGTGGAAAACCCTTTGTCGAGAGCGTAGTCAGTGCAGTGTTGATATTTGCTGCGATTGATGTGGTTGATCCGGCAGCGTAAATGAATACAATCACGTTTTCTGAAAAACAAATGATAATCATTGTCACATCAAAAATGGCTGAGAGATTGTCATAATACACAGAGATACGAACTTGTGCTTTAGTTACATCGAAGACAAGATGCAGCACCGGGTATGTCATTCAGATATAATCTCATGACGCTGAGAGTAAACGGGGTGGTTATCATACATTATATCCCATTATTTTGTCCGCATTTTTGCATTTGGACTTGATAACTTAGCCAGCTTATCTTGAGATCACCAAAATATGTTCAAACAACATTTTCACACTTGGTTTGGCACGTGAAATTAAACTATGTACCATTGAGGCGAATTTGTCGATCACTCTCACACTCAGTAGCAGCAGGCATATTGTTGTGCCAAATAGCTGTTTTCACATTATTAATGGTGAGATTAGCCTAGAATTTCATATCCGTTGGGATATTTTCACTCGGACAAGCACCAGTTTTATGGAAGCAAGTTTTGGATTCCACTAGGTTTTCGGCAAATTTTCATCAGGTAGGCCGGGTAGAGTGCATTTTAATCTACAGAAAGATGGCATGATTCTCTAACACCCCAAAAGGCAAATTCCTCACTCTGAGGTGTATAGAAATTAGAAAAAAAAGTTAACATTATCCCCACTATTCAGAATCCCTATCATCACCTGTTTAAACCACCAACTCTGCCCTCTCATAATATCCTCCAGAAGTTTCCTCCCCTCATTCGCCATATTGAGCACTTCCTCATCGAGAGTCTTCCATTCCAGTTCCTGCGTTACACAGCCAGCTAGAACACAACAAAACTCCATATTTGCCTTATTTTTTAAATTGCCATTTTTATATTGCCATATACTATTTGCCAAAATTACCCTTGACTTCTAACCCGAGATCCCTGTCAATATCGCCCTTCTATTGTTGCAATTCTCTTTCACTGGCGCAAATCTCCTTCATTTTGTAATTTCCATTCCCTCCTAATGAGGTATTGACCATTCTCTGCTTGCTACAGTGTTATGAACTATCTCGATTATATGACCAATTTGTTCTCGTTTATTTTGTCCTTCAATATTTAAAATTTACTCTTCCTCTGTGTCCACAGTGCCTTCCAGTTCGTGAATCTAAGAGCTTCATCATTGTCCCTCCTAATTTGATTCTCACTTCAACCAAATTCTACCCCCCTCGTACCGTGGGTGAAGTAAATATTAAAATCTTTGGATACATAAAAATATCTTGGAATTACCTTAACTTCTGGAATATCGTTTGGTACGCACATACACAAATATGCGGCACAGAATTAAAGACTCTAGGTATTTTTAAGCGTATAATAGAAAAAAGTAAAAGAGAGATGCTACGTAGCTCTGGTTAGGTCACACCTCGAATAAGCCGCGAGCATTTGGGATTCTTATCATAAAGTTTTAATTTAAAAAATTAAATTGTAAAAAGAAAAGCAGCACTCTTCGTCAAAAACTGCTACAAGCGAACATATTGTGACTCAAAACTTTGGGAAGGATTTATATGGGGTCCCCTAGAGACTCGGAGGCTACAAGTCACTTAGCTTGCTTGAGAAATTCAGAGCTGGTGTGCTTCAGAGTGACACAAACAATATTATCATGACGTATCACAAAATCTCTAGGTCTGACTGAAGCGATAAAATAAGAGACACACATTGCCGAACAGATAGATATTAAAAATCACTCTTTGTTCGCAAAATAAGCGACCTCAATAAAAACTGAGCTCCACTAAATATACTCCCATAATACACGTCACCATTTCACTTCCGAAAACCTTACATCTTTACACAGCTGGTGTCCAAAAACCGCCTGCCACACGCCCACGTGGAGGCTCGCAGGGTAGTATTTAGATGTACCCTAAGTTGGCATTATGGTAACAAAAAGGCAAAGGCTCACACCGCTTCCTAAAAATGTACGCCAGGATTCTCCGTCAGCCAACGTCACCTGTTCAGTCCGAGACACTTATGGTTCTCGAAGCAGTCTCGTACTTCTCCTATTTATTCGTAATTTAATGAATATCTTCATTAATTTCACAATTTTAACGCTTTCAAACACTTATTCACAGTCAACGAAAAGAAAAAATATTCCCTAATTGAGCTTTTCGTTTCTTTCTACGAGCGTTAAAATCACCGCAATTAGATCCCGATCAGTTTCCCCGGTTGGAACAAAGCTGACAGGACTAGAAAATTCTGTCATTAATAATCAAAGAGACCATGTAAAATAATTGAATTTAAGATAAAATGTGTCTTTTTTATATTTCTTTAACATCAGGGCTTCCGAGTTCAGCCACGTAGTGAACAATCTGTGACAATGTTTCGTCTTGCGTTGCAATGAGCGTCTTCAGGTCAACGAATTGAAATAGCGCTACAACCTGCGTGACTAAATGCTGAGTCACAATAAACCATAGCGAAATTCTTTCATGCTTTTGCGTCAGGTTATACTTCTATTACTATTATTTATAATGAACAGAAATATATTTGTCTTGCATCGATTTTTTAGAGAAGACGTTTGATTGACAAATTTAATTTAATCCTGCATATTAATGTGCCCTTCTGGCACTTTTTAATTCAAAAAAATTCCACCATTTCCCAGAAAACCATCCTTTTAGACGTAATTTTTAAAGAGCATTTTAATACATTTTGAGTTTTGCAACATATCCGTTTAGGTTTAACTGGGAAACTTCCAAATTAGGCTACCTAACAGTTTCCCAAACACTGCCCAATATTTTTGTAGTTTTGCGCACATTTTACAACATTATCTTTAAATATAAAAACTATTTGATAAATTTCGTTGATCAACAGTGCAAAAACAATTCAGATAGATGTTCAAATCCCGATACATCGATTTTGCAAGGTATGCTTTAAGCAATCAAGAAGTCCACACTTCCTTTTCCAATGGTATGAATTTCTTAGGTGCCTTAAAAGAACAAGATGTAATGAGATAACATGCTTTCTGTCGTAACTCATGATCGTGTATGGCCCGTGCCTCATTGAAAGGTTTTATTCCTGAGCGGGATACATTAGAAGCGTAATGCAATTAGAAGTGTAATTCTGTTGGGACTTATAACAGGAGTGGTGTAATTTTTGAGACAGGAAAGTGCTGCCATTCCTCATTTATCACCTCTGCTTTTTATGAAGATCTATTCTTTCTTTATCATCTGTACTCTCATAACCTTTGTTGACTGGGATAAAGCATTTGCATCTCGAGCTCTATCCTCCGCCTGGCCAGCATTCCATGCGCGCTGCGCACTGTGGCCTTCCCCTATTATCCCCCCCCAGCCCCTCGCTTATAAGAAAAGATAAGAGAGGGTCTAGAATAGATTCTTACACGCAACATAAAGAAGTTGGCCCAAACATTGCATAATTTTTAGTGAAGACATTTAACCAGCCGGAGGTATATTCCGGAGGTAATGTACCACAAGACAAGAAAATAGTCAATGTCGCTTCAGCCTCTAAAGAGAAAGGAACAAAGCCTAGGAAACACCCTGCCAATACCATTAACATCATTAAAATGTAAGATCTCTGGCACATAACTATAATCAATATCATGCTTTTCTTGAATAATGGAAACCTCTTCCACAGCAGTCTGCATTGCTTTCGGATGAGTAGATCATTCGAGACCCATCCTGCACTCTTCCTCTGTGATATTTAAAAATCAGGCGAAACAGTAAAGCAAATATGAGTGTATGTCGTGCATTTCAAGTAAAAAAATTCACAACATTCCTCACAAAGAACAAATAATTAAATTTAAACCATACGGAGTAAACAAATAAAATGTAAATTGGATACACATCATTTTCAAATCCACCGACAAAAAAGGGATTATCGACGGCCTTAGGCCCGAGCGAGTTAGTAGAAGTCAAATACCAGGGAGTCAATTTCGCTTCAGACCCGATAATAGGGGTTACATAGAAAGTTTTTGCGATGCTGTATCAAAGAGACTTGGATATATCAAGCGTATAGTGGGAAGGTTCTCCGACGAAAATGAGAAAGAGTGATGCTACTCTGCTTTGGACAGGCCACACATTGAATATGCCGCGAGTATTTACGGCCCTGTATAGAAAAATTCTATACAGGAAAAAATATGAACCAATTAAAGCCACACACTTCACTAAAGACTGCTTTGAGTGAACAGAAAATGCCACACATCTGATGGAAGCACAGGCTTAAAAGCAGTTGGATATTAGTAATCGAAACAGTAGGCTCAGATTTCTTAAAGGCGTTAGACCAGTTAAAATATTGTTCGGCACGGAGGATATTATTCAGACCACGCGCCATATCTATAGGAATGATAGGAGCGAAAAACTTATAGAAATACACTACCGATACGCTAGGTAAAATTAACCCTCTTTCTATGAACCGATTGAACGGCAAAAACAGCAGGACCCTGGCATAAAAAAATAATTAACATAGAGTTCATCTCTGTCTTCTCCCTTTCCTATTCCTCATGCCTTGCACTTCCATGCCTGACATGCTAACAACCCTGGCCACACTCCTCTGCGGCGTCTCGTGTGGTATTGTTCAGATGTATAGGAGCCCAAGTTTTGTGAATCTCATGGCTGTTTTCTTACTCTTCCCACCTTAAAGTATCTAAAAAGGGAGCCAGAATATAAGACTCACCATAAGTTACTCGCAGCCCACATTTCTTTCAGGAATGATATTTACACCCGAGCTAGAAACAATACCGTCAACTTGGAAAATAAGAACCAGAGGACGCAAATCAATGCTGCGAATGATGCATCATAGATGCTTACATTTAGCGCTCCTTTGATGTATGTTATCCACACCTGTCTTCCTCTACCACGGAATTTCCTGGCGTTAACTTCCTCGTGCTATGCCCGAATAACTTTGCCACCACTAGTCACGGCCGGAAAATACAAGATATTCTACTTTTCTGCACCATATAGTCTTGGTGTGCTAAATTATAATGCATTGATAATCACGTAGGTAATTGTTAAATCATTTCACGAGCACAAATTCAAATTTTACCACGCTATAATGTACTACATTTATCACCGTCATATTGGGATTCTTACCACCGAAGACGGAGCTATGTAACATTGAAGACATTTTTATTGCTTGTCTTAATCTGATGTCTGCATGATTTCCGGGATTTTGTCGTATTTGTTTGCTCATCCGATTGATCAACGCCACGGAAACCTACGCATTAGCATTGCTTTCCTGTATGTTTGTCGACTCAAAAGTCACCCGTTGTAAATGGAATAGGTTAACTTTCTCCACAGAATTTCACTAAGCATAAGAAAAGAGTATCGACCTTTATCTGTTTTAATCCAACAGCATAAGTTCCGATAAGAGAGTTCTACGTTTTCACTCAACTGTTGGCTCAAATGGCGTTATCTTTCCCATGTATTAGCACAGGACGTTTAAAGATAAACGCTGTCAGATATTCGACGTTTTTAAATTGTGACCACATTGTTCCACCATCATATGGAGAAAACGCATCTACAGTTGAAAAGTGTTCAATATAGAGCAAGGGAAACGTTTTAAGCACCACAGTATTATTCACAATACTCTAAAAATGGCCGTTACGATATATCTTCGTCTTGAAGACAACGCCTTCACTTCGAAACCCCTTTCATCAATAGAAACCACCAGCTGTCAGCGCGTCTACTTATCTATTCATTAGATTCAATTTCCTCGCAATATCTTTAATATTAATACTCTTGGTAATCAGTTTTAATATGTATAGCATGACAACGGTAAATTCGAGGAGTTAAGGTCCACACAAATTCAACAATCCAATGGATTCAGTCACGCAACAGGCTAATGGGTTCGATCCGTCTCAGCCTGTCTGAGATTTCAGACCGATCTGAACCAGCGGGTTTGTGGCGCTTCTCGTAATTCTTTAGGTTGTCATTGGGAAACAATATATAATCGCAATTATTCAAGGCGTGTGCTGTAACCACTATAACCAGTTCTAACAAGAGTGCAGTCATACTGAGTAAAGTGACGATGATATCGCAATACATTGGAATCTACCTCCACTGCGCAATTTTGTTCACTAGGAATGCGATTGAAAATTTCAAACTCTGCACTTGTTTACCCATCGAGTCAGTCAATCAAGCTTGGATCGATACATTTGATTGTTCAGTAAAGACATTTTCAGCCCGTGTTAGTAAACTAAGCGATCTGAGTCGCTTCTCCGAGAATTATCAGATCGGTCCGAGTTCAAATCGATCTGCAATCGATTGGTAAACGTAAACCAGTTGCATGGAACGTACGAATGATAATTTTTTGTACTGTAATAAGTGTATTTTAATAGAAAGGGTCAGTCATTTTAAGAATCTGGCAATTCACAATGATCAACGATGCAACTGGAAAGAGCATATTAGAAAAATAAGATCGGAGATGATCTCTATATTTAGAAATCTTTACTTTGAAGATATATTTTCCCAGTGTCAGTTCTCATAATGGTATACTTTCCTTTAATAAATTCAATTTTAGGAACCGGAATTGCATACTGGGAGGTGGTCCCTGATTTGATGACGTATTCCGGCAGACCGCACGGCGTCTGCCCGGAAAGGGAGCCAGGAGGACATCTAATCCCAATTATTTAGGCAACGGGCTCCGCCGGTTCTCAAAGATGTGCGGAAAGTTTTCGCAAAAGCGACACTGACGGCTACTCGTCTCACGTTGTTTGGGTAACCTAACTAATACGAGTACTTCAGGGAGGCGGAGGCCCATTTGAGGTCCTTTTGACCTCAATCCTCCTCATTGGTGTCAGCCTCGAAGGTTGGCTACGTTGGAACGCTAATCTTCCCTTCCCATCCCTTTCCTTCCCACTGCTTCCTTGCCTTGGAGATAAGCGAGTAGCTTGAGTCCGAGGTGGAAGTTGTAAACCTGCGGCGAGAGCCGAAACACCTGCCACCAAGTTTAGTGAGGAGGTCCCTAATGTCTAAGCATCCCCTATCCTTATTCTTTCCCTTTCCAGTCTCTTCCCTCATTTCATATGCCCTTACTTTCTAATACTATCCCAGCTTTCCGATTTTCCAAGACGACAGCATGAACTGCAGTTAAGCACCCGATAATAGTCTGAGGAAATCAATAAGCTTTGGCTTACGCTATCTCCGTTACCCTCTCCCCTCTAAGTGTAGACGGAGATTGTCCTAAGCACTGGTGCCTTATTAGTACTCACCAGGAGGAACCCGCGACCGAGTAAAGCCCGGGGGGCACCGTCACAACTTCTATATATTTTTAGATCAGGTGAACACTACCTGATAATATCGCCAATTCGATCACCCATTCAAACATATTAACTTATTATTCAAGTCTGTATAAGTATTTATAAAAGTGAGCCTTCGATTATAGAGTTCATTAATTTATCCATACAACTGAATTACTAGTTCATCAATTTGTAAACTTACATTCGATTCTTACTCACCTACTTTCCAAAAAACACCACTGTTTTCACAAGAGTAAAACACCATGTAGGCGTTTGCCAAAGAGTCGATCATGTAGTAATTGATAGTCCCCGAGTTCCCTGAAAATAATCGTTACATCAATAATAACCGAAATGGATTAGTTTAAAAAGAGCACAAAAGTATTGTTTTTCAAGGTTATTTGGTGTATTTGTTCAAGTTAGGTGTATTTGTTCTAATCATCGTGAAGGATTAATTGAGCCGCAACAAGTATTCGTGCAAAATGTCAAAGCCCTGCCTTGCGATGAAATACTATAAATTTAAATATGACAAAAAAACATGAAAACCGAAAAATAGCCTTTCGCTTCATAATTTTCACGCATAGCCACTGCTGTCTACAAATTAATAAATTGATATTTGATCATTACATCATATGCCATGTGTCAGCCACAGAAATCAGAAAATGATAATTTTCTTATTTTTACTTTGAAAATATTAAAACTACATGGAAAATACCATAAGGTAACATAATAACTTTAAGTATTATTTTTTCGAGGTTCTTATCATCATGAAGGATTAATTGAGCCGCAACAAGTATTCGTTCAAAATTTCAAAGCCCTGCCTTGCGGTGAAATACTAAAAATTTAAATATGGCAACAAAACATGAAAACCGAAATAATAGCACTGTGGTTTATAATTTTGACGCATAGCTACTGTTGTCTACAAATTAATAATGTAGCATTTCATCATTACATCATATGCCATGCGTCAGCCACAGAAATCAGACAAAAATACTTTTCTTATTTTTACTTTGAAAATATTAAAACTACATGGAAAATACCATAAGGTAACATAATGCAAAAAATATAAAGCTTTTTTCGCGTAAGAGTTACATACCACGCAAAGTTCTAGCTCACGCATCGTGTCGTTTGCTGCATTGCAGCTCAGTTTTCAGGGGTTGACGCCTTACAGCAAGCTTTTTCCCAATGTCGATTATAAGACTTCTTGCACATTATTGATAATTATGTTATTTTATTTTATTTCCCGGTCTTTTGCATTTGTCCCGGTCTGTGTTTAAGCAATCGGCCAGGGCTTTAATCATTTTGACGTTGCTGGACGAATCTTTTTTAAAGTATTTTCTTTAGAGTAAAATTTCTTTAAAGTAAAAGTTCTACCTCACGAGGACATTGTTTAATTATAAGTGTAAAAGTGATGGTTTCCGGCAAAGCTTTGACGAAATACCTCATGGCTGGAAATAAAAACTTTGCAAGTTTCAGATAGAGCATTTTTAATGACGACCCATGTCTCTTCACGGTGCGATATCGACATAATGTCATCTGATAATGTTACCAAACGACGTAACCTAGGTCGCCATTGATAATTTTTTATCTGGAATTACGAAGTCTATAATGCCCGACTTAAGAATATAAAATGGAAAACAAGTGACAAGTAAGCACACACCCCAAAACATTCTGCTTTACATGAACGAATACTTAACCCGGCATAATTCCTCAAGAATTTTACTCACAAGCATTTGGAATTGTTAAAGTGAAAACATGTGCTGCTAATGTCACAGGTGTCGTTGTATCCGCGATAGCTCCATTAACCTGCAGTGTCGCCGTAGTAGATAGCGGTGCTCCAGTTCTGGAATAAAGTTAAATAATGAGAATTACCCAAAGATGAGTGGGAACTACAAATTCATAGTTGATACTCTATTTTGTCATTACTAACTTTTATCAAGAGGATGAATGACCACTTGCGGTCATTCGGCTAGCAAGCGTAGTCATTTTCATCTTACATGCAATCAGCTTATTGAGCTCTACTGTCAAAGTGGAAGCTAAGATGGAACTTCACTTGTTATCATGGGGTCGTTGATTGGAATCAGGTCAGAAAGGAATTTTCACCTTCCCAAATTAATGCTAGTTCAAGCACTTTCTCTACAGAGTTAGTCGCTCACCGTCTCGCACTATAAGCATTAGCAAAAACTGATCTCCATTTATATTATATCCAGGCATTTATAATATAACATGAATGGTAAAAAAAATAAATATATATATACGAATCGAAATGCAAATCGATATATTTTGCACCTTTTGTACGTAAAAGAGGGTGATGGGTAAGTCTTTATGTTCTCCTCAACTGGTGATCATAGATTTACAGAAAATATGCTAAACACAATTCAGTAGACAAAGTAATTGCAAATTTGAAGCTAGATAGGGAAAAGTTTATATTAATTGGCGGGAAAAATTCATTACAGCTAATGGTTTCCGTAAGGAGGATAACACACAATCTCCGCGTCATTGACAATTAATCCCTTATTTCGTATTAATATATAATTCTAACAATATTTCACACCCGTAAAATACCAGTGGATTGATTGATGTCCTTTTACAGCGATTGTAAATGTATTGAAATGTAGTTCTGTACAACTGAACTGAAACAAGTTGGTGCTCTCCGGGGGCTGGTACAGACTCGGATCATAATTTAGTTACGATGAAATGTGATGTTAGATTTTAAAAAACCTTATTAAAAGTAGGAGGAAAAAGAAATAGAACGTGGAAGCTTTGAAAGGAGATAATGAGGGAATGCCAGGAGCTAGTGGATAGGAATATAGGCGATATAAAGGAAAAATGAACAATCAAGGAAGAATGAGAGAGTATAAAAAAGGCATAGTATGAGCGGCAGAGAAAACAAAACCATCAGTGGAAAAATGGAAGGTAAAGAAGCAGTGAGCTAAGAAAGAAATACTAAGGAAAATGGAGGAGAAAAGGAAGTGGAAAAACGTCAGCACTGGCAAGGTAAGATAAAGTACAAGGAGCTACATAACAAACTTCGGCGAATAACCAATCTGGTGAAGGAAAATTGGTGGAGAAGTCAATGCGAGGAAATGGAAAACTGCAAAAAGAAGGGGATGTGGGTGCGTTATATGATGAAGTAATATTGCTATCGAGTGGTAAGAGAGGGAAAACGGTACCAAATATTAAGGAAAAAACAGGTAAAATATTAATCGAGCCAGTAAATTTTCAAGATAGATGGAGAGAATACGTGGAGGAGTTATATGAGAGGGATAGTACACCCAGTAATTTAGATATAGAGGATGAGGTAAGAGTAGATTATGATAACTTCAAGTCCATTGTCCTCGACTGGGAAATAGAGAAAGCATTGAAAGGGATAAAGGTACGAAATGCTGTATGAGTAGATAATATACCTTCGGGGTGGCTTAAGAACTTAGGAAAGCAAGGCAGCAAGTAAGAAAGGTAGGCAAGTTTTTTCGGACTTATTCATAGGATCTACGAGGAAGGAGTATGGACAGAGGACTTCGTGAAAACAGTCCTGATTCCTATCCCGAAGAAAAAGAATGTATCAGTATTCGAGGACTTCACAGCGATCAGTTTGATTTCACACGTTGCTAAAGATATACTCAAAATTAACAATAAAATGTTACAGAAAAAGGCCAACAGCTACTTCAGCAATGACCAGTTTGAGTTCCGGAAGGGAAGATCAACTCGAGACGCGATTGCGGTGATGAGAGCACTTATAGAGAGAAACAAAGAGCTTTACCAGGATGTTTCCGCTTGATTTGTGGATTTAAGAGAGACTTTTGACAGAGTAAATTGAAAAAAACTAACTCGTGTAAATAGGAATTGATTGGCGAGACAGGAGACTAATCCGAAACATATAGGTACAGGGCGCAAAGGGCACAGGTGAAGGTAGCTGACGGTGAACCAAGGTAGGCAACTACAGATCACAGGGTATGGCGAGGGTGCCCGTTGTCACCTTTGCTTTTGAACATTTATGCTGAGGAAATGGTAAGACAGGCATGAAAAGAAATTCATGTGGCAATGAAAGTAGTTGGGCAGCTAATAAAGTCTGTTAGAATCGCGGACAATCAGGCGTTGGTTAGAGGCTCTTCGAAGGGGCTGCAAGCTTGAGTATATGCCTTAGGGCTTTGATGCGGGAAATTCAGAATGAAGATAAATCGAAAGAAAACAAAAGCAATAAGATCCTCTAGAACATAGAAAGCGTGGCTTGTCATTAAAGCGTGGCTGGTGTGAACAAACTGTAGCAAGTAGAACATTTAATCACTTAGCCAGTAAGCTAGAAAAAATTGGAATAGTAGCAAAGACATACGGAGGAGAACAGCGTTAGCTATGGAGACGTATAGTAATAGAAGGGAGCTGATGACGGGGACCTTGGGTAAGGATGTGAAGAGGAGGCTGGTAAAGATCTTGATATGGGGCGTAGCGTTGTTTGGAGCAGAAACATGGACTCTTAGAAAGGAGGACGAGAATAGGATACCGGTATTTGAGATGTGAATGCGGAGAAAGATGGAGAAGGGAGTTGAACGATAAGGTAATGTAGTTTATTTCTTGCCGGATGTTCAATATATTTTGCTAGAGCCTCACTATTATGGTAGAAGCAACCACAGGCACGAGACTGAGGAAATAGTCTGCACAGCCAATAGATTTATAATTTAATTTTTTCGACGTACAATAAGGGACAATAATAATTAAGATAATTCAGTTCTATGAAACTTTGACCCTCTCTAGAGTAGTAAGATAGTAAAGTAGATTTTGTACTTGTGCTTTTGTACCATCGTTACTAACAACTCTCCTCGCAAGAAATTTTCAGCATGGTTTTTCTTTGTGCATGGTTTAGAACTAATCTAATTTGAACTGAGATGAGTGCTGCATGGCTGGTGTGGAACCATCCAGTGCCACTCACCCTAGTGGTGACATGCACGGTATTTTGTAGATATAGATGTATACTTTCGAGGCATCGGATGAGATAGCGCGCGAGATATTTGAGCAAACCCTGTGGGTTAGATTAGACGGGAGACTAGAGAGTAGATCAGTTAGTGAGCCGACAGATAGTGTACTTAAAAAATCAGTCGTCTCGACTAGGTCAAATTGTGGGGTCTAAAATTCTGCGTTTCGAGTAAGTCATTCAATAAAAAGTATTCAGAATCGAGAACCCGGGCATTGCTTAGTCCATGACAGCTTATTGGAAATATTTTCGAAATGAAATTAAGAGAAGTGTGAAGAAATAGTTGAAGCAGTTGTAAATTGGCGTAATATAAAAAATAAGGTTACGGAATTCCACCATGAAATTCAGAGTATAGCGTCATAATTGAAACAGAAAGTTGGCTGAGGAATGATATTTCAAATAGTTAAGCCTTTCCCATATCGTTCACTTTCTATAAATCACCATCTATAGAAAAGATGGAATCAACCGAACTTGAGACAGTGCTAGCTGCTATTACTGCTACATCTACATGTTACCCTGCTTCCACCTCAAGGGTGCTTGGCAGGGGGTGATGGGTAGAAGGTGGTTGATTTGAGAGACAGAAAACCCATTACATAAATGTACGAAGGACAAAGAGCAGTGGTACGAATGAATAAAAAAGAAATAGATAAAATCTACATAAGGGAGTAGGACGATGTTGCTTCACGTCTCCACCCCTATTCAACATTTATAGAGAGAAATTGGTTGAAGAATCCATAGGTGATGTAGGTGGAATCCTGGTTGGAAGAAAAAAAACGAACATTTTTAAGCATGTAGATGATCAGACGGCAATAGCAGAGATCATGATACAGTTACAGAAAATGTTGGATAAACTCGACAGGGCAGGAAAACATTTTGAAATTAAAATATGCATCAAGAAAACCAAAGTAATGAAGGGAGAGGAAGGAGTTCTAAAGGTGAACATGGTGGAGAAGGGCTTGAACCAATTTCATTCATAAGATTCGTCGAAAGTGTCATCACATGGAATAGAAGGGTTAACATGATGTAATCAGTTTGATATCTTCGGCATTTTCCGTGTATACCCAAGCCTGGGGTGATGTGTAAACCAAGTGCTCGTTATTATTAATTTATTCCTTCTGCAAAATTCAACTGTTTTTTTTCCTCGGTCAACTCTAATTCCTACTAAGGACACTTTATCTTCCTTATCTTTTCGTTCTCATCTCTATTACACCCTATAGTATCCTCAATTTTATTGCGCAAGGATATTTGATGAAGAAGACCGCGGAGGCCTTGAGATGCGAAATTCCACGAATGGATTCCCACATATATTTATTAATGACAAAAATGTGACACACTCGTTCCTAAATTCTGTCACCATTATGAAATTGTACCTTAGCCCTGATAATGTAAGGTAAAAGCCCTGACGTGATTCCGTTCAGCAAGTAATTGAGTTTCACTCGTAAATCTCATTTTTTCCTTTCTTAGATTCCTTAAAACCTATTGATTTCAATTCACAACTCAACCAATATCCAGAAAAAAATATTTTTCCAGGTTGTCCATTGTCACCACGTCATGCAAAAATGTTCAATTGGCTAATGACTGAATTCTAGATAATGAGTATTGGATTCTATTTTAATTTTTTAAATCACTTTCACACAATCTACAAAAGCCACTTACAATTTGTTGACTCCGGAGATTACAAAGCTGTACTGCTGATTAGTAACAATCGAAGTACCAACAAATGATATGCAGTTCCAGTTGTGAAAGTAGAGCGATGGTGTCATAGCGTACATCAACCACCCTGCTGAAAGGACAAATTGCTGAAATTGAAATAACAACCGAATTAACACATGCAAATATAGTGAATGATTAAAGTGAGGACATTCCTTTCACCGCCTCGGATCAAACATATTGGAATAATAAATTTCCATTTCCATTTAATTCCTGCAGTAGTATTTAATCTACTTCATGAGTTTTTTATCCTCTTTATAAAAGTCCTACCCCCTTGGAGTCGAAAAATTTGCAAGTTCCTGGGTGACGTGACAACTCCGAACCACGCCCCCTTGCGTGAGAAAGTAATAAACGCACGGAACGGAAAAGGACACTTCTTCCGAACTTACTCGGCGAGTAGGCAAGTCTCTCGAAGAAAATGTTTGACCTGCGTAGGGATTATATCTTGGGGGAACATTGGGTGGGGTCAGTTAGTAGGACTGCCCGGTCGGTGCCCGTGCGTGGGGAAGCCTCAGAGTAAGCAAGAGTACAGGATAGGTCAGTCGGCGAACGGCGTTGCCGTCCCTGTTTTCAGAAGCTAAAAGAATATAAGGCTGGTCTCGTATATCCATTATAGGACTTCATCAGCACACTGGAAACCTTTGCTAAAAGTGATGGGTCTACCTCTTTCTATGTCGTGGAAAGGCAATGATCGTCGCTATAGGAGGTTGAACCGTGTTGAATCGACTGTAGAAGTTATTCTGTTACCTTTACATTTTTGAAAGTTACAAGTTCTTGCCTGACAAATAATAACGATGCCATTACCTGGGAAATTATTGCATATTATCGTCAGTCATAAAGGCTGGATAATGTATGTCAATTCGCCCGTGAAAATCTTTCCATTACCTTTAAAAAGATTTGATAGCAATAATTCCTTGCCAAATAAGTTCTAACGATTCCACAATATTAAAAACACCTTGATTTCATCAATTACTAAATACTTATGTTTATTCGAAAGACTAAAATATTGTATGCGAAATATCTTTGGCGTTTAAATATACTAAAAAAATGTTAACCGCAAAATGTGACCCACAAGGAAATCATTTGGACCGTATAAAAGTTGTATTTGTCGCACAGGACCGAATTTATTGAACTGAATTGCCTCAAGTTTACTGATACTCTTTGAACAGGAATTTGAAAGCATGTAATTTGTATCTTCTGCATCTTTCTCAATATTCTATCCCATCCCATCCAACGAGTTCTTTCCACTAGTCAAACGTAGGACCAATACCTACGACCATCCCTGGATAATGAAAAACAATCCTAAGCTATTGCGCATCCACCAATACCGGGTGAGTTATAAACACAAAATGAAAGGAAGCCCCTTCCACCACCTTCACTCGTCGAAAACAATGTTTTCCCAGCGTGGCTTGCAGAAGAACAGGAAAGGAAGGAGCTGCGGCATTGTTTTCAGGAGTGGAGAGGACATGAAAGAGCTGTCTTGTGGTCAGTCGGAATCTTTCACTCAAGTTTTATGGGGGCGTGGGTCCCAAAGGGGGGCCGAGAGTGAGGGATCTCAGCTTACTCGACCCCTCGGCCTACTGGTATGGATTTCTTATATAAGGAAAGAAGGGAAAATATAATCACTGTAATGTCTGATGGCGGGGCTGTTGTCGCTGGCGTCTTTTTCCAAGATGGTCGCCAGACTGGTGATAAAATCAGCCAGAGCGTACAATACCATTATAAATGGTTATTTTCAGCGTTAGTAAAGGCAAATTAAGTAGATTCGCTTCGAGTAAATGTATTCTTTACATTTTTCCTTGTCTACACTACAGGCTTACCTTAAGTGAATTCACTTTGGGCTCACTTTAATTTTGGTATGGTCTCTACCATGAACACTGTAAACTATAGTTCCATGGTCTCTACATTAGCACTTTTGATAAACCTCAAATCGACTGCAACGACGCGAAACGAACTAGAAACCAAATAAATACACAATTGATGATTAGCGCGGCAAACTTGAAAGAAGTCTCATCAAGGAGTATATCCAGCAGAAAAGTGCTATATTCCTTGGCACTGATGAGTGACTGTGTGCGATTTAGGAAATCAATCATCAACGCATTCTTCACCATTCGAGGTGAACGTGTTCATTGAAGTCGAAATCTCTGTTGGGGACTATGATGAATGAAGTCGGTTAACATTTACTTGGCTCCCCTGTCAGCACCAAATTAATATAAATATGGCTTTCAAATGATTTCATTCCGAAACGCAACATCGTATACATTACATGGTTCATTTCCATCCAGAAGACGAGTGCTTCGTTACGAAAACGATGGATGTTATACTTAGCATACCTATACTAAGGAGGAAGTTTCTTTGATGGTGTCGTCTGTGGGGGTTGTAAATGGATTGATTAAAATAAATTTAAGATGTCAACTTTTACAAAAGTTGACATCTTAAATTTTTTAATGATGGAATACCACCAAGTGAGACTGACGAAAGTGAGGGATTGATTATTAATGCATATCCATAATTTTACTGTGCTCAATAACTGGCCACCTAAGCAATAAATTGCTTGCACGAACATTATTAGATTTTTAATAATTATATTTGGAAAAAAATTAAGTAATGGTTACGTACTAAGTAAGTTGCTTTGTTAGCATATATTCCCAATGAAGGATGGTTATTTCGGGGCAAATATGTAAATTGACGATGGAAAATTATTGGTCACTACCCTAACTAGACTATGTCAAAAGATAAATGGCCAAACGCGTGAGCTGCATTCCACCAACACAACTTACAACAGGTGTACTGAAAAAAATCTGCTACAAATCGCAAAATACTAAATTTTTACTAGTTTACGTGATCAGTGTGTAACACGCAGGTATCTAGTTATATAGTGAAGATGCAAACGGCGCTTGTATTTTATACAAAACATCAATTTGGGAGTGTCCCTCTATTTGCGACAATTATGGGCAACATAAAAGACCCTAATTTTTAAAATAACGAGGAGTACCTACCACGAATTAGTAATTAATTCTATACAAATGAATGAGGCTAGAGAGTCACCATTTTCATAATATTCATGTCTTTCATGCAAAAGTGTCGTTGAGAAATCTTTGTTTGCATTTTATATCGAGTTAACAGTAAGAAGAAAAGTAGTCAACATTGCGCTTGACGATATATTACATGGGAACAATAAGCTTCCTTACATTAAGTAAGGGGGTCATTCTTGCTTGAGCTTGTTTCCAATGAGACGTGACTATGAAACTGACCGTCTTGAAGCAAGACGATCTTTAACAACTCCCCTTATTTGGCAATCACTTGAAACCGTCTTGTTTGACGACTATGAAACGTAAATCTTGATTACGCGCGTGCTTGAGGCAACCTTGGTCAAGCAAATGCTCAAGTTCGAACTATGAATATGGGCCTAGGTCTCTTCAATTCGAGGGCCTCTTAATGGAAGCTGCTGACGCCTACATTACCACATTCATCTACATTTACATACTACCCCGCGAGCCGCCGCATGGGCGTGTGGCAGGGGACATTAAAAGACGTCACACTTAAGGTGGACCTTAAGGCTTTGGTGTAGACTGGACATTTGCCCGTAATACTCTCGTCCTCGTGAAGAAGTGAGCCGTCGATTTAACGCCTTAGAAGGGTATCCGGACCGACCTCGACTTTTGTGATGAATAGCATTCATATTTTTGCGAGTTCAATGATTTTGCGGGTATCATGACTCCAGCAGTGTCGTGCACGGAGATTAGTTCACTACTCGGGAATTATGATGTAAAACGATAGAGGGCCACCTTAATATATTATTTTAATTCCGCGTGGAGTGCCGTATTTTATGATATGTCAGTATACTAAAATCGTAGTTATAGTCAATTTGAGTTATTTTTTATGTACGTCGATGAGTATTTTAACCTCAATGGAGTTCAACTCAAGAGCTCAACTCCTCATTCCCTGACCTAAGGATATTAGTTAATGTAACTCCCACCACTAGTGAAAACTTCTCTAATAAATACGCTTGGCGAGGTAACCAATATTCAGATATAACTCCAAGTGCCAATTTTAGGAGGATTTTAGAGTCACTCGCTGGACGGAAATCAAAATTTTAAATGGTTAAAATATCGTACTTCAAGCTTCTTCGATTGGCAGCTTTAACATATAAACGTTGGCTAAAGGGACTATTGGCCAAGGAAACTTGGTGGTGGAAAGGGCATCCAATAAAGTAACATTTGAAGCAACTTTTGGTAAGACTTGAGTCTCGCTTTGACGGTGTTACGACTGAAAATTATTGAAAATTATCTAAAAAAACAAAATATACAGAAAATGTGTGATGTGAACTTCATTGGCCTAAAATCCGTTGCCTAAATGTGATATCGATGACAAATATTCCAACGGTGGAGAGAGTGGGTGTTGGTATTTGAAAGTTGTCCAGGGAAATCATTTCATTTGAGTCATTGCTACTCGGCACAAATTTATTAGGAATTATGGAGCAGCAGGGTTGCTGAGTATTGTACGCCGATGAGAGGAATTGGGACCAAGAGTGGCAAAAACGTGCATCTCTCCGGCAACCAATGAATTAAATTTCCTAGTTCTACCGGGAAACAACGATAGAACGTAGGCTGAATTCTATGATTAAATGGATAAAAGGCGGTATAGAAGCATTACAGCGGGAGAAATAACGAACTAAGAGTTATTTCAATCTATACTTGATGTAAATACAGATTCTAAGATAGTTCCAACTGTATTTGTGGGAAAAATATAAAGAAATCAAGGACGCGTTGTCGCATTATTGCAAACGCGTCGGAATTAGCATGATATCAGTTACGCTAAAAAAATGTATTATTTTTCATTTGAAAAATCTAATCCTAGCCCAGGCTACCGATTTTTTCATGAAATTCTTGGCCTTTCGTGTACCTAATTGCATCTTCCAGTTCCCACTTTTTTCTATGCTACGTGCTTACGAGTTCCAATAAACATGTACACATCACTCCCATAGTGCGTTTCATGAGCTGTCATTGACATTCTTCCGGAAATCCTTACTAATATATGAAAATGAAATGGTGTCCGTCTGTCTGTTTGTTGCTCCATAACGCAAAAACTACTGGACCGTTTAAGCTGAAATTTGGCATGAATATAGAAAATATACCTGGTTGTAACGTGGGCTATATTAAAAAGCCCTTAGTGCCCCCGAAGGCCCCTTTTGGTGGACCATGCTAAGTATTGGGTTTGGTACAGTGGTTTCATTTTTTTACTTTTTCAAAGTACTTTCACTCAAGATAAAGTGCTGGGATTTTTTGTCGGATGGCTGAATTAATAAGTGTCTAATTCTTTCAATCAATTTTCTTTTAAACTTCGTAACGTCTGAATATCATGTCTTAAATCAAAAATCACATAATTCTCTTAAATCAACGAAATCTTAATTCCTAAAAATCAGATATTTTATTTTTAAAGTATATTCACGCCCATGAATATATATAATGGATTAGGAACTCGTCGCCAAAAACTGTTGTCTAGAATTCCGTAAATAAATAACTTTTTTGGAAGTGGTGCCGCTTGGTGATGAAAGACGGAAGTTCAAATATAAATACAGTCAACAGGTTGTAAATAAACACGTCTTACCGGTTTCGCCATGAATTCCAAATTACCCAAATTATTATTTAGATGAATTGATTTTTACTTACAAGGAATCATAATCTAGTGGATAAAAATTTAATAATACTCGCGGGATATAATTATACATTTTTTTAATATCATCCGGTCTACAGATATATTAAACCTCTCCAAATTTAATTACACAAATGCGCAACTTCTAAGCACTTCGTGAATATCGCAATACGGAAATTTAATAATAATGCGAGGTGACTTCATGAGTATTCCCAATGGTCATCATTGCAGTGTAGGTAAAAGGAATGCACTTACCGCGCCATGAACAGATTCTTATTTTTCAAACCAAGTCTCCTATTTTGGATCCTCGTAGACGAATACCCTGTTTGCAGCCTGGTACGAAGCAAGTTCTGTTCAAACAAGGCATTCTGAATTTTTCTTTAAGCCGAACGGGCTTAATGCATTACAATTATAATGGGATTCTGGTAAACAACGTAGTCGGCACACGATGAACGTTTCATTAACCTCTTACTGATTTCCTGTAATAGATATTTCTTCTCTAGAATTTAAGAAGTAAATTTTAGATAGCAAAAATAGCAAGATATATTCTAAGCATCTATTAATTCATATCTCCTCGATCGTTATTGAATATTCACCACAGTCTCACGTTAGCAACAATTAACTACGTATGCTAACAATAACAACAGAAAAGACTCGAATCAAAGTGGCACCAAGGACTGGGTGAACTAAAAGTGGAAATTTAGGCAACACGTAGCCTAGGCAACAATGCCAAACATCCGAATCCATAATATATATTCATTTTCACGCCTCTAGCATTAAAATGCCACGTTTACCTGCAAGCCCATGAAAGCACGTAGATTTAAAATCTGTATGAAAAGTGCCTTGAGTCCCAAAGGTCCCATGATAGATTGATTCGGGGGGTAATCGATATATTCAATTAATATTACGACAAGTATACTCTTCAATGTCTATTCTCAAAGTAGCTTTCTTATGGACACTGCATGTATACGAGAGAACACTAACGTAGTTAACGGTACACACAAAATGAAATAGACTACACACGCGAGTGTTCAAAAATAATTACCTGCAGCGAATATTAATAATAATAAAGACTCTGTCGCTACAACAAATAGTGTTGTATCGTTATCGTTTAATACTCAGATTTATTACACGTCACAGAACAGTCTGCCTCTCATTACGATTGCGAACTGTTTTTTGACCGATTCCCATATGATAAATGTTACAAGTTATTTATACATGTTTAAAAGTGTTAAAGTGCAATTTACTTACATTCACTCAAACATAGCGGTGCCTATTGAAGACTCACACTCGCCGCTGTGTTTCCCCTCCTTGGACTTAAAAATATATCCATCAACATGCCAAATAGAAAAAAGAGTTACCTATTTGAACAAATCTTATAAACCAAGTGGAATTTCTTCTTTGCGAGAAAATGAGCCTTCGCAAGAAAACTCGTTTGACCTTCCCAATTTTTCTGCCTTTCAATGATTGTGGTTTTCTTATGAAATAAGTTCAACTTTTTCACATCTGTTGAATTTAACCCTCCGCCAGAAGTGAATAAATGAAAAGGCTATTTAAAAATTGAACTAACGAACAAAAAAAATTACTTACTGTCGAATCAATCATATAAACTCACTGCCGAATCAATTATGGTATATTATAATAATAGGAATTTCGAAACCGCAAGGAATTACACATAACAAAAAGACATAAATACTTCACAAATGTTCAACGCTAAAAAATACACGTATGAAATGCATAATTAATAATCGAAACAAAAAAAGCTTCAGTGATGAAGACCCGTTGGACTCTCTGATAAAATATGGGATTTTTATGTTCTATTGAAGCTGGCGTCAGCGTGAGACCTTGGAGTGACCAAAACAAGTCATCGCCATTTCATTTTTGCTCATGCGGCTGTGTATATCGGTCAAACAGGAGCATCGACACTGCTCTTTTCCTTAGAAAAAATCCTTAAGCTGGTCAAAATCTTCCTTCCGTGCATCATTTCCCTCGCCAGCTGCAGGAAGGAAGACCCTTCTACTTCTATTTATTACCCTGCAAGCCGCCACAAGGGTGTTAGGCAGGGGGTGACTTATCACCAACATAAACTACAGTGAAGAAATTTACTTTCACCAAATTGTACCGCATCATGGGTATGCTGCAAATGCTACAGAAACTACTAAAATAATCTATTACGTAACTTAATAAACGTGACACTAGATTCATGCAGAGAACATGTAAAAAATGGTGTTAGCACTACTCGGTAGATTTAGAAACATGCATTAGGGAGCGTATGAATTAAATAGTTACACTACCTTTCAACTAACCTACTTTTTAGTTTCAACGCAGCCATTATGATCCCTTCTCGGTTGCGGCAAAAACGACATTTTCAATCTTTCTGTTCTATAATCTATTTCTCATATTTTATTCTCACGATCGGATTTACTGTAGTATGCTGGAGTTCGTAAGATACTGTCGGTTGTGGTAACTTCGTCGGGAAATAAATTGGTTTTCAATTTGCATAAGAAATTGAGTCTGATTTTCAATCAACGATTCCCTCCCTGGAAGCAATTCCCCTCATAGTTTTTGCAAGAGGTCAGTAACACTAACGATACTATCATAACAGCCTTTCACGTATCTTGTTGGTTTTCTGTCCACACGTTCCTACGCTGTTTTTAAGCCTATCTCATAGAGATCCCAAACTCTGGTAGCGTGTTCTATGTGGGGTCTAACACGGGGAAGCAGCTGATTTCTGCAACTTTATCTTCGCACTTTCTAAGTCCTCTGTGAACAAATCCAAATTTACGATTAGCATGACCAGTTATTTGCGAATATGTTTGCTCCACGAGATGCTGAGCTGAGATGCTGATGAGATGAATATGTTTTCTCAACTCTTATTCTGTTCAGTGTATTTATTGCTTTCCGGCTAATGAGGCATGGTTGTGGCCCGCGTTGTCACATCGACGTCAATTTGGGACTTGGAAATTTTTCGCCCTAGATGTCGTATAATCTTTTGGAACAGGAGGTATTACACAAAGTGTTACTACATATAATGGAAACGACTATTTATGTTTATAATTTCTAACTATTCATTAAATCATTTAGAAAAAAATCATGAAAAAGAAATGTAATGAGTATCGTTTCACAATGAGAATTTCATTTGCACTGCAGTCTTTTAAGCAACAAGTGAAACGTTTTACCTGAAAATATCCTAATGAGTCATACGAGTATTGAGCACCTTAACCGAATTACCACACTTTCATTTTGCTGATCATGCTCGAATTTCCTCACGGTTCACCGGAATAGGAATTAGTGCTTATTCATTTTCCAATATGTAAATATCGATTAAAATACCCAATGACAGAACAAAAATACTTACGGCTGGAAAAGCAAAACCGGCGAGGGTTGTTGCTGCTGGACAGGTTCCAAAGCTATACTTCTGACCCCAACTCTGAGGGGTGATAATCAGGAAGAGCAATAGTATTTCCTTTCGACACAACCCCTTCATGGTAAATTCCTGGATCACAGCGCCTTTCCCAAAATCCTTACGATACCTAAAAAATTATCAGAGAAGCTGAAGATACATTTATCGCTACACTAGTTATGTGAAATATCTCAAAACGCTTCAACGACCAGTCTCATGCAAGAGTAGACATCAACAGAGTGACATAATGAGTTTCTTAATCCCCTTCTAAGCGTATATCATCAATTCACATTGAATTCACGGTCTTTCATGCAAAAATTTAAACTTTTCTAAAGAGACCGATAGCTTTTCCTTTAATAAAATTAATGAAAAACGATGGAAACTTTTGAAATCAACTATATGGCGCTATAATTCTAATTCGACATCCGTAAGTTTCAATTCTGACCCTACGCAAAAATCTATTCCCATAATAAAAATTATCTTATTTACCAGAATTGCTTATGATTTTTAAATTTTTGGATATCACAGCACGAGTAGACAAGTATTGAAATTTTCAGAGCCGCTATTTAAACTTCTAGTGTAAAATAATAGGATCAATCGGCTCGGTTCTCAGTATTTTCACGAGCTCTAGCGTCACCAAAAGAATTTTCACGTAGCACATGTGTATTTGTACCTCATAAATTATCAGGATTGGATGATTCTGTCTTTGACTTTTCAAGTAACCTTATAAGCATTTTCTACAATAATTCCCTCCTCTCTTACCCTATCATTATGACGCAAAATTGCTCCCATTACTATTGCGAGGTCATAAATCGGAATCAAAAAGTTATTTCAATGTTATTAAGTTATTTCGCGAACATTTGTAGAGTGACATTGAATGAAAAATGCCAATGAAATCTCTCACTTACCTTCTGATGAACGCTCCTCAGCAAAGTGGATCGGAAGGAACCGCATTTTCCTTTTATACGTCGGAGGGCCTGAGAATTCTCGAAAAAATGCCAATTCGCAAACATAACAGCAAACTTCATATATATATATATATATATATATATATATATATATATATATATATATATATATATATATATATATATATATATATATATATATATATTTTTTTTTTTTTTTTTTTTTTTTTTTGTCTCGTGACTGAAGCTATTATACTATCCTTGTAGCTATGACTTCGCCGGAGGTTTGTTTCACGCGATTTTGGCCACGCCTCAACGGAGACTGTTATTATCTGTAATTATCATTTCAGATACTGTTCATACTGTAATTATCATTTCAGATAATTGCCTCTCCAAAGTCCCACTCCTGTCAGTGATTGCCTACGGACTGTTTGGTGGTCATCATTTGCCTACGTCACCAAATCGAAGTATTTCCCAAACTCATGAACGAACTTCCCGAACTTTCTTTTATGATCGAACATTTTTCATTTCACACTATTATGATACACAAATGCAACTGCTTTCAACGCTCTTACAAACTTCTCCACGGTGCATACATTATTACCCGAGTCAAAATTAAATTTATTCTGTGTTCATTCATTGGTTGTTCAATAGTTGTTGTTCATCAATTGGTTGTTCCTAAGCTTGGTTGACTACAGTCCTCCACCCTTCCCTATCAAATACTAGTTCCCTTACCACATGGTATCTTTGTCTTTGTACTTTCCTCTTTATTTGGTCCATGAACTTGTACCTGGGTTTTTCTCAGGAGACTATTCCCTCTATTTTTCCTTCAATTTTAGTCTTCTTAAACCCACTATGTCTTAAGGTGTGTCTAATCCATCTCGTTTTTCTTTTCTGTATGATATTCCAATATGGTCCTTTCCTCTTCTACTCTTCTGTACACTTCATCATTTCATAATTTTCCGTCCATTTTATCTTCAGCATCCTCCAAATGTACCAATTTTGAAAGCTTCTAGTCTTTTCTGGTCAGCTTTCCCAATGGTCCATGCTTCCGATCTATAGAGTGCCCCGCTCCACATGAATGCTTTCACATATCGTTTCCTGGTTTTTAGTCCTATCTTCTTTGAGCACAGCAGTTGTCTTTCTCCCATGAACTATTCCTTAGCCTTGGCTATTCTTCGCTTGATGTCCGCTGTACGTTTTTGGTCCCATGTTGTGGTACTTCCAAGCTATGTGAAGGAATCCACTTGCTACCATTTTTTTCCTCTCTGGGTGACTTCTACATTCAGCATACTCTTCTACATACTAGGATTTTAGTCTTTGTTCTATTTATTTTCATATTGTATTCTTGAACAACTTGGTTCATTACGTTTGGTGATCTTTGAAGATCCATGCCATTTCCCGCTATTACTGTGATATCATCTTGTAAGCGGGTCATGTTTATTTCTTCTCCGTTTATCTTTATCTCGCACAGTCCAATTTCTTGTGATTACCGTATAGCCGCCTCCAAGTGCATGTTGAACAGTGCTGGTGAGAGGTTGCATCCTTGTCTTACTCCTTTGTTAATATTAGCTTCTATCTGACCTCCGTCTCCGTTGAAAAGGGGAAAAGTGTTGACAATACCGCCCTGTGCTTGTTTTCAAACCCCTAGCTTAAGTCGGAAAATTTCGGAACGCTTAAAATTTATTGCTAAAAATATGTTTTCCAAACTTACTCTTATTATCAGATTTTTCTTGTAGATTATATTAGGATTACAACATACTTCCTCATACAAATCAGGTTTCGACGAGGAACTTATTGTAATAATTACAACTTTTTGGAGGAACCGCGTTCTGGGCTAAAAATGGTCGATACTACGTTGTCTGATTATTGCTCCAGCGTCATTTTCCTTAACGTAAAGTTGTACCCATTGCATTATAGGCTCATCACCCTCTGTGCATAAGTATTTCCAGCGGTGTCTATTGCAGAGGCGGCAGTGCTTCCGATGGGCCAACTATTAGAGGAAGCTCTGGATTCGATCACTGGTTTATCGTTTCGTATTTGACGAATGGCATTTTCATTAGAGGAGAAGTATCTTAAAAATAAATAAGCAAGGAAAAGGAACATCTCTTTATTAGACCCAGCAATAAAAGGTTAAATCACATCAATGTTTTCTTTGTTTGCCTGTTGCAGGAATCTTTAAGAATTTCCATGGACTTGAAAATCAGTTTATTTAAAAACTACGACCATCAGACAACACCGACAACGATGGTACTTGGGCTAAACTATACATAAGGGACCAAATTTAAATCCTTAGTGGCCAATTTTAGCTTAGTAGTCCACGTGCGGAAATATTATTAGTATAATCACTAGGTAAAACTGTGGTAAGGACTTTTATTTGCGTTGAATACAAGTTAGTTTATACAACAGATTTATGACGCCATGACTGATGTATTGACTATTGATGAAGTATAATTTGTTTAGTCTTTTATCAATATCATTATTTCTTCAATATTACCTAACATTCATCAAATAATCAGCTAATATCTGCACAAGTCATATGGCCGGTATCCTGGAACGATTTGAGAATATCGCTAATAACGAGTAATAGATTGATGTTAGTGAATGAGGGCGACTTACTGCTTTTACTTGTATGCTTAACGCTTTATACTGTTTTTACAATATCTATCGCCGTTTTCAGGTATTCTCGTCGGGTGTTTAGTTTTTCTGACTATAGTTTCTCCACTCTTCCTGGGGGCGTCTTTAGGTCCGTTGAGCATTTTGTAATTATTTATTGTTATTATTTATTTCCCGTTATGTATTTCGTTTTTACAATTATTTGGCCTTTCATTTTCACATTGGTCTTTCATTGTCGTAGGAATTAGAATATAATTTTATATTAAATATTGCAAATTCAATAATTTGAAAAAACAGGGATTTTTCAGGGATTTTAGGGATTTCAGGGATTAAAAAACAGGGAACAAAAACAGGGAGGGATTAATTCATATTTATTCTTTAAAAGTTATGGCATTAAGCCTTTATGGTTATGGCACATTCTACGACTGCCAATTTACCCGTATTATTCAGCCATCTATCAATCGATTTTTATTACGTTTCGTATGTGTGTGAAAGTCATGTTTTTAGCTGAAAAATCTCACATTTTTCTCTGAAATGAACAATATCATTTTCCATTTAAATATCATGTTTTCCTGCAGGCCCATAATAGTACGTAGAAAGAAAATCTGTAAAATAAGTGCCCGCAGTCCCAAGGGCGCTATGATAGATTGCTTTGAGGAATAATCGATTAATTCTATGCATATTTACAACAAGTATACTCTTCAAATCTATTCTCAAAGTACTCTCATAGGGGCCCTAAATGTAGATGAAAGATCATTACGTAGTAAACGATACAAATAAAGTAATTAAATAGACGATACACGCGATTAAATGTGCAAGAATACTTACGCGCTGCGAATAGTAATGAAGGACATCCGTGCATGAAAATTGGCAACTGCTATAAGAATCACCATAGATTTTTGATTCAGTAACTAAAACCAATGATTATATCTACTCTCTACGCCGAAAGCGCCGTCCTGACGTAGGTTTCATGGGTCAAATTAACGTGACTGCTGCAGCAAATGATCCTTTAGACGTTGTCAACTGCTGGATTGTACCCTACTCTCCGATCCTGATAAAAATACTCAACGCACATATCAACGTTGAATTAGGTCATTAAGTGGATTTTAGCTGTCATCTACGTTCTCAATGGAATATATTCAGCGGGAGACGGGTGTAGCTTTTCCCAATTTAGCAGTTATTCTTCCTCCGAACTGAATACCGCTGGCATTAAATTAAGCTCAAAATATTCCTCACATTGTTACATTCATTCTTTTCTTATTCTAGCTATATTATGCATGGCAAATTTTTACGAGTAAGATATGATGCATGATACCGAGGGTGTCGATATTGAGGTAGGTATATTGATATTACTTGTGGGTGTTTTGGTATTTACTCATTATATTGAACTACCTCAGCGTAATTTTGAACACAACCATAATTATCCACTGCTGCTTAGTGATGTAATTGCATTGGAGGAGAAATACGTCGAGTACGAATGTATACAATGACAAAATAGATGTATACCTCTAATGGACACACTAACGCAACGTCTGAGTCGCCGAATTATTATCTTTGCTTGTCTATTGCGAGCAACTTTAAGAACTTTCATGGACTATAACTGCACTGTATTTGCATTAAATTATTTACTACGTACTTTCATAAATTTGTTCCTCCGTCCGCTTGCAAACTCCAAGTGCCGATTCACAAGTTGAACATAAAGCTGAGAAACTTATAAAGTTTAGCATAGTTACGTGGAGATGACAGAGCTCATTATGCTCAACATACGCATCGGTGGTGTGTAAAAAATATCTGCTGCCCATGTGTGTTATATAAAGCTACGTCCACTTGGGGCGATAGTTGCAGGATATCGACAGCATGACACATCGGCAACATTGTCACTGCATACACCGATTTGTATCCGATCATGTTACCTGTCCACAGAGCCGTCGGTGTACCGGCACTTATTCCACCGTGTAGTATTAGTAGTTAAAATGGATCGAAGCATTACTGCGGACGTTGTTCCTGCTTTTCCTGTTATTAATAGTGGGTGCAAAGAAATTTAATATGGTGGGTAAAACAACATTGGTGGGAGTAGTGTGGAAACACTGCCCAAAGGGGTCTTTCACCAGTGGTTTTAAATTATTTTACTGCCATGACCATCCGCAAAACCAAATAAATGAATAAAAATAAAAGAACTAAGAATAGCCCCACCTGAAAGTTAAAAGATAACACCCGAGGGATTATTCTCGACATAGCTAATCGTCTCGGGCAGCCAGGCGCGAGCACGAGCAATCAAGTCGGAGGGTAACCAGAGACGAGTAGAAGACGGTAGGTATGCTTGGGTTCAATACCTTCGACAGCGACTTGATCGCCGAGTGAAAAGATGTTAAAGAAAAGCGTGGCAACTTCGCAAAAACGTTCCCTTCGAGTGTGAAAGCGCCGCCAATTTCAAATGTTGTCAACTACAACTAAAAATGAAGAGAGGGATTCACTCATACTCAACAACTAATGCATAAATAAACCGAGACATAAACCATAGATCAGTGTATAGAAGCCAATGCTTGATATTAGGTGCAATTCCTCGATGGCTATTCACCATTCGAGCCACTAATGACGATTGAAGTCTCATTCTGAGTATTCAAGAAGAGCTCGTGCATACCAATTTGTTCGTCTTCAAATCCTTACCACGTGACTTGCGCACGATTACAAAGAGCTATACGGCTAAAATTTCAAGCATAATCTGTCTGTATTTCAATGTACTTCACTTTGCTGTCCAACATGCGCTCATACAGCGATGTTTTCCATTCCATCAGAGGAACACGGCAACAGCAACATTATTTGATCTTTACCGCCGCGCCGGTCAATACTGGTCAGAGAATTCGGTGAAAATATTCCTAAATCCTATCCTGAAGTGGATGAAAGAATCAGAATGCGAGGGTTATGGACAAATTAGTTCAAATTTATAGGCAAAAAAAGTTTTGCTTGAAATAATTCAGTGAAGCCAATTACTTATTGTCTTAAACTTGTTGGTCCCGTAAGGGTAGGGTTACTCGAGATGTACTGCGATAAAGAGAACACTTGAAGAAGGAAACATTTTATTATCAAAATGATTTTGCTTTCTTTGTTGATTTAAAAAGGCTTTTGATGGAGTCAACTGGAATAAACTAATGTAAATACTAGGGAGAATACGATTATAATAGCCAGATTGGAGACTCATCCGAAACTTATGTATAATCCAAAGGTCACAAGCAAGGGCGTCTAACGATTTATGCAAAAAAAGTGTGAACAGACTGTTCTATTAGGAAATAAAACCGATTTATTATCTACTTAAGGATGAATATTATCCTTCTATCACATGGAACACATATAAAGAATTCATAAATGTATTCTCGACTACAAACCTCTTTTCTCTATGCAATATTTGGTAACTAAAAGTGTACGAACGTTACGCGCATCGTAAGCAAGTTTTTCTGAGCCTAATTGGGGACATCTTAACCCCTCGTTTGGAAGCAACGGGTTGCCGAAAAGTTTCCCTTCCTACCAACTATAGTCATTAATAATGAGCTACAGAACACCGATGTTCTCTCACGAATTGTTATGATTGATAATGAGCCTACAGATGTCGTTGGGATGCCTTAACGAGTTACAGAATAGAGGTGCTGGATGATTCCTAATGACATAGGACATCGTCATTTGTTAATGTCCATTTAAGTTTGTTATCTGAGAGTCCAAGAGATTTTTTTCGAACTGAAAGAAGCGGAATAACATTAATGAATGTCTATGGTGTAATAAAATGAAGTCGAATGGGTCTACGCTGTAATCAAAGTCCATTTATTACGAGAAAATCGATGCATCTTGGTTACCATCAACATTGGTCGTTCAATTCTAAGATTTATTGACTGCAGCCCTCCATTCTTCACGATCTAATGCCACTTCCCATACTTCCTGGTATCTCTTTCTATGTACTACCCTCTTTATTCGGTCCATGAACTTATTTCTTGGTCTTCTTATGGGAATTTTTCCCTCTACTTTACCTTCAATTATGTTCTTCACAAACCCATTGTGTCTCAGGGTATGTCCTTTCCTCTTCCGCTCTTCCGTACACTTCATCATTTCTTATTTTGTCCGTCCATTTTTTTCTTCAGCATCCGCCTCCATTACCAGGTTTCTAAGTCCTTTCTGGTCAGCCTTTCTATTGGTCCATCCTTCCGCTCCATAGAGTCCGCTTCACGCGAATGTTTTCACATACTGTTTACTGGTTAGAAGTCTTATCTTTTTTTGACACAGTACTTGTCTTATTTCCATGAACGCCTTTTTAGTTTGGGCTATTCTCCACTCGATGTCAGTTGTACTTCTGTCCTACGTGATGTTACTTCCGCAATATTGGCTGGTAGTTCCTGATTTTAATTCCTTCTGCCGTAGTGAGGGCAGGGACCTTATTCTGAATCTGGGGTCGCTATTTCAAGCTCGCGCTATACCAAGGCTCGGAATGGCGCGGATCGGTATTTTGAATGGAGGTGGGCAATATATTACCCCGTTCAGAGCCGCTATTAAAAAATCCCGCCCCTTCCGTTATGACAACTTCTTCAGTCATATAAAACTGAAAATTCAGCTGCCAATGAGATGCAAGCGTGTTGTTATTTCTCTCTCTCTTTGATGAAATATTATTTCCCGATTGTAATGTAGGAATTTTTCAACTCCTAAATAAAAATAATTACAACGTAAATACTTGTTAAGTATTATAAGCGGTAAAATATGCAATTATGCACAAAGTCATATATTCTGATAAATGACTGACAAAAAATACAGCGGAAAGGTAAATGTAAACGTGCATGCGCGAGTCCATTGATGGTATGAGATTTGCATTAAACATTTTAAGTTTTTTATGTCAATTATGCCTGCTATCCTTATGATTAAATAGCATATGCAGTGATCATTTCCTATGTCAGTTTTGGGAAAGCAGTGTCTCTTATTAAGTACCTTTCGAAGCGTCGACGTAAGCACTTTATCGAAGGAAATCTGAGGAATTTGCATGTAAAACAGTGTCTGTGGATAGAGGACTACCAGTTTTGCTATGTACATTATTCCACTCAGTGATGGCGTTTGCTGGTGCTGGCAGTATTGGGCTCGAAGGTCTCAACAGTCTCACTGCATATTGTTTAAGCTTATTAGGATGACCACTAGACGTCAATGAGAGCGAGAGGTGGGCATAGAAAGTTTTTATCTCCGGCCTCATTTAAAATAAGAGAGAAACTATTTGCCGTTCGGAATACCGAATAGCGACCGGGTGGCAATTCTCCGCGTTGGGTTGAAATTCTGGCGAATAGCGCGGTCGCTATTCCGGTCAGAATAGGGCTCCAGGTGCGGCAAGGATCAGTCCCTCTGCAACGTGGGGATATTGAACAACTCCGTTTTAGTCTGGGAAGGTTGCAATTTTTCCATAACAGAATGTTCAATAATATGGATTTACCTATGAAAGCCACCTGCGATGGGGAAGTAAAATTGTTTTCACATAAGAATACGAATTAATAAAGATAAATGGTAAATATTGGATTCTTGTTCATATTAGTAGAAATTATGATCTAAATACAGTGGTCAAAAATACACAAACTAAATTTATTTAAATGACTAGCAGGCAGCTAGCCTGCTCACTCCGTGAGCAGCGGTGTGTACCCGCAGGGGATGTGTCCTAGTCTAAAAATGGCTCCTTGGTGAAAATGTTTTTTTTTATTCACTGTTCTCCTTTGTTGTTATTAAAGCCATTTGAATAGGAGAGCACTGTGGGTTTCTTTTGTTTCAACCTTTACACTCTTCCACTCTCCCTTTTGGCCTTTCACCCTTGTTGCAACCACAACCCAAAAATATAACTTACACCTTTGCACAGATGGTAACCTAACACCCCCTGCCATACGCTCAAGCAGCCGCTCTTTTGGATCTTATTTAAACTAATAAATACACTCCTTTTAATTCATGTCTCCATTTTATCACCAAATAACTAACACCTTTGCACGGCTGGTGACCTAACATCCCCTGCCACACGCCCAATAAAAATCCAAAACTACTACCAAATCATGAAGACAGAGATTCCACGTTCAAAGCATCAAACCTCACTCTTCTACCTCAAAAATGGACGGAAAAAGAAACAAAACGGATACAGAATGACTAACACGCTACAAAATTAATATACATATAAATATAGATATTTTTTCTTTACGGATTTCAAATTTATAGGCTTGTTTCTAATTAATACATATTCAAATGTATGTAAAAAGACTTAAAACGATGACCATATTATTTTATGGCAGAATACTGCAATTTTGATCGTGTTACATAAGCAATAACGCTGTGATTAATTCTATCACTATGAGGAAGTGTCGAAATTTTTTAGGATATTTTAGTTCTAGGAAATACCTTGTCCTAGTTTTGTTATTTCGTGGAGCTTTGTAAATGTATCCAATCTTAACCCTCTTAACCCAAGAATGGTTCCAGACCTTTAGCATTGCCAGAAGATTGCGTACTTATTTAGGTCTCCTTGTTTTCTTTCATGGTGGTGAGTTCAATTTTGGTCTTACGGAATCCGAAGTTAAAAGTATCCGCTGTAATGAGTCTTCGTTGGTAGTCAATTTGAATTTCCTCCACTGTCATGCGCGTTCGAAATCCTCAGGTGACTTTCTGGGCTCTAGCGCCTCTTCTGATATGTGCCCCGACATCAGAATGTCTTCATTTGAATTTCTGGCACCGCTTAGGAGATTTATGGATTATGGATGGCATTCAAAGCCATGGATAGATATATACGAAACGCTTGGCAGAAGTTCAGCGGTAGCCAATGAACTTTGTTTCAATAAATCGTAGACTACTTGACGATTACTTATTTATGGTGGAAACCGTTAGATGAGATATTTTTTTACATATAGAATTAAACTAATGATATGGTATGCACAAGTGAGAATATCAAGACCGGCAGTCCCGGCAAAAATATAGTAATTGTTGTTTAATTAATACAGACATGGAAACTTCCTCGGTAATATAATCACTTCTGAGGATCAACGTAGAGGGCCAATTTCTGGCCAACCTGCCGCAGGACTTCCCATCCGACCAATTATGCAATTATTCAGACGATGATGAACCCACCAACTAGCATTTCTGCCCTCCGAAATAAAACAGAGAGAATCGCAGCACGCAAAAACTTGCGTGGCCTTAATTGATCGACATCCAGTTCGTTGGAAATAGGAATTTTGCCCTAAGACATAACATCGCCGGTCATTCGCGAATTCGGTGTATTGACCTTAAAGAATTTATAGAAAGATCACTTGATGAGGTAGCTGCTCCAATTGGTTGCGCTGGAAATACTAGCGTAAGTAGAAAGTATTGGGAGAAGCTCCCGGAAGGAACTGACCCATTTTACTGAGAAGAGCCTTCGATGAGCAAGCGGACGCTCTTACGACCTCCTCGTGATTCTCGATGGTAACTGAGTCGCTTGCACCTCCTGCGTGCGGTGGGAGTCGCTTGCTCCAAGGATCCAACCGACACGTGTGGAGGTGAGTGACCCGAGGAAACGAGCTTCTTTCGCAGTTCGTATGAGGGGGGTTTGAATGGCTGCTGGCGAACGGGCGAAGGCACAGACAACGGCAGATGGGGCTCGAACTGCTTTCACTTATAAAGCTGACTCTGGGCCTAAATTTCCGAAAAGTAAAAACCAGGTTTCATGGTTCGTTGCGCGGTCAAACTAATTGTCCTAACTGGTTTGGAGCCATTCCTTTCCATGACCAATGGCTTATCTCACGAGATTAAACGCTCTGCTTAGGTGCCCAGGGGTTCGTCAGGTAATTTACTTTTCCCACCAACAAACTGACCTTAAAAACAGCTTTTTTACATAATCATTATGAAGAACGTCCGCGAACTCCAAGAAGCACGTCACTCCATGTCGTATAAGTAGGTTAATGGTTCACAGGTAAATAATAAAAAAAATTGTTCGACTTATATAAAGTTCACTTGATGAGGTACCTGCTCCAATTGGTTTCGCTGGAAATACTAACAATTTTGAAATGGGTGAGTCACTACATCATCTTCAACAAGCCTTAATGATTGTTTTATGGCTCATAAAGAAGCTAATTGGAATGTATACTCCTGTCCAAAAAAAACTTACCACCTCGAAGCCAAAAAATTTTAAAGTCCCGAGTTGCCGTTGATGTGACAACACGGTCGAACCACGCCCCCTGCGTGGGAAGGCAATAAACAGACGGAACGAACAAAGACCTTCCTTGCCGGAGTTAGAGAGGGAGAATAAGGGAGATGATGGAAGAAGGGAGAATTTTGACCTGCGAAAGGAAATTCTTAATGGTGTAAACTATCGGGGAATAGCCAGTTTCGGTCGCTTCAAGGGACCAAGACCTTTGACGACTGCTGGACGATGTGGAGAGCCCAACCTTCGTCTTCGTCATGTGTAATGGAAGTTCACGAAGTGCATTTACGTGTTTATTTAAACTCGCATGCTACACAGTTACATGCGTAGATAGAATCTGAAGATGCAATTAACTACTCGAATTGACTATATTCTCAAAGAGAAAAATAGATTGCCTAGACTATGATTCGATTTTTTGAATAAAAAATAAATTATTTTAGCGTGGCCGATATCATAAATGTTTCCTCCACCGCATTTGGAACAATACATACATATTCGTCTTTGAATTTTAACATGATAGTTTTCCCACAAATAGCTTTACAGCTCCCTCTAATAAACATTATTTAATTCTCTAACTCTATACCTAATTATTTTACTGTTAGAATGCTTTTAAACCAAATTCCATCCACTCAACTATAGAATTCAGCAATCGCTCAATTTTTGTTTCCCGTTAGAATTTACTTGGGATAAAATACACTGCTTGCCGGACAGAGACATCTTTTCACCACACAATGTTAACACTTGGTCCAACTTCGTCTCATCGGTGTATGTTACACTGCAACCTCCTTCTTTACAATTAAAAAAAAAGTTTGTCGAGCGGTAGGGACTCGATCAAAATGATTTTCCTGGGCAGCTTTCAAATATCAACTCCATAGATTATCACAGTTGTTGGGTTGGGTATGTTGTTTACATCGCATTTGGAAAACTGAGCATTGGCCACTGGGGTTCATATTGCACGTTTTCTGCCAGTGTCATTCTTGGAAGATGTGATTTAGGCAGGGTAAATACATTCGTAAATTTTCCATGCTAGCAAATTCGCCGATTCTTTGCATTTAATTCACCTTACAGAACTCTACAATGACACTGGAAGAACTTCATTATTCTATTGGCATCCTCCCTTAATTCAATGACACTGTTATCGTCTAGATGATTGAGTAAAAATAAAATAGCTGCTGACGTAGGAATGAATATATGGCGGTCAGCTTTCAATATCGGTAACATTCCTTTCCTAATCTTTATAAAAAGGGTATGGCAAAGGATAACAACTACTTCGGCGCCTTATCGAAACAGATCATTCATAATCCAAGTCATTATAAATGGGAAATATTTCCCAATGGAAATGATTGGCTAGACAAACCTCAATAATTACAGGTTTTATTTAAACAAGTCATATCGATTCAATCGTCTATTCTTTTCCAAGAGCATATTATTTCTTGTTGATTAACTTTGTTTGTAATGATGTTATGGTGTCTCCATTTTATTTCTCACTAAAATCATTGAAATCGACCAAACACATTGCCTTTATACAAAATCCCTACGGTTAAAAATAACTTTATGTCACTTATTTGACTCTGAAGTGCCCTAACTGCTATCTTCAGTTCACTCAATTAGTGATTTCAGCCTCCACTCCATTATCCAAAATCAATTGTGTTGAGGCAACATCATGTCGACCCTATGTATACATTTCTTAGAGAGCCATAAACATTCCGCACAAAAGAAAGCCCTTTCCACAACCCTGGATTGTGGAGAGGCTCCACTCTTCAGAAAGTGACCTGAACAGGGCTGCGGTTTCTTTCTCAGCTGGGAGTGGGCATGTCGGAGAAGTGTTGTTTTTGAGCTGTTTCCAATCACTCGGGTTGTTTTGGACTTCTGTTTCCTTATTAATGAAGGAGAAATGGGGCAGATCTGCTAAGTTAGACAATGTCAAGATGCCTCGATCGCAACAGCTTGAAGGCACTGAGATGATATGTCCATTCAAGGTGATAGAATACTGCTTTCACTACCACCATGTTGCCTATCTCTGGTCTCCACCGTCTTACATCTTTCTATGATAATTTTCTCGTCTATTCTTAAACTTTAAAAAGTATTTAAGAGCTGATGTAATACGTATTAGATTTTATTTTGATATTCGAAAGACCTCCGTCTAGAGCTGTGCGAACGCATCGAAATCGAATTGAATCGACTCAAATCAGGCTTAATTCGATTTGGTTCGCCTGCGACTCGGGATGCTTCGAAAGCTAATGATTCTTAATATTCGAACCAGATAGATTCGTCTTCAAATCGTTGCATGCATTCAAGCATGGCACTCATCCCCGAATCGCGCGCCGTCCGTTTAGAAGATGTTTTCCTCACGCGAAACAAAAATTTTAACGATCACACGTTATTCTGAGCTATTCTTAGTACCACTATATAGCTAATGTAAGGTCCTGAAATATTGTAAAAATCTATATTACTTTAACTCTGCATAAACTTTTGCATTTTATTTAGAAATCGAATTCAATTCGCGAGCAATTTTTATCGGGTGATTTGATTCGTAAACGAATATTTAAAAAATTCGTTTCGATTCGAAATTTATGTGGGAGATTCGATTCGGTTCGATTCGAAATGAAAATCCCTGAATAGCAAAGCACTACCTCCGTCACACCACCTAAAGCACCAACAAAAGCGCTCTAATATTGATAACGTTGATCAGGCTGACATCACTAACAGGATCACAGCGGAATGGTGTAAAACCTTTCGGCTGAGGATTCCAACAAATTGAACATTGGCGTAATCCTTTTCCAGCCCTATTTTTCAAATAAATAAAACTCTCACGGTTCGTTAATGCAATGCTGCTCAAGTTTTTAGGGGACACGACTATAAAAATTACTCGGCTTCAACATTTCACGTTCTCTGCTGGGAACTTCGGTAGATAATGCTAATGCCGCACCTTGTTACCTTATCACTGATGCAGAAAATCCTAAAGAAAGAGCTGGAAATTTTATATTATTTTTAAAAGTATATCTCCATAAAATATTCTAATTAGGACTTTACTGTGACTCATAGTATGTCAACAGTAAATGTGAAGTGTTGTTTTCCTCGGAAAATGGCAAGGACGCGACAAAAGCTTAACGCAATGCATATGATAATGATGAACGTAGAGGTGTATAGCATAGTGTATAGCGCTATTATAGAGGTGTATAGCATATTTTCCCATCTCTGCTTATCTAAGAATTCCACTTCGTTACGCCAGAAGCAATACAGAGAACCCCCAACCTCGGCCCCCCGAGGGGACCCTCGCCTTCACGGATCTTTGGTGAAAGAGCCCGACCGACCTCTAGACCGCTCCTTCTCCCGCACTCCAATCTGAAAACAATGTCGCAGCCCCATTTCCTTCCAATTCGCACGCAGACCTCGCTAGGAAAACGAGCGAAGGTGGCAAAGGGGCTTACTTTCTTCCTAGTGTGTTCACAGTTCACTCAGTTGGTGAATGTGCTATTGCAAGCAGCGCGGGCTTTCTACCACCCGACGGGTGGTCGTGTATGTTCAGTCTACGTTTAATCAGCAGAGGGTACCCGTTGAAATTCAGCGAGGGAGGATAAAATATTGAACATGACTTGAAGGATACAACCAATATCCTCTCCATTCCCAGCTCAAAGTGTAATAGCAGACATGAAGCAATTCAGTGGACTCGGCAAAACAAAATCAATTGCTGATTAGAACTTGATTGTTAAATTAATTAATGTGAACTCATAATTGTGTCTATTTTAAGCTACTTCATTCTTTTATACAAAAACTTTTTCCAGTACGACGAAGAAATACCGCCAAATGATTTCCTTGATGGCCACATTGTGTAGTTAACATGTTTTTAACGTCCCAGAAGTCATCGATGTGTCATAAAAATATTAAACTCAAATATAATTATGTATCAAAACTTTTAAAGTGTAATAGAATGATCATGTCTCCAATTCAACACAATTCAAACCCTCCGAGCGATGTCAATCTGCGATTAAAGCCTAGATAATGGAACCTCTATCGTTTTTTAGACAACAACTTGTTGCTATTAGAAATATAAGCATAAAAAATTATTTCTACCATTTCTACATTCGATTTGACCCAATTCCACCTCTTATCGCGACGGTAATAGACTTTCTGCGGCCTAATAAGAGGAAGGCCCATCAATTTCAGTCAAGTTTTTCTGTGCGCCGATGAAGACATGAAATGAATATTTGAGTTATGTCTCCCATTCCTGTAGCTTCCGAAAACAAGGACGATTTTGCGACTTCGTCCTCCGACCGACCTTTCTCTCCATGCCTCCGCACCCCGACGGGATGGGACCGACACAATTGTCCCAACCCACCCTCACCCCTCCCTCCCCTTGCAGGCCAAAATTTTTCGCCGAGGGAAGTTTCCTCTCGTCGAGTACGGTTCGAAGGCTTATTTTCCGTCCCGTGCGTTTTTTACTTTCCCACGCAAGGGGGCGTGGTTCGGCGTTGTCACATCGGCGTCAACTCGGGAGTTACAAATTTTTCGGCTCTGAGGTGGTAAGTTTTTTTGCACAGGAGTAGCTCTATATGGTAGTTATTAATAAACCTTACATTTCAAGATATCATTTTTGGTTGGCATTATCTTTATTGAACCACTAGTAATGGCATTACAACGTAATATCATAACAAAACTTCATGGTAACATGCCATATGTTTACGTCAATATATTTATCGTAACTTACAGTTCGTATTTCCAGTCATTAATGATTAGATTACTCAACAGAAACGAATTGATAAGTAGTTGTTTATTACTAATAAATTAAAGAGTAAGAAACGTCAGGATTTTAATTATTTTCTATGTGATTCCATTACTAATGGTTCAATAAAGACAAAGCCACTCATCCTAAAATAAATACGGCGAAATTAACGATTATAACATTAACGATGATGTAAGGTTCACCTGAATACTCGCATTCGCTTGGGATCTTTTTAGGTAAGTTGGGACATAAAATTACATTTTAGCACATATTCAATCATTTGTATTTACCTAAAAACATTGCACTAACTTTTAAATTGAAAATTTTGCAAGGTTCACGTCCAAAATGTATCGTAATCATCAAAATACGAGCTATGTATGGTCTTGATTAGGCCCGCCATTTTTTTGGAGTAGTTCAGTCTTCGGTTAGGTATATCTGAGTAATCCATCCGCCTTGTGAAAATATTCACGTGACTTGTAACTTGTAGACTTTAAACTCTGAGAAATAGGCCCCTGGTATCTCTTCCTATGTATATACTTATCTCTTTATTTGGTCCATGAACTTATTCCTTGGTCTTCCTCAGGGGGCTTTTCCCTCTAGTTTGCCTTCATTTATGTTCTTCACAAATCCATAGTATTTCAGGGTGTGTTCAATCCATATTGTTGTTCTTTTCTGGATGGTACTTCACGTAGTCCTTTCCTCTTCTACTCTTCCGTGCACGTCATCAATTCTTATTTTCGCCGTCCATTTTATCTTCAGCATCCTCTTCCAGCACCAGGTTTCGAAGGCTTCAATTCTTTTCTGGTCAGCTTTCCCAATGGTCCATGCTTCCGATCCGTTGAGTGCTACGCTCCACACGAATGCTTCACACATACTGTTTCCTCGCTTGTGGTCCTATCTTCTTTTTCCCATGAAAGCCTTCTTAGCATGGGCTATTCTCCGCTTGATGTCCGTCGTACTTCTTACCTCCTACCTGATGGTGATTCCGAGATAGGAGAAGGAATCCACTTGCTCTGCTTTTTCTCCTCTCAGGGTGACTTCTACGTTCAGATTCTCTCTTCCACATACTAGTATTCTCTAGTGACTATGATATATGTTGTAAGTCAAGTATCATGTGACTCCGAGCGTACTCTCGATTTGGTTCGCGTTCGTACGTAAATATCGAAATGGATTCACTGCAGCAAGTATTTGTATTCTCATTTGGATGGCCTCGTAATCTTACTCGGCAGTTCTCTCACGAAATTGGAAATGAAAGGAGCTGCTCTTAGCGAGACCATCACAGCCCAGCTCGCCCTGACGGTGTGATTGGTAAAGAGCTGTCCTGAGTAAGGGTCACCCCCTATGTATTAAACTGACCCTGACTGATTTGATGATTCGGTTTGATTAATTCAGTATGAATCGATTAGCAAGATATTATTTTTCCAAATAGTCATATTGACGCACTTTTTAAAGTTTAATTCTGTCAAGTATTGCATCATAAGTTCATAGTCTTTTGTCCACTCAATTCTGTCAGACTCGGTGCTAATTTCTTGGAAAATACTGCGTCGTCTGCGAAGAGGCGAGTTTCGCTCGTAACAACGGTGGTGGTAGTATTCTAGTGCCAAGGACCTCAAAATAATTTAAACTTGAAATGCACTAGGTAATAGTGGTTAAGGCATGCTCATTGAAAGAAAAATACATTGATTTAATTTTTAAATGCGACAGAAAGTAATGTGTAACCCGTCTTCAGGTGCATGCCAATAATCCAGTCACAAGTCTATAGGAAACAACCTCCGGAATGCTTTTGTCGCATTAAATTATAATCACGACCGGCGTAGAAGTCCGAAAAATTTGCATATGTATCAAATATGTAGTACTCGGCACGTCGGACCGGACGTTAAACCTTTGAGTGCGGCATGACGTGATATCATGCCATGGTATTTTTAAGCTGGTTCTGATGACGTGTTATCACATCATGGGTACCGTGAGAGTAGAGATGGTTCCCTTGGTGCAATTCGTTAACAACGAAGGATATGTCAAAGCTATCGGCTGAGAAAGGACCGTGAATGTATCACCGCGCTTGGAAATATATAAATGTCCCTTCACCATTATCGAGAGTTTCAGAAGAAAAATCATAGCTAAGTAAATATCAAAAAATCAAATTTAACCTAGCTAATTATACTTTTGCTTGTTGAATGCAGCAAAGTAATAACGTAAGTTTTGGGAGACGCGAAAATCTCATTACACGGTAATCTCGTCTTGGATTATAGCTTAAATGCATTTTTTGGAGATCTATTTAAGCCTTCAGTTAAAACCTTTAAGGGAAAAAACACGTTTTAAATTGGTAAAAGAATTTTATTTTCCACGAAAAATCAATCCACCGAAGACGATAGATCAAATGTGCCAAGCCGACTCGAATGAAGGGCAGGAATTCCTTCAGGACCTGGGAATTTTTTTGGTTCAGGCGGGTATTAACAAGTTTCCTTTTCCGTGAGTAAAAACTGTCAATTGGCGGTTGGTAGATGGTAAACATCATTTCCGCAGCGGAGGATTTCCGTGATGGCTTAGGATGTTCTGATGATGATGATGATGAACTCACTTAACCCAAATCCCACTCGACGAAATGAAATGGGTCTCACAAGGGCACGCGAGAATTTGCGTGGCCTTAAGTGGTCGACCTCCAGTTCGCTAGAAAGAGGAATTTTGCCAGAAAACAAAAACTTGCTTTCCATGAATGAATTCGGAGTGTCAAATCCAAAAGATTCTACTTTTTAGCTATCTTTCCCTTATGCGAACGACCATAAACTTCACTGATGTTGACTTAACAGTTAAGAATCGCATTCCCGTCATTCTAAGTAGAATAATTAGATGATGAATTACTGAGAAATATACCGATTAGATTCGGTAGAGGTATTTGACTTATATAAGTAGTTAAAACATTTACATGTACGTAAAATGTCTCCAAAATGGTAAAAAAGCTGACATAAAATACTGACGGTAAAATCGTGCTTTTGTAATTTGGTTACATGAAGTATCTTCTTCTCATAAAACTGTACTGCAATATCTAGAATTATTATAACTTGTAAGAAATAGTGAGTATATTGAAAAAAATATGTAGAAATAAAATTATTAACCTTGGCCTCCAAGTAGTATCACCTTCCGGTCACTAGTTCAAACAACCCAATAAGTATAACAGTATTTTTCAGCAGACTTACTTCAATATAGTACATCATCCTATTTTTACGCAGGACACCGAATTGAAACAGTGCCCTACTGTGGTCGACCACCTCCGATGCGCGGCATCTCATCATCATCAGCACCGAATACAGATTATTCTTCTTTCCCTTCATGCGAATCCCTTTTTAAACTGTTAGTTCACGAGTTTTTTTTTATTGAGCACAAAAATACGATCAGTTTTGAAAGGCTGGGGATGCTATTGAAGAGGTGAAATCTACGGATGACTGATGTATGGAAAAGGTCGAGTTTTTATTCCCTAACACTTGGATCGTAAGTCAGAAATGGGCGGAGGTGTCAGCTCAAATTAAAGAGGTTATACCTTGCGCAATTTTTGTTGGTATTTTATATTTGTTGCGCTCCCTCCAGCCATGTAAAAATAAGATAGAGAGGTAAATAAAGGCTCCTGTCAAGTCAACACGTCTATTGACGTTTTTGAGTCTGAGATAAATGCAAGAGTAAGTTGCGTGCATTAGGTCTGTATCAATGTGATCCCGAGTCATGTAACACAGAACTGTAGTGGATGCATATTTCGGAAAAGATCGATAATTTCCATTTTCAAAACTTTGGATTGCACGCAATCATTCCATCTAATTATTTTTTCCTGTTGGGTGCTCCGGAACGCATCTATAAGCTTATTTTTTTTCATAATTGTCCCAATTTTTACTGCTTAGCAGCAATGAATTTGGTTTGGCTGACTGTAGACCGGATTGACTCTCTTGCTGCGACTAAAAGTAAGGAAGCTGTGCGGAAATGTGTCATAAAAACTAATCAAATGAGTACACGACACCTCATATGTTTTTTATAGAGCAATAGACTGTTGCAATAATGTGTACAAAGCGCTTGAAAATCGAGAACCATGTTGTGTAGAAAATGTTTATGAAGAAGGCCTGGCTTTTATAATGCACTGTAGAAGGCAATAGTCGAATGAAATAAGTCGCTGCAAATGCAGTCGAAAACAGGAGTAATCGCCATTATCACGAATCTATTACGAATTAAGGCAGTTTGAGCGTAATATCATTTCACCTAATAATGAACTTCGTCTCATTCTAAAGAATATTATCTCGCCCTTCCATAGATACCAAAATATCAGTCCCTTACCGAATAACTTTCCGAGATTTTTGACGACAAATACCAGCCCTAATACATGGGAAATGATGCAGGTATACACTCCCGAGAGGCCTTATTTAAAAAAATACGGAGCTTCCAACACTTTGATCTCGTCAAAAAATGGAAAGTTAATAGTTTGTAAGTTGTTCAACTATTTTTGAAAATAAATCATTTGGTCACTGTAGGGGTATTCATTCAGAATCGCTAAAATCCATCCATTGTGACGGAGCTTTAAACGTTCCGCGTGAAAAGAGTTAGCCAAATTAAAGTCTTATAGAGATATTTTAGTTTGATTATTTAAAATTTCAGTTACATATATAAATATAACTAATAAATTCAGGCTTCACTTTGTGGAACCTCTCCATATCGGAAATCAGAACTTTCAAGTAATGGTCCACTAATATTTTTATTATTTACGACCCGGGTTTCGTCACGTAATGACATCTTCAGGTACAAATATTATTCCACATGGGTATATACAGGGCGTCCCATAAATGTCACGCCACAGTGACACTGGAGCTAGGGCAGCCTAAGAGGAACCGAACCAGCCTAATATGACCTTAGTAAAAGTTGCACGGTTTTCGAGATATTGCCAAATTAAAGCTTTTTCAAAAATTTCACTTTTTTTACATTTCTAGTCCCAGAATTCACTTGAATAGCTCTCAAATTAAGTTTTTTTATAGTACGATATCATCAATCAGTTATTAAGCTGACAAAAGGGTTATTTTATTGATAACTAATGTAAAATGAGGAAAAATACTACATTAATCTCGACTTAACTTAGCAGCAAAAAAAAAACAACTTCGACTTTAACCGCCTCCCGTGAAAAAAATACTAGAAAGTAATGAGATAGTAACTTCAAAAACTTGCGTATGTTATGACGATTTTAAAATGGTATGAGTAGGAAAAGTAGCGTGATTTTATTTAGTAAGATACATGTACTCTCGGTGGTCATGCAACAGCGCTCGAGCCAAGGAGTAGCTCGAGCGCTAAGGAATGCGCGTGGCAGGAATGGGGGTTGATGGGAATGAATTGCCACGCCCACTACGCTCAAAAACATAGTGCTGACCAGCGGCAGTAATTGGACAAAGTTGGGGAAACTTCGGCTTAAATACTGCTTTCTAATGCCGTAGGTCCATTCCTTCGAATTTTATTGGGTTTCATTAACTCATTACTGTTAGGTCAAACGTACATACCTTCAATTTGCCCGTAAGTAGCTTCATAAATCTCTGGTGTACATGGTTGCCCTGGTGCCGATACACCGTTCCAGTACTGCTTTTGGGAAGGAATTTTGCTATATGAAAGATTTTTTTCAGGTTCAATGAAAAAATACAAGCTCGCGTTGTGTTAAATTTTTATGCACCTCTGCTAAAGATACGCATTTTTAAAGTTTTGTGGAATACGACGCGACTTTTCGTGCTTACGAGTGGGGTTTCCCATTTCCTTCCGGGGAAAAATGGTCTAGTGCTGGGAAAATTATTCGCACTCCACCTAGAACATTCTGAATCCAAGCAACATTCATATCGAATCATTTATAAATGCTGAATGGAAAACTGTAATTTAAATGAAAATCTATACACTTAAATACGATAAATATTTGTCAGAATGACAGTTTGTGAAACTTGATTCAATAACAGTTTCAAATGCAGGTGAAAGAGCATACATATTATCAATATTCTCTACATAAGTCATGGAAACCCCTTATAAAATTTGTTAGACCAATAAGAATAAGTGCAAATGCGAAAGGTATATCAGCCACATCATCGATGAGAATTGAAGCATGTATTGAAGATGTATTGGATATACTCGATGTAATATGTATTTTGCTGGGTGTTCCAAATACCTATCTAATACATGACCATGGAGACCCCAGATTTAACGGGTAGTTTCCCTTGTTTTAATGACACTTTTTTTAAGGAAGCAGATTCCTATTTTAAAAATTGAGCATCCTGGCTAGTATACTGTTACTCTGCGGAGACAAGGATTAATGACAATTTTTCCTGATGACATTATACCTGGCAGCACTGACAACTTTCTGGAGAACTCACTTCAATGCAGTTCAATGACTGTAAATGGTTATGTTACTGGAAGTTTCCTCTCGTCTCATTTTGAAATTATATCTTTGTGAATTAAATATCAAATTTCTTTTACCACTGATGTTGCTTACTGGTCAATTATTTGTATGGGTTCATGTATGAAAAATAAATTTATATTTATGCCTACACGGTGATCTTTAAATTTAAGGAATCTGGCATCAACTGGTCAAAAACCCTTTCAAGTCGTGTATGACATTAATCCTTTAATTTTGAATTGAAATATGTTTCCCCTACTAATAACCTGCAGGTCTACCTTCTTCCCCATTCCCGGACGGGAATAGTGGGTTTCATTTCGATTGATTGATTAATGGAGTAGTTAATGAATAACTTATCCATTGAGGTAAATATTAATTTGAAATCGATCACAATAGGAGTGGGACTAAGGCAGAGGTGTCCCTACTGTCTAACACCTGTTTTTACTCGTGGTTTGGAGATTCATTTAAAGCTATAAGCTACGTGAAATTTCTTGGCTAAACGAAGTGTATTCCCGTTTTCTGGTCAACTGATTACAAGTTCTACCTTGGTAGCTTGCGACATAATGAGCAATTCGTTCATAACGGAGGCATAGAATAACGACAAATGTTTGGACGCTCGTAGCCATTGCGAGAATAATTTAACTTATCGCCACTTTAATGCTAATTGAGGTTAGATACACCTTCTCTACTCTTGAATCAATTGCTTAGTGATTGTCAAATATTAGTGTAGCTAATGCCGAAGCTGTTTAAATTATGTACGCTACCTGAGATACACTTCGCAAGAAGATTCTAGGCGATTGAGATGCTAACTTTCTTGAATTTTGCAACATAGGTATACTTGAGATAATAACATTTTCTTACTTGTGTAAGCTCGGAAGCTGTTGCTGCCTACTAGTACGCATTATTCTTCACTGAGCTTCCTCATCTCTAATTAACGAAGTTGATATTTCTTGCCTCACGAACGTCACTTCCCGTGGTTTCTTCGGTGGTGTTTACATATCAGAGTCACTTAACATAAGTGGCTCATGTACTCCGTCAGTGGCATTTTCGTAGAGAAATGACCATTGTACGATTAGCTCGGCGTATATGCTTGAACTTACGAACGATTTTCCACTGATGCAATTGACTTGTGTCTTCGTAAGTTAATACATACGCGACGGCTTTCACCGGCTACCTCATTACATTTTGCTACTCGTCTTCCGCTTCTGCAGTCCACGTGACGTCATGCGCAGAACGGGCTCATTTTGGTCACGGTAACAACCTACCTGGTATTAGAACTACCATGAGTGCGTTGAGCTTCTTCCTTACCCGCTTTGAAACAGCGTACTACGTCCCGCCATTACACTTGCCAACCTATCAGTATCATAACAACTCACGTCAGCGTGTATCCGGCGATTGCCGGCCAGTTTGATCCGTGTAGGTATGAACCTAACTTACAACAAGGTGAAGGAAGTGACGGAAACTAAACTTACAGGAACAAGTTAATGCCGTAGGACTTATGAAGAGAATAAAGGCTTCGTATTCCGAATCTCCGACAATTATGCATTTATCAATGGTGATCGAGGGAAAACTGAGTAAGTTGTGACACAATGTGGTTAGTTTCATGACACTATCGTAGTAGTTTCCGCAGCTATAAATCAATCACCAATCATTATGAAACACCACCATGGTAGGGGCGTCACCCCTTCCATTGAGTTCACTACTCCACCATTATCCCATTCTCCATTTCCTTACGTTCTTACTTAATATTTTTTGCATTTTTCGAACTGGATTTGTAGATGGTATTTTTTGCCTTAACGTCATTATATCTTTTGGGGATATTATCGCCGAGTTGCCCACTCCGTGATAGTGAATTGCATGCAAACGTTTTCGTGTCATCATTTGTACTCCCTCAATTGGTTGTTTATTCGGTTGGGAGTAAGAAATGAGACATTTTGTGGCTGAATACTTGTGCCTCATCTCCCTTACACCAGAATTTTCCCATGAATATGTTGACAGCATCGCCCAGGAAATCACATGCTCTAAGATTGAAGTAAGTGTCTTGAAGCCCACTAATCTGCACACCATAAGATTATTTACAGTCCGTCATGAAATGCTGCTCACTGTGATAAATAGATAAGTTTTCATCACTGCCAATGCCGCACCACCACCTGCAAGGTATTGTTTGTAATATAATCTGTAAGTATGTACACCAGGTATAAGGTATTATTATTTAATTTTTCAATGGCAGAGAAACATGATGCAAATGCACGGAATCCATTCCGTGAGATGAAATAACTACATGGAATTCGGTGTACGGACTGAGATATCCATTTTTAAGGCTGACTTACTGCTGAATTGAGCAATAGGGCCTACTGGCATTTGACATTACAGTAGCACTACTATCAACCTTTATACTGACAAAAGGAAACAGTGCAAATACAAGTCTTGTATTCCGTGCCGTGGAAAAGCTACATGGAAGTCGGCAGTCGGCCGGAAAGATCCGATTTTCTGGTTGATTTACTAGTGAAGTAGGTATCAGGGCGTATTGACATTCGATATGGCAGTAGTTCAACTAACTTTTCTATATATTGGCATAGAGAAAGTAAGTGGAATTGCCCGGCTTCAAATACGTGTGGTGGAATAACTACATGGAAGTCGGTGTCCGGCTGGAATTATCCGTATTTGAGGTAAATTTACTAGTGAACTAGGTATCAGAGCGTATAAATATTCAAATAGGGACGTAGTAGGTACTACTGTTTACCTTTAAACTTGCATAAAAAGACACAGTGAAAATTCCCGGCTTGTATTCTGAGTGATGGAAAATCTGCATGTAAGACGGCGTCTGGGAGCAAATGTACGACTTTGGGGCTGAATTACGAGTGAACTAGGAATCAGGGTCTATTGAAGGCGAAACCTGTGTGTACTTTTCCCCTCATATCCATTCCTAAAGCTTCCGAGGGCCAAAGAATAATACAGGATCTATCTCTCTGGTCTGATTACTTTCATAAGCCAAAATCTTCTTTCTGGCTAAAGTGTACTTAACTGATGCCTCCTGGCAGATACCAATCAATGAAGTGAATAGAATATACGACGGAGTATACATCAAAGGGGAGTATTATTTCTGGGATCGTCTACCCTTAGGGCACGCCCTAGCTCCAGTACTAATGCAAAGATCGACTCGAGCGATGGCCCACGAAGTGTATCTCCGGTTCGAAGTGGCGATGATCGCATATCTAGACGATTGGCCTCTCGGGATACCTAGTTATGATCAAAATAAAGTGGCTAATATTGAAAATGTTTTCATCAATACTCTAGGAATACGTGAACATGCGTAAAAGTCAGTAGAAATTAAACAAGTCCATTAAATATTTAGGCGTCAACATAAACACAAGTGATATGTCCCTCAAGTTGACAGTGAACTCTCTCCAACGTCTCCACTAAATAGTCTCAGTGATTAGAAAAATAAGACCATGTGATATCCCCAAGGCTGTGGGTTTCGTCTCGTGGTGTGTCTACATTAGAAGACTTCCCTATTTCTTAATAAACGATCTTGTAAAACGTCAGACTAAGTGGGCCCTTACACTATGGGAAGACAATGTGTGACATTCCCCAGATTCTTCAGCAACTACAGATTCTCCCTGGACGTATAGGCCGACGCAAAGCCCTTTCAAGTGGCCTGGGTCATCCCAGCAATGGGAATGTAGACTGAGATGTGGCCTTCAGCGGAAGAAAGGCCGATAATGGAAGCCGAAGCGCTAGCGGCGCTAATGGTTGCAACACACGCTTGTGTTGTGGCTCCCGAACACACGGAAATACGCGTTCATACGGACAATAAGGCGGTGTTATATTCATTTAAAAAAGGAAAAGGCATAATTTTTCTGCTAATCGATGTAAAGAACTTGTACTTAGATCTAATAAAGGAACCGTCACACAATGTGACCTGGTGGTACATCCACTCAGCCAACAACTTGGCCGACCGTCCTTCCAGGACCGTCCTACCTCCCTGTGTGTGGCATTCCCCAGATTCTTCAGCAACTACAGATTCTCCCTGGACGTAAAGGCCGACGCAAAGCCCCCTTGGCCGTTGTCTCGTCTTCGGTCGGGTATGTAGACGCCCAGGAAGGGCAGTCGGTCGAGTTGTGAAGGTGATGTGCCACCGAACTACTCCATTCGGATCAGTGGAAATTTTACTACGAGTTTTCCTGGGACCAGCATTCGTGGCTGCCATTCCATAGAAGAATTGAGAAATATCGGTGGTTTACCAGCAACTTATGATATCGAGATTGACTATTAAAAACTTGGATACACGTATTCTTTAGAAACTAGCATCATTAAACGAAATGTAAATGATAAAAAACTAAGTAAAAACTGAATCAACCCCAACAGAAAAAGATTAAGAAAGCTATTGACAAATAATAACTAATTTAGAACACTAGTGTGCTGTTTGTCGACAAAAAAATCACAATTGTACTACTCAGGGTGAACCAAGGTATTAACAAGTATAGACAGAGATTCCGGACCTGAAGTTGAGTTACGCGCGTGCAGCTTCAATTTTAGACTTCGTTTGGCCTATGGTGTGCATTATAATAATTTCAAAATAATAGTAATTATTTTTGCTTGTGTAATTTTATTAGAGGGAACCTATCCATCCAGAACGCAATTAATGCCAATCAATAAAACCACGGCAATACAGCTTCTAAAGGGAGAGCGTTAACAATTCGGTAACTTCCATGACAACCGCAACCCGAAAGAATGAACGCGGGAAAAGAGTAAGTGAAAAAGAAGTGAAATGTAATCCATGTATTGTTACAGCGAACTTTACGTACTTAAAACATTATTATAAACTTTTAAGTTATAAAATAATCTCCTCTGGGTTAACATTCGCCTTAAATGGCCCCCGAAACGGAAGCCAATTTCGTACAACAATTCATCCAACATCCGATTATTCGACGGTGACGTAGAAATGTTAAATGCTTACGGTAATATCCAATTCAGCTCTATAGAAATTAAATAGGAATTAAAATAATATCAAAGTAGTTAATTTCACCTTTTCTTGCTTATTTAATATATGCAGCGAGTTAAAAGCCTTATTAACGCGGTCGATTGTCGGAGGGGGCCGTGGCCGCGGATACTGGAGCGCTAGGCTGAGAGTGGTCGCGATGGAGGGCGGGGAGGAGGGAGGCGACAAGGTGGAGATGCCCTCGCCTGGCCTACCTACGTCCATGGGTAATAATCTAAAGATTACCGCGCCCCTCCTTTTTTCCACATAAAACACCAATGCACTCGAGAGTTCTTTAAGGCTTTTATTGCTAAATAAGAATGACAGAAAGAAAGGCATCGGTTCGAGACCAGGTTATGTCCAAGAGTACGAAATTTTTTTTCCAACCATTTTTCCCGTTTCCAACGACTTTTGAAAAAGTTTGAGGTCCATCGCATTCGAAATAAATGTTTTTACGTATTTCAAACCTCGATATTATGTGACAACTGGGATAATGAGGCTTTTAAGCGTTATGCAAAAATCAATTATAATTGGACGGCTTATAAGCTAAGAAGAGGATGAAGTTGCGCTTATTTCGTTTATATTACTTATTTAAAAACAATTAAGAGTAGAATTAACCGAAACTGAAAATCCGCTGTATTTTAACAAATTGGGCCCCAAATTGACGTATAACGTTTCTTCCTTCGCTCAGCGTATCGCCCTTCTGCGTTACATGTTTTCAAAAAGTTCTCTCCCTAGAATCTGAAGAAAGGTGACTAAATTGGCTAACCTCATTCCCTTTAATTTCCTATCAAATTTCAATTTGTATTTTCTGAAATTTTCGGTGCAGTACGATTGTTTATATGGGTAACCTAAACGTCTGATCAAAGTTTTGCGCGAGATTTTCTTACCCTGGTCCCCTTTTATTTTCCTCTGAAAATCCACACCACCTTTTCACCTGTGGTTCGCCGTTTTGATTTCAAACTGCAAAAAGCCATGTTTACAAATGTCTCTTTTAGCTAGCTAGTTGTGCACTTACGCCCTTTTGGATGAAAAAAATTATTTTAAAATGGACCTATTAATAAAGCATTTTATTACCCATTGAATGCAAAATATTTAATTCGTTGAAGGTGATTGAGTTTTTTAAATTTTATTTTGGACACGAGTTAATATTTTTGGAACATTGTGACACTTGAATGTTATTTCTAGCGCGTAATTTTAAAATAAACATAACTGGAATTAGTTCCTTTACCATGCGCAATCTAGGTGGCCGCTAAAATATTAAATCAATCCCCAAAGATCTAGGAGATGATTAAATATTTCATTTTTGAGTACTTACATGTGTCAAATCCAGCGCTACAGAGATATTATTCTAGTTCCTTCTTGACTTGAAGTCAAATTTTAAAAAAAATCCAATTTCCAGAGTTGTCGATGAAATATTCGGTTGGCATTCGCATAATTATCCTCTCTTAACCAGTAGCCGTGAAAGATTTTTTCTAGAAAATAATTATTCCTTAAATACTTCATCGGTGAATAAGGTACGAGGCCGAATGCCATATTTTATCTTTTTCGAGATCTCCTGCTATCGACGAGTAATTTTTTTGCAGTGTTTCCACAAACCTACATTCTAAGTAGAAGAGCCCCTCCCCCTTTTTGGATTTATCTCTGTTCCAGAAAAGTACCAAATTATCACTCTTAATCCTGCGTTTTATTTCCTGTCCTTCGGTGGAAATTTCCTCGCCATAATATCAGCCCAGCTTGGTCCGTATATTCGAGGATGTTTACACTTCCATTATTAGCTCCAGAAATGACCCGATCTAGGCATCACAGCTTTTATCCCAAATAAAAAGTTTTCGAAGCACTCAATAGGAAATTACACAATAAACGCGGATTCGCTACAAAAAATGCACACGAGTAATACAGCGCATCCAACTGGTAACGTCTGAGCTGCCGACTGAGAGAAAAGTGTCTCGAGAGCAAAGGAAAATGCTTGTGACAATGTAATTGTAGTTATCAGAAGGTTAAGCGATATAGCAAAATTATCATACCCGAAAAAATTACAACGTTAAATGAATCCAGAGACTGATACTCGAGAGTCCGCTGACGATGTAGAGCCAACAGCATTACCAGCGATAGAGATAGGCGATACGAAAAAAACAGCTGAAATATTCGGCTAGCATTTCGTCTCATATAAAGTATCAGGCTACAAATGATAACATTGTCGTAGAAGTGAACGACAAGCCATTTATAAGAAAGGACGAAGGAGAGATGAAAGGGATAGCGTAACTACCTTACGTGATGTACAGGCATGCAGAGAAAAAAATTGGATGATGGCACATGGCTGCGTCCGACGAATTAGGAAAGATAAAATTACTTTTTAAAATGTAAAATACATAACTTATACCCATTTTGGAAGAACAAACAATCAAACGGATCATTATCATTTGAACAGAAATTTATAATCAACTTGCGTGAATAGCAATTTTTAAATGAGTTTAAAACTAGAGCCGACACATCAGTACCTTGAGCGTCTAAGGGTTAATTGCTTCCGTTTTCGTCCTGACGACGAATTTTTTTAAATCCTCCTCCAGGTTTATTTATTAAAAGAAAATGATTAAAGCTTTTTGAATTATGGCGGTAGTTGGGTTTTTTAGTTGCCCCAAAAGAGGGCCAACTATAGCACCATTGATAGATAACTGCTGGGGCAAAAAGTCTTTACAGAAAAATTAACTTACTTGTCAAATTAGAAGCGTAACCTTTATTTTGTATGAGTGGGGATTTTTTTCTCAGTACAACTTGCTTATCCGTTTAAAATGTCGAAATTAAACGTTCAATTCTTATTTTTATTCACCACTCTAAGAACTTTGGTTTAGGTTTGCCTCTGCTTTAAATGCGCCTCGAGAAATGCACAGACGACTTGGTACGCAGTCACGCGCACCGGTGCAAGTATAAGCATCATTTTATTCATTTCAATAGTCAACCAGCCGATTGGTACGTTTTTGGACAGTACTTATTCAAACATCCTAAATTCTGACATATCGCTCCGCATTCCCTCCTTACGTTTCAAAGCGACACACACAATATTATCACGACGCCTCAATACATCTCTTGGTCTGGCAGAAGCGATCAAATATGAGATATACGTATGAGAGATACATTAACCAAGAAAATTAATTAAATTCAAAGAAAATCAGCGCGCTTCGTAAAAAACTGCTTCGAGCGAGCTATTCGAGCGATATAGTGTTTCACAACTTTTAGAGGGATTAAGGTGGGAGTCCCTAGAGACTCGACACGCTCCACGCTAGGCTTAGCTTGCTTGAGAAAATCAGAGCTGGTGTGTTTCAGAGCGACGCAGAGGATATTATCATGATGCCTCGCTACATATATAGGTTGGAGAGAAGCGATAAAATAAGAGAGACACTACCGAATATATAGATATAAAAACTCGTTCTTTCCGCGCACAATAAGATACCACAATAAAAACTAAGCTCCACTAAATACACTCTCATATTAAACATCTCTATTTCACCTCCCAATACCTTATCCCTTATATCTTTACACAGCTGGTGTCCTAAGACCCCCTGCCACAAGCCCATGCGGCGGCTCGCAGAGTATTATGTATATGATGATTTGCGCGGGACCTCTACCAAATAATTTAAAAACTTGGAAACATTCTGAAAATTAAATTAAATGAATGGTGTTTCAGATTTGAATTATCAATGCAGCATGCTTGATTTCGCATGTTCATCAGCATGATGCCCTGCGAGCCACCTCACGGTTGCGTGGCATGGTGTCAATGTCTCAAGCAATTATGTCGTACATATGGCTCAAGACTGGCAGCAATGAAGCGGGTAGTTTGTGAAGAGGTAAAAAAGGTGAAACAAATTCGGAAAGGTTTCAGACAGAATTGAAAAGCAGATCTCCTGTCAATTGTATAAAAGCTGAGGCCCTGCTGCAGAAACACGAACGACAGATGCTAGATCTTCCTCTAGAGTGAATCTGTTCTCTAAGAGGTGTCAACTGAACTGCTCCATACATGCTGCTCTGTCCTTTGATGCCTCCCTCAGCTCTTCGTAACTCCTGCCCATCATTATGTCCGCCAACATATCATGTCTTCGTCTTCCTATCCCTCTCTTTCCCTCGCTCCGTCCTTCCCATATTCTTTGCAGCAGGCAATCTTTCCTCAATACGTGCCCCATCCAGTTCGCCTTCCTCTGGCTTATTGGTTTCAAAATGTCTCCTTTCTAATTTATTCTCGCCAGCACCTTCTCGTTTCTCACTTTATCACTCCATTTTATCCATTTCATTCTTCTCCATGGCCATATATCGAATCCCTATATATATTTCTTCTATTTCCTCCTAACTGTCCACGTTTCTGCTCCATAAAGCACTACACTTTATATAATACGTTTTTCAATTATTTTCCTTAAGCCTATTGATTGATTTGGCTAATAATAGTTACTTGTCTTTGCTGATGGCTGCCTTTCCCTGCGATATTCTACTTTTTATTTCCTCCGTACAACTTTCATTCCATGTTATAATACTTCCTAAGTATCTGAAGGATGGTATTTTTTTTCGAGCCATTTTCCATTATCAATCACCTTTAGAACTCATTTCTTGCCTTCGTTCCTTTTGTTTTCCTGATGTTAGTTTTCATTCCAAAATGTTTCCTTGCTCTCTATATTTTATTCACCATTTCCTGTAACTGTTTCTTAATCTCTGCTGTTCCCACCTGATCATCTGAAAACTTAAAAATGTTTGTTTCCTTTTTCTCCCCCAACCAGGAATCCACCGACATCACCTACAGCTTGTTCCATTCATCCTTCACTGTCACTTCACTTCTAACGTGAAAAATTAATATTTATTGGAAGATGCTAGATGTCTTTTGAGAATACACTAGTTTACTCAGAGATAACTGGAAATGAAGAGTACTTGATGAGTATATTTAAGCCAAATACCATTTATTTTTCAAATTATTTATTTCCTCTGCAGCAGCAAGAATATTAGCCTCCCACCTTGATGCTTCCTTAACAGATTTCACAGGTTTCAGTCCTTGGTACGCAGAGAAGTAATACGGAATTATGTCATCAACTTGCTCAAAGAGAGATCCTGTCATTCAAGAATGCCTTAGCGCCCTTCGATGTAAAAGACTTTACACCAACATTCCCATGTCGGAACCTTTAAAAGTGAATGAAAAATTACTCACGAAACACTGAGACAGAACTAACCCCCCTCAGCGAGATTGCGGCTCTTCTAAAAGTATTTGTGGGAGAAAATTATTTAAAATTTACTGGTCAGAGCAAAACCACGGTTTAACCCTAGTTTTCCCTATCACCTCTCCTGGCTGACCCATACTTTAACGAAGGAACTTTCGTCAATGAGAATTTTGTGAGTAAAAACTTCATTAATTGTTGGCACAGTTTTTTTAATGACTGTCTTTCCGTATGAATGGGAATGAGAGACAGTTGATGATCTTAGTGAGCAAGTAATACCATGAGTAAAAGAATTCAATTCACTCGTGGAGAAGAAAGATATAGCGGTATAAACTCCCTCGACATCACGATATCAACTTCTGGCAAATACTATGAATTTCCCATCCATCGAAAAGGTACCATTAAAGGCCTTCTGACTCCCGTCGCCATCCCTCTTCGCTCCGCTCCGCTTTCCAATTTATATTGATGATATGGCCTAATATCCCACTCCCTGCAAATAACTTCGCCAGGGAACTCAATCAATTAAAAATGAATGCTGTAAAAATGGATACAGTGAAGTAGTCATTCATAAAATGTTCGATAGAAAACTTCCATTAGAGCACAAAATTGTTTATAAACGTCAGCTAAATAAAAAGAAGAAAAGAAGTACCAATGCAATTCTAATTAATAGGTGCATTTATTTTCAACATTTCCAGCCATTTTCCCTGGAAAGAATTCAGAATATCCTACCACAACAGTTGCAGCTTAAACGTTGGCAGCGATGGAAGAATTTATAAGGTGGAATAGCCTATGTTTATATGTATGCATATCTATAATTTTAAGTGAGGTGATTTCAATAGGATTTTCATGAATATAACTAGGAGTTCATTGCCGGTGTCACTGGAAGAACTCGGGAGACATCTTCAGAATAGGAAAATCGAAAAATTCTAATTCGCAAAAAACCTGCAGGTAAGTGAACTCCTACCGGAGATTCTCCACCCAGAGGGAAAAGGACGGAGGCTGGACTTAGTGAAGCAGTTAGAGACAAGAAGATATTTGAAAGGAGATAACATTAGGAGTGAAAAAATATTATTTTCAATTCTCACTAATTATTTTTTTATTTATCTGTAAATGATAAAAAATTTCCGTGCCTATCATTGTAGAAAACTATTTTATTGAAGAATAATTATTCTGGATTTTTAGCAAACATTTCCAAAATCTGCACCAGAAGCTAATGGTAGTATTTTCCACGTGTGATCTAGTAATGGGCATCATCTTAATATGGTGACAATTTTAATTGTATTATGTCTAATGCTGTGAATTGGTGGTATCCAGCGTAACTTTTATGGACCTAACTTGTAGATGATGTTGAAGGTCGAAACCCAGGTAGTATGAAAATAGAACCATGTATAATTAAAAAGCTATTACATCAAATACAGCACACTATCATAAACAATAGTTACTTCAATGGAAATTTATTTCGTACGTCTTACAAAGAAGCCAATAACTATATCCTGTCTGAGCAATCATTCAATTCGCCTTCTGCTTTAATTCCGCATTCATAAGACGACAGCCCCATTTCGTATAACACGACTTTCTTTTCTCGTTTACGTAGCCTCGACAGTTTCAACCTTTAGTTTGTGGTTTGAGCTTTGCCATATGAGGAAATTTTCATGGAAATAGTAATTAAGTAAGGCAACATCGTTAGCTATCAAAATTCTCAGCGGATGAGGTTAAGAAACAAATCAACGGATGTGACGCACCAAACTTCCGGAATCGACTTCAGTAAATCAAGGAAGGATATCACAACTTTTCGCGCGATACAACGTGTTAATTTGATTCCAATGGGAAAATTACTCACTTCGCTTTATTTGAGAGCGGTAGGATTTTGTGCTAAAAGATCCAAGAAAGCTTTTAAAGCATTCAAAATCTTAAGCTGGCTGGTTGGTTGGCTGTTGGATAGGCTTAAAAATAGTCTCGATTTGGCCGGGACAATCCCGGATCGAAGGGCGTGTCTCGGTGCCGTCCATGTCGGTATTTCTATCCCAGCTGACACTGAAATATCTCGTTCGTCTCGTACACCTCTACGTTTACGACCAAAGATTATAATACAGTTTACGAGCGCTGTCCACTTCATGGAGGCATGCGCGGCGACAAATTTATGCCGATAAATGTTTAAATTGGAAACAATGTCTCAAATTGTATCATGCATTCTCAAAGGCTCTGGACTGAATTTCGAGCGTGAAGTAAATAGTATTGAGTGTTTAGCATTTGGTCAAATGAAAGAAGTCAAAGAAGTTGGGGAAAAAATTGAGTAATTGATTTCTGTAGAACTGGTGGGAAGGAGTATTCATAGAAATTGGGTTAGTTTGGTGGACTGGCTCCTATCTTTCCCAACAAACGGTACATAGAACTTAATTTCCCTATTTTCACAGTCAAGCCACATTCTTAATCTCGACGACAGCGGTATTCAATACTTTTCCTCAAATCTTATTACGGTTTTTTTCTTTTTAGGTCGCCTTTCCACTTTCCATGATGTAGATAGTACCGAGTTGACAAGAACTCGATAAACGCTGTTTTACCAGTTCCGGCAATATAGTTGATAATCCTTTAAAACGCCCATTTTCCCCCAAAGTCGCCTAAAAAGGCATCTATCGAGAATTTCGCATTATGTTTATTAGATTCGCATTTAAATGTCAATTCGCAGCCCTCTTGCGGGTGCCTAAGTAAGTTTTCAAGCTGAACGACCCTGAAAATTGAAAATGTATATAGATGCTTAATTATTAAACTTTAGTTTTATCTCATCATTATTTTTATAATATGTTCAAATAAATGGTATTTATCAGTTAAAAGCAAGAAAAAAACAATTGAATAGCGTGATCTTCGGAAAAAGAGGACAAGGTGGAAAGTATAACAAACGAAGTTTTGAGCACTGTTTCCACTAATAATTATGTGTATGTTGTGTAAAATGTGTCATATACAAAATGGACTAAAATGAGACATTATAATTGGCAGGTAAAAAAAATGAAAAGCTCTTCATGCTTCAAACATGTTTGGGATATTTAAACTCTGTACCATTCAGTAGCCCTTCATTTTCCTCAGCTGCCAAAAATGATAACTCATTTATGCCCATTATGAAATTCACACCCTTTACACCACTGACTTAGAATTAACAGCTATGAGAGAAGTGTAGAAATATACAATTTTAGAGCGCCCACATTTCATTTCCTCATTTCTGGAGGCAACGATCAGTGATTCACAATCGTGCTCTCAAAGTTACCTCACTACGGGTAACTTGCCGATTCGTTAATTCAGAAGTAATAAATAATGAAAACTTTTGCTCCACTCAAAAAATCCCCCAACTCCTCTCAGCCCTCAGTCTCGGAGGTAAATCTCACTAAGTCGGTGAAAATTATGCGACGCAAAAATTGGGGATGGGGGAGAGTTTGGGCGCTTTAAGCTCGTCCGATGAGCTTGGTGATTCATGGTGTCGTGCATTAAATACGAGGAAATCTGAGAGCAGAGAGCAGGATTGGTATCGGATGAGTCTAGACCAGAATCCTTTGCGTAGATCATGAGAATATGACTAACTCTTGGTGCCCGTCGACATTTGATGTCTCCGCTGCGAATTTCATCATAGCTGACGAATCTATATGCCACATTTTTCTAAACAGTGAACAATATTTGCGATTTTAACTATTGAATAAATGAATATGGACTCTTATTTTACGCACAACTATTTGCTCACTTGGTTGAATTGTCTGCGGTGATACCAACGTTAAGGTGCGCATTTAGTGCGCATAGACCTTTAGTAGCGGACTGAGATCGGAAACCTAAAAAACCCGGACGTAAGTACAAAATGGTATTTTATAGGTAAAGACATAAAAATACATAATGGATTCAAATGCTTGGAATCGTAGCCTAGGCTACGTGTTGCCTAAATTTCCATATTTCGTTCACCCAGTCCTTTGCGCTACTTAGAAAAAGGTCTTCTCAGTCGACTAGTAAATGGCCGTTGTTGATTGTTGTTAACGAGAGACTGTGGTGAATATTCAATAACGATTGAAGAGATATGAACTGCGTGATGCTGCGAATAATAGCTGGCTATTTTGAGAGGCAATTACTATGTAAATGCTAGAGAGGAAATATCTACTACAGGAAGTGTGTAAGAGGCATATGAAACTTCTATCGTTTCAAGTAGACGGTATATACAATTGAACTGCCTTTTTTCATCACTAGATGGTGCCACAATCGACAAAGTTGTTTGTATACGGAATTCTAGGCAACAGTATTTGGTGACGAGTTAGCAATCCATATGTATATTCATGGGTAAAGACTTGAAATTTGTGTATATATATAGTGAAACCCCTCTTAACGACCACTCCTATCAAGCCCTCTCAGTGACCATTTTTCATCAGAACCGTCATTGGTCGCTTAATTCAGGTTTCACTTATGGGTACATCAAATTGATATGCTTTGAAATTTCCCAGGACCAACTAAAGTATAAGTCAATAAACTTACAGACCAAAAGAACCGCTTTGTAAATATGAAAATATGTGACGAGCTACTTAAGATAAAACGAAAGGTGTTTGATAAATCCATTGGGTTCATTCACAGCCGATGGCAAACATTTACATCCCCATGAGCTAGCAGCATCTCGCGATCGACGTTTTGATAACATTCACTGAAGATGTCTGTACGACAAAAGATATCGGGTTTATATCCCTAATAGTAACTATGAAAATCAGAACAAAAATTCGATGTTTAAGAGGACAATCAGCAAGTTATTAAAGCCGATAGTTACATTCCAGAAGATCTGGTCATTGGAATGAAAAGAGCATAAGAATTCTTCCTATATTTCTTCATTTTTTGGTTCGGCACTCGGGCTACAACATACCCGTCAAATACGCACTGTTAAATGCACTCTTATTAAAAGGTTACAACACTTGACTAATATTTAAATATTCTAATTTAAGTCTTCGAAAGAAAGACATTGTTTTTAAGTAGTTTCATTTATTTATTTCATGCAACATTACAATAGGCTGCTGCGAAGTGGTAATGGAAAATGGGGAAAATGTTTATCATCCCTCCTGCGAAGTGTCTTTTTGCATATCTGTAAGCTTGTGGAGAAAGAGTTTAGTGCTTCCTCGGGTACCCAGGTAGGGTATTCCGCTCCTCCATTGCCGAGTTGAAAGCAAAATATTTACCCTTCTCACTTCACTCTTCATCCATAATTTTATATTTCGTGTCAAAATACTGTCTGTCTCGTAAAGGATACATGTTTACATGTAACTAAGATCCAACTGTCGAAAACATCTGGGGGTTTATTGACTAAAGATTTAGAGTAAGAAAATAGCATTGTAAAAAATATAAGCGAAAGCATATAAAAGTCTGAATTTCACTTTGCAAAATCTGGGGAAAAGTAATGAGGACACCATAGAGTGAACATAGGAAACAGCAGTCAGACCGTTGTTGTCAGCCCGTTTTACACGGGGCACGTACTTAACCATCTGACACGTGTATTTCAAAACGCGTCGTGTAAACCGGTGAATTGTAAGAGCGCATTCGCGAATACAAGGGCCAATGGGAGACGTCAAAATAGCCCGTTCTAAGCACAAGATGCCCGGCGGACACGTTGGAAACTATTCTTAAAAATATGACCCCTCAAAGCATCTAAATCATTGTATTATTTTCATAGGAAGCCGGTTACTAGTTGAGCCTATCATGCTGCTGCACCGTATGCACATCGACATCAAATTCCCTTTAACGGTAAAACAATGACACTTTAATCAATCACATAATGTTAATTTTTAAGGATAAAATATTTCTCAAGGATTCCAAGACTATGGCCCCTTGCTTCATCGCAAGACAGTACGAAATTTTTCTAATATCTTATCGACTCAAATAAAAATAGTGATGCTGTATACTTTAAAAAACCCAATTAGTGCCACGAATAGCGACAAATAATGATTATTTGGTAATGTATAAATAATGAAACAAGGAAACGGTTTGTGAAAATTTTCGTGTGGAGCGTGGCACACTATGTATCGGAAATATGGACCATTGGAAAGGAGATCAGAAAAAACTAGAATCTTTCGAAACCTGGTGTTACAGGATGATGAGGATCAAATGGATAGATGGATAAAATAAGAGATGAAGAAGTAAACTGAAGAGTAGAAGATGAGAGGACCCTTGGAAACTCTAAACTGAAAGAAGAACCAGATGGACGGGGCACACACTGAGGCACAATGAGTTTGTGAAGAATACAATAGAATGAAAAATACAGAATGAAGTCCAAGAGGAAGACCAAGGGATAAATACAGATGAAAAATAAAGAAAGAAGCTCATAAGAGGAACTACTCGGGAGTATGGGAATTAGCAATGGGTAAGGATGAATGGAGTGCTGCAGTCAATCACTAAGGATTTAACGACGAATGAAAGAATGAAAATGTTGCAAAAATGATAACCTGATTTGCGGACTGAATACGTCTTTAACGAGTCTTTATTGCATTCCATATTTAGGAGTGGAACAACAATTTTCAAGTGGTCATTCATTCGCTCATCATTCATATGCTCGTCGGTGTAAGTGGGATAAGATTCATTCAACATTAAAGGTCCATATAATCAATAATGGTCGAATCTCTCCATATATATTCTAATAAAGTCAATGATTCAGTTTTAACAACTTGAAAAGATTGATTTTGAACCGCCGAAACAGGGTTCTCAGGCAACTACGGGACATTTGATCGATGCTTCGCACACTGGTCCGATTAGTGCCCGAGGATTTTCATAACAGCCAAACTTCCATGGGGTCCTTGAGTGAACAATCTAATTCTTCCAGCTAATTATTTTTCAATTAGTGGTGCCCTTGTGAAAAAGGTGAAATTTAAAGAAACAAGAGGAAAATAACTGCAAATCCCTGGTTTAATGCGAAATTTACTAAAATCACCGACACCTCTTACACAGTCACCTTACGCTGACACTCACAGGACATTGTGTGTGTAATCGCATGAGTGTGGGAATTAATTGAAATTGCCCTATCATGGTAGGACACTCATTAGGGCGAGATACAACTTCAGAATATGAGTTCGTCACAATCTCATAAAATACGACATGCGTTATTTTTATTAAATTTGTGTCTTCAAATCAATACCAATATATATTATAAAAGTAAGTGTACAATGTGCGTGCCGCGAAAACTCAGAAACGAGTCCCGGTACGATCAAGGGAGTTATATGTTGTGGTAGCCCTCTATCCCCTATCCATGAAGAAGGTTCCCATTTTTACCTGAAGGGCGTGCTTTTGAAGATATAAGGGCTGGAAGTTTCGCCCTCTAGAAATTTCTAGAACAGTCCAGAACATTCGAGAGTATTCGAGAGCATTCCATAACATTCCAGAATGTTCCGGGATGTTCTGGAATGTTCGGGAATAGTCTGGAACGTTCGAAAACATCCCGGAACATCCCAGATCATTGTGGAACATTCCAGAACACACTCGAATGTTGTGGAATATTCTGGAACATTGTGGACCATTCGAAGCATTTTTGGTATGAGTGGGGCTACCCATTGTTAGGGGTACATAAAGCAAGATCCGTCGTGGGTTCAAACGTCAGTTTCTTATCAGTGACGAAGGGAAGAACCGAAAAAAGTGAACATTCCAAAGTAGTGCAGTGAATGAATAAAAACAAACAGTGAAGTGTGAGTAGTCAAAGTGATACAGTGACTGAATATAAAATTGAAACTTAAGTGTGAAAGCGTGTAAAGTCTAAAGTGTACTTAATGTATTTGTTAATCAAAAGTTGACGAGATCAATGCATGTTTAAAAAAAATCACATCGCTGCCCACACATACAAATACTGCGACTAAAAAAATATGAGATTTGAAATATAGGAAGACGAAACAACAGCACTTATTTCTCAAAAACTTTTACAAATAGGCGAAGGCACATATCCTACTGACCAGACGACCGGCCTCATTGAACTCAACAGTGATTTCTGCAACATAGCCGCTACTGAAAACGAACTCATCGACCAAATTTATCCAAACATTGTTCACAACTATACCAATCTAGAGCGGCTATTTCAAAGGGCAATTTCGGCAACAAAAAATAATATTGTCGACGATATCAACTTTAATATTCAAAAGAAAATTCCCCGTGAAGAGAGAATGTACAAATCGATCGACACGATGGTAAACGTTGATGAAAATGTCAACTTCTCTACAGAATTTCTAAACTCTTTGCAAGTACCAGGAATGCCATTATACTGCCTTGGACTGAAAATTGGATCTCCGACCATACTACTCAGAAATCTCAACTCACCAAAACTGTGTAATGGAGCAAGGATGATCGTCAAACGGCTATTGAATAACATCATCGAAGCCGAACTTCTGACTGGAAAGGACAAAGGACACACAGTATTTATCCCCAGAATACCACTGATCTCCACTGAACTAGTTGGCCCAAAAATTGGAATGGCAGCTGCCATTCCAATTTAAAAGACTACAATTTCCAATCAAATTAGCCTATAGTTTTGCAATTAACAAAGCGCAAGGACAAACTTTAAAACATTGAGGCATCAACCTCAAAGACCCCTGCTTCTCTCACGGTCATCTATTCGCAGTTTGCTCTCGAGTAGGAAATTCGAAAAATTTGTACATATATAACCCGGAAAACAAAATGAAAAATGTTGTTTATAAACAAGTACTGTAAATAGAATATGTTTTCAATAATTTCTTTACCACTTTTATTTTAAAGGTTACCCTTCTATTCCAACTACCACACAATTTCATATCAACTCCCTGAGCGAATCTGGGTACCCCAGCTAGTAAAAAATAAAACAGACCAACCAAACTCCTTATTCCTCAAATTAAAATATTTTAGTGAACTAATATTATGAAAAATATGCTATGATTACTTGTGCGATATAACTTTCAATTCACATATAATGATTCCCTGGGATTACCTTAATGAATTCAACTTTCAATCCATTCCGGTCACAATAAAGAGTGCTAGAAAAAATCATCGCCCTCAGGCCTTCCAGATGTAATTATATGTGGTATTCTTACCGCAGTTTTCTAGAGGTAAAACGTGCTCTGATGTAACGAGCCCAGTATTGTAAAACTAGGAGTACGTGATATTAGTTGCAAGAATCGAATCAAACCTCGGACTGGCACGTTATAATTAAGGACAGATTCAAAAGTTGAAGATTTCAATAGGTGGAAGGTCGACATTGTAGTAAATCAAACTTCGTGTCCTCCTCAGTTTTATTATAAAGAGTACAACTAGTTTCGGCAGTTACGCATCAGATGATGGCGTAACTGCTGAAACTAGTTGTACTCTTTATAATAAAACTGTGGAAGGCACAAAGTTTGATTTACTAAAAAATTAAGGAAATTATCAAAACTTTCAAAAATTTACGCAAAGTGATTTTATATTCGCCAAAATTATGAATTTTTTTTACATATTACAGCCTTCTATCCAGGACAACATACTTTTGAAAATCTATGAAAGTTGTGCTCTTCGTCCTCTTAAGTAATATTATCATGACGCCTCACTACATTTCTTGATCTAACAGATACGATACCTAAAATAAGAGATACTCTGCCGAACAGATAGGTACAAAAACTCGTTCTTTCCGCGCATAATAAGCGACCACAATAAAAACTGAGCTCCTCTAAATGCACTCCCATAATACATGTCGCCATTTCACCTCCAAAAATATTTACATCTTTACACGGCTGGTGACCTATTACCCCCTGCCAAACGCCCATGCGGCGGCTCGCGGGGTAGTATTTAGATGTAGATGAAGTGAAAGAAACATCTCCAGTGGTGGTGATACAACTTAAAATTAGCTCCACACGCCAAAGGCACTAGTTGGAACAGATTAAACCTGGTAAAACTTGTGGTGGTTTTTCCGGGGAAATTAATTTCTCGCCAGTTAGCAACCACTGGGCACACACACACTGAACCCTACAATGGGATCCCTCACAGGGCGGAAGGGGCCCCGATAAGGATTCCAGGCTTATGATTACAAAGCACAATATCTGTAAATGTTTACGGAAGATATATTCCGCGCCAAGGACAAGCAAGCTCTCAAGAACTTAACAAAACACTCACTCACGCGCTCAAAGAGGCGCAACTTCTGGTGAGAAACTGACTCAAAATGAGCGAATTCAAAGGAAAGAGGGACCACAAAAAAAGAAGAGTAGGACGAGGGAGTGCGTCGCTTTCTGATGTCTAATGAAATCTGAAATCTAAGACCTTAATTCTAAGGCTAATATGACATTCTCACTCCAGGCGGGATTCGAATCAGCAGCCTTAAAGTTGAAATAACCGCGGCGTTTATCAAGGTCTTTTTCACTGCGATCGGTCCCCATCAACAACACATTAATCGCTTATCGTAATGATACAAATGACTCATTACTTTTTGTGTTCATTTTCAACCATTCTAAAACAGCTTCAACGGCCTTCTCTAGGCATTGTAACAGATAACACCCACAACCACACACACGTGCTCTGAGAGGCGGAAACCATACGTAGGCGCTATTCGAACTCGTGACTGCGGGTTTGGCAGGTTCCCTTTACCTCTTACTTTACTCCGCCTCCTTATCGGCAGAAAAATTTAATTTTTCATGTATTTTTTTAACAAAAACATGTACAATTTGATAATTTTTTCAAGATATATTTACGACAGTTTCCATCTCTTTACAGTAACTAGTAGATTCTATTTAATTATTAAAGCATACGATATTTTCTTATTAAATTATTTTTGGATTATAAATCCGTTTTATCACTTTACTCCCAATAGTGAACTCTCAGATTGAATATAAGAGTGAACCGCGATTATGGCGCGAATCACCGCGTTTTTAACTAACCGCCACCCGGCTAAGCCCCGCCTCCAAAGTGACGTCTCGCACGGTGACGTATTCGATGAGGTCAGCCCCTGAAAAAAATCAACTATCGTGCGTAAATAACTCGGGGAAGTACTGAGTTTTGGGGACTGCGTTCAGCCGACATCCGTGGGAATTAAGGTACAGTTGCATATGAGATTCTTTCGGTTATAGACTGCTCGTTATTTCTCAGCTCAGTCTGTATTTTGTTTGTAAACATTTGTTATTGATTGTGTTGACCTACAATGACTTTAATCTGTGCAATATCCGAATGCAGTAATTCTAGGGAGTGTGAAAGTGTATTTGGTGACAGTTGTTGCATAGGTTAGCCTTTAAAGGGAATTATATTTAGAGATAAATTTCAAGTTGTTTCGATTTCGATTGGATTGTAATAAATCGCTTGTTGCCTTAAGTAGGTGCGATGAATTTTTTGACACCTGTTGATGGCAGAACTTGGCCGCCTTCGGTTGAATCAATGGGGGATTCATCAAGTGTTTCCAGCCCTCCCATGTCCAGTTCTTATTCCCCAAGAATGGCTAGTGAAGAAAGTGGTGAGTGAAGTGCGTAAATACTATTGTAATGGGAGCAGAGTTGTGGAATGAATATCGGTGGATCCTGACTGGCGAACATTTGTCCTAACTGGGAATTCCTTTTATTTTATGGGACTCCAAAAGGGTCATGCGGGTGTGAAATCTTCTAATCACCTCAAATAGGCCATGAAGAATCGTTTTTGTGATTATTCCTTCGTGACACCATTGCATCGAAAATGTAAACAACGTCATGTTATCGTGGCATTGTTTTTGACGCGACATTTTCTGTTGCCTGTGATTTTTCTGTAGATGTTTATGTCAAGAATATTTAATTCATTTTGAGCACGTTCATATTTATGTTATTAAAATGCCGAGAATGTTTCCTATAGTCAGTGCTTACGGTAAATACTATGCTACTTACATCGTGCTTCTAGAGTAATATTGCATAGAATAATAGAACCAACCTAGATAATTATCGCCAATCCGGGTCTAGTTAAAAATGCCTAGCAATATATTGCCGTGAGTCCTTTGTTGACGTTAAAAGTTGTGATAGCGAAATGAAGAGCACTTTATTTTTACTTTATGATGAATATTGATGTATTCATTTACCATTTCTATTTACTATGACTGCATAAAAAATACATATTATTTAGTGGAAATACTCGGGTCAATTCTTTGTACTGGTTAATGCGGAAGTGAACTGCGAAGTACGCTACCATGCATCCCATGTATCTTCATTGAGCTCCTTGAAAAAGTTTATTGGATATCTGTTGTGTCAGTGGAAAATATTGGAGAGGGGCATAGAATGGGTGAAAGTGTTAAATGACTCTTGACCCAGCTTGAAGTAATGACACTTAATATCAAGTTTCATTAGTCGTGCTCTGAGATATATATTTACCAGTTATCATTCAGAACACCAGTGAAGTTATAATTTATGATATTCACTCTGCAGTGCATGCTGTAAATAGGTTCTTGAAAACTTGTGTATTTATCAGAAGTCATTAGTGCTAGTAATATATGCCATGCCTCTGAATTTGTCATCATAGGTGATGGAATGTGCCAACCGCCCAGTTTTCCTTCATTAAAAATTACCGAACAGCCACAAGACAAATTCAGGTTCAGATATAAATCGGAAATGATGGGAACTCATGGATGTATCTTGGGACAAAATACTGATCGTTTGATGAAGACCTATCCAACAGTTAAGGTAAGATAACCTAATTTATTGTTCTTATTTAAAGCTGGTAAAGACCAGCCATAGAAATCTGGGTATTTGCTTCTGTAGCCATTTTTGCATTCTTCAATTTTCTTTCTGAAGGGCCTACCAACCCACTTAAGCCTTTGAGGAAAGTCATTTCAAAGAAACCGGTTTTCATGTATTTACACACTATACCATGCAAGCCACCTCAAGGGTTTTTGGCATTTTGGCTGCCAACTTACTGTTTAAATCTCACCAATGTTAAGGCTACACAATCTACTGGCAACCTAATGACTAACACTGAGCCTCACTATTTTAGTATTTTGCAGTCCCTTTTTCTAACTACATAGGTTATTGAGAGTTTCTGTGTTAGCTGTACATATTAGTAATCCTTGTGCTTAAGACCTCTCTCATGTTATGAGATTCTATTTGATGCCTCAAGCTATTCACATGATGAGGTAGGCGGAACAGCCATAGAACTGAGTTCTCATCCTGAGGGTCTAGAATCCAGACGTGACATTTATGGAAGTTTTCAGTGTAGGCTAATCTTGTAAGGCATCTCCAAACTGAAATCCTTGTCGTGTTTCATTTAGAGTTAACTAATGGGAATACCAGGTTTTCCCCTGCCATTCCTCTCCCTGCAGATTTTCACTTCGGCCTCCTAGTTGTTTGTCTCCTTTATTAGTCTTCAAAATTAATTAGATCATTGAATTTCTCGATACTTGCCATTGATTGAAATTAGTCTTTGAATTGTGTGATAAGAATGTAAGTATTACTTAATTTCCCTTTTACTTTTTATTACCACTAGCTTCTTAGGTCTATCAGTCATGTAGTGACAGTGATAAATATCATTTGGGCATATCCTAATTAAAATTTAAACACAACTGATATTGATGAGAACTAAGAGTGAAAATATCTACTATGATAGAGTGATATTGATGAGTATAAAGCACCTTTTCTTTACTCATTTGATTATATTCTCAGCATGTCTTGTTATGGCTCATATTTTGACATTTTCGTGATCAACAAAGTAATTGGGTGCTCATAAAAAATATTTTATTGGGTTAAATGATTTCATGAAGGGTATTTTAGTGTATGTTCACTTGTACAGCATTTCACAAACTATGCTCCATGGAGCCCTTGGCTCTCCAGAAGTGATTCTCAAGGGCTCCATCTACAGCAGTCATTAAGTTGACAAAACTCACAAAAATCAAATTGCTGCTTTCATCTATCACTTTTTACTGTTGTTTTCTTTATTAAAATATGAAAATTATTGCTCATACTTCCTTAAGGGAATAATGTCTAATATGCTTCATAGAACGTGGATGAACTAAATATTCAATGGTGCTCCACGAGAAACATTTTCTCTGAGAAGGGCTCTGTGGCGGACAAAGTTTGGGAGCCACTGTTTTAACACATTCCATCTAAATATAAATATTCCTAAAGGGAACTGTAATTTTTTAGTTTGCTACTATATCCTTTTTCACTCAAAAATCCTATGGAATCCCTCAATGAAAATTCAGGCTCATTGGATGAAAATGAAGAATGAATAACAAGAGTGGCATTATTTTCCATTTTTTTTCATGATGCTGAAGTCATTCAATTTTGTATCCTAATCCCTGAAAAACTGGAAAACTTCTTGAAAAATCTGTGTATTTTCCTGGATTTTGTCTTAATTTCAGCATTTTCCTTTGATCTTTCTGTATGTCGCTTGGAACATTCCTGGAGTCATTTTGCCTAAGTATAAATTTATTCATGTGCAAAATTAGTAAGACTATTTCATGTAAAATTATGAAATTGTTGCTTATGCCAATTTTTTACCACTTGTCCATGGAACCTTTGTATTTATCTTTTTATTACACCCGGAAAAGAGAGATTTGCTCTCCTCTTTCCCTTTTTTAAATATTCCTAATCCATTAACAATAGAATTATATTCTAACTGCTTGTCTTAGTTTCCAGGAGGTAGTCAGTGAGCGCATCAACTGTTAAATATGCCATAAACTAACAATGCAATACAGTCTACTTAAAAAAATAATATTCTTCTCCCAGAAAACCTTAAATTATCATAGATTTTGAAAATTGGTATCCATTGGCCCCCTCACATGAGAAATGGGTAGAATGAAGTAATTGCCCAATAGATTCCATGTATGACAGCGCTTAGTTCAGTGATCATTTTTCAAGGATCATTATTTAGTTCAGTGTGCACTTAAAATATTGTGATCAGGGTATGTTTATTTTTTGTTCTGTTATTTCATGCTTAAAGCTTCTAAACTACCATGGAGGACCTGTCATAATTCGATGCTCCCTTGTTGGCATGGTAAGCATCAGAAGTGATCCAGTTCCACATGCTCACAGATTGATCATAAGAATTCAAGATCATGATAAGGAGGAGCCACAGGAAATTTCTGTGGATAAGCATAATGACTACACTGCAGTGTTAGTACACATGACATGTTTTGCTGGTAACTTTAGTCTTTGTTATTGGTGTGTAATGAACGTGTGAAATATCTTCATTTCTAGATTCCAAGGAATGGGCATAGTCCACACTGCTAGAAAGCATGTGGTGGAAGAGCTGATAAAGAAGAAGAGACGTTCCATGCTGGAACTCATAAAAGGAAAGAGGGAAAATGACTCATGTCTCACTATGCGAGAAGACTTACAGGTAATGATCATGAATTATTGTCTAAATTGTGATGTTTTCATCGTAAATAGAGTTGCAGTTAATTACAGTTAAGGCTACTATTACTAGGTAAGTAAGTCATGGCATGTTTCCTTTTCACCTCCTCAATAGGCTCACCCTTTCATTCCTTCTGGGGAAATGGAGATCATTTTCTGATATGTTTACATGTGTAGATGTGTTCCTTTTTTCACTCTTATTTTCATGACTCTTCTCGAATTCTCAGCTGTCTAAATGAAAATGATGACTTTAGCTAATTTTTGTGAAGGGGAATTAATATTTGCTCATGGAAATTTGTTCTTTGAAATTCTACCTCAGGAAACCAATCAGAATGAACTGATTGTTGCCTCAGCTTCACTAAGCATAATCAATTGCATGTCGTGTTATGGATTTATCTTTAGAATTTTAGCAGATCAATTTTTTAAGAAGACACGTGTATGTATGCACATATTCTCCTCTGGCTCATTCTAATATGAGGTTAGTGTATTGTTACCTTACTGCTATAACTTATGGCTCCAGTCACATGCTGTATGAAAATTGGCAAAGGGCTAATCATTTTACCATTAATTAAATGATTGAGCTTGTTATAACCTCAAAATTGTTTCGTTTAAGCAGTATTACTCTACGAGTGGATAGTGCCCAAGTATGTGAAATTTTTCATGAACTGAATCATTCATCTTATCCTGGTCTTAGTGACTGATCTGACATTTAAAATTTCATGCATTCATGTTGCCTAAGCTTTTCATTGTGCTGAATATTAAGAATTGTGGATACATGTATGCATAGTACCTTATTTATTTGAGTCCAATCGAGAGCACACTTTGTTTTGATAATTCCTCACTCAAGTTTCACTGATAGAATTATTCAAAGTTTGGAGTGTCTATTAGTTTCAGTCCAGAATAAGATTGTCACTCACCACAACCATTTCTCACCCTGTAATCATCAATGCAGGTTGATTCATATGATTGACGTATGCAACATACAATTGTGTTACATATGATTATTTCATCACAAAAAAAATATTTCTTCCCTTTTTCAAAAATGAGACAAAGAATATGCAGTATTATGAAGCACAGTTTTGATGTTCGCTATGTAACCCTTCTATGGTATCTCAGGCATTTACCCTTGAGTGGCTGTGTTCTTGTTACCTGTTCTAAAATGCTGCTAAATACAATTAAGTAGATAAGCCCTGTTAAATAACACCGGAGAAGGCTTCAGGTTATTGTGACAACTGCACCGCATTTAGTCAATTTTTAGGGAAGACTGGAAATCACTTGAACATGAATGATTTTTTTTACTGTCCTTTAAAAATAATGAAGTTGATCTCAAGATTTTATGGGCACTACACAAATTAATTTAATGGTAGATGTTTGCTGTAATTTTCTCTTTAAGTCTGTGTAATATTCACTAACTTATGGACTGTGATCTGTCTTATTTTCTTTGCCATTTCTTTTAATCCCGCTCTATTAATGCATTATACTGTTTTCTATAATTACAATATAGAGCAACTGTTGGTTGTTTCATGTGATTACATAAAGGTAAAAGAATTTATTTTGCTTGAAGATAAGGGAGGAGGCCCAAGCAGAAGCTAAGGTTATGAATCTAAACATAGTTAGTCTATGTTTTGAGGCCTTGTATGAAGACTCCAGAGGCCACCTGCGACATCTTTGTGAGAGAGTAGTGTCCACATCCATCAGGAATATGAGTAAGCCACTCATTTTACTTACATTGTCTGTGATTATATTGCTACAGGATTTGCATTAAACTTCGTGTTCTCTATTGAAAACTTAGATGACTAAAATGTGATCATATCAAGTTTTAAATATTAATAAATTATCCATTGATTTTTCCTGAAAATTAAATGTAATATATGCCTTACTCATGAGTGAAATTGTTTTGTCCCTATTATGAAGTTTCAGTATGATTTGATATGGTAAAGAAGTTTGAAATTGTGGTTTGTATTTTTGGTTTCAATTTAAACCAAAACCTGCTTTTCTCATGACAAATCATAAACTTTAGACACACAATTCCATCTTTCAGTGTGATATTCTACATTTCAAGCCAAGGAGTACCTTGAGACTTAATTATCAGTGATATAGTCATGTATTGTGCATGAATTTTACATGTCATATTTATTATGTGGGTTATGCAGTAAAATATTTAGAGCTCCTGAAGGACCTTTTATGTTCAATTTAACGTTAGGTATCCCATATCAATGGTAGAATATTTGACTCATCATTCTTTAGCTCTCCTGTGTATGTTCACTATGTCACATTCATGTTAGCCATTGCAGCCATAGCTTATGACCTAACCGATGATTGTTTGACTTGCTATGAATGTTTGAATCAGTGGGATTTTTTTCCTATAGAATGTGCCCAGACTGGGGAGCTGAAAATATGCCGAATAGACAAGCATGTCAGTAGCTGCCTTGGTGGGGAAGATGTGTTTATTTTGGTTGAAAAAGTTGCCAAAAGTGAGTTTCAACTTAGTGTGACATTGTTTCCTTGTTTTAGGTTTTACTTTCTTGTATTTAAATTCACCCATTTATATCACTATGTAATTGGCTCATTTTAAGTCAGAATATCAGTGAAATTTGAAGGTCGAGCCTCTAAAGAACAAAGGCTTCTTGTTAAAATTTCTATGTCTATAAATTCAATAAATGTTGACCTTTAGGTATAAAATGGTGTCCAGTGAACTATATCATGAAAAAAATATTGTCTTGATGCCATTTGGTAATGTCCTACCACTAAAAATCTTTCTTCGTTTGAAATTTACTTTGTTGTGAACCCAAAGTATTACAATATGGCTTCACTATGGTAGTTAGTATGGTATTACCTCAGTTAATACCTTTTCCATTGTCTTTATTATGAATTTTATTCGTTTAAACTGTCAGTGTTAATTTTCAATTTCATGGAACACCTTAAACTATATTCAGAAAACATTCAGATACGATTTTTTGAGTTGGATGAAGAAGACAATGAGATATGGGAAGATTTTGGAAAATTTACAGAACTGGATGTTCATCATCAATATGCTGTTGTTTTCAGGTAAATAATTTTATAGTCCCCGTACAAAATTTATCTTCTTGTTTATGTTATTTTACAAAAACATTATTGCTTTATTTCTGTAAAATTTTCTTCAGGACACCAAGATACAGAGATGTCAACATTGAACACCCTGTTGATGTTTTTCTTCAACTTTTCCGTCCATCAGATAAAGACACTAGTGAACCGATAAGATTTACCTACAAACCACAGTCACAAGGTGTGTGAGAGATTGTTCAGTGTTTTTGAGACTAGGGAAATATGATGCAGGTATTGCTATATGCCACAAAGAAATTAAAATTTCAATGTGTGTAATTACTTGTCGTTTTTCGAGTGCATTTACCGGCTACAATTTTTAAGGCCATACTCAGTTTTAAAATATTGCGATAGCATTTTATTTTTGGACCAGCTGAATGTTAATTCCCGTTGAAATCTGTACCTAAGTGTTGAAGTAACTGCAAAGACTCTTCAATTTTATACCCTATGCTTTTCTTGAATTCCCACTGATGAATACACTGTTCCTATGAATTGAAACAGTATTTGACTACTCGTAATTAAAAGTAATAATCATATTAGGTAGAATAATCTGAAAAATTAAACCAAATAGTCTGTGTATAGTGAAAAAGTAATCAACCAGTTAGACTTTATTACTGAAAGAAAAATCTCTGTATTTTCATGATACCTAAGAGGTGCATTATAAAGAAATATTTTTTTCTCATGGTGAATAGAACCTTCCCATCCATGAGACTTCACCATGATGTCACCCTCACTGGCTAGCTGGCTGTATTGAGCACTCTTTGGCTGGCCCGCTTGCTGCATATAATGGTATATGCATGGCCAATGTGCAAGCAGGCATCAGTCAAGGAGAGGGAAGATTTCAGGCCCCTGTATTACTTTGATTTTGTCCTTTTTTCACTATTTGCATGTATGAGATTGGTTTTGCATGTAAGAGATATCGTTCTCACCTCATTGGGCATTTGAATTAGTTGGAGGTGAATTATGTGGTGGTGATTGTACTCACACTATTTTTTAGAAATTCATTACTCATTTCAATATTTTGGATTTTTATGACGTACCCTCATTTTTTGGCATTCAAGGTGTTGAGATCTACAGCCTAATCAAATCTCTATTATCTTGTACTATTTGTTGCACAGTTTTGCAAGGAAACTCCTGCAATTATGCTGTACTGAATGTGCTGTGTCTACCTACCTCATATTCTTTATTTTGTATTTTCCTTTAAACTTAAGTGTTTGAGTGGAAAATTATTTTACACTGTGAAGAAGTGTTAGTGTAATGGAATGCAACAAAAATTACAGTTTGTTATATTTGCCTTCTAACATTTTTGAAAAGGTTGGCCAACTTGGTTATATTAAGGTTTTTCTGTTATTACTCTGATATTGAATCCATATTTAGAGAATACAAATTTTGTACTTATGTACTTTTGTAAAGTGTATTCGTGAAACTGATATTGAATGTTTTGTCTAACCAGTTAACTTTGAATTTTCTTTTGAAGTTGGTCGCAAAAGATTAAGGACCCAGATCTCTGAAACCTTACCAACTGCTGTAGTCCAGGGATTTGCTCATCAAAATGAAATGGGTATGTCTACATAAACTGTGCAATAACACTAAATATTTACCCTCAGCCATTATAATTATTAGGAGAGACTAGCAGATCATTCATATGTAACCTTCCATGTTATGAAGCTGCTTTTCTGAACTCTGGGTGGGGTTTTTTTTTGGATGTACACACCTTTATTTGCCTTCCAGCTAACATCAACCTTTGGGTTATCATCAACCAAGGTTGGGGTAGTATTGAATTAATATTTTATAAACTAAAAGATGTGACTTTTGTGTCATTGTTCTTTCTTTTTGGGTGGCTTTCAATCCTGCCAAAACTGAATTTTTTGAGAAAGTATAGTTTTGTACATTCAGGGTTTTGATATTCAAAGTACTTATTGGCTGGATCAAGAAGTCTTTTCCGCTTATCTTTCTCACTTTGTTGGTGGCAAGGTAACATGGACTTGCCTGAAAACCATAAGGTTTTAGTTGCACATGTAAAGGTTATTCATATTCAGGGTATTATTATGGATGTGTGTCCAATATTGTTTTTTGAGTACCCTGATTTAAAACACTCAGGGATTGGCTGTTGAAATTAGACAAAAATTCCATAAAGGTTATCAGCTATTATATCATAGGTACAGCAGAAGCCTAAGATAATGCAATGATTGTCTTATGTTTAAAAAAGTTATTTTTTTAATTGCCTCACAGCTATCATCCATCGTTTCCTATTTTCATTGGTCAATTTTTGCTGAGGAGTGGCTCATTAGTAAACTTGAAAGCCATTCAGGCAGAAAGATTGCAGATATTTTCAGCTATGTATTTGGGGTCCAAGTGCTGTTTTTAGAATTACATATATGATGCCTTTGAAAAATAAGACCTTCATTGAATGTGGGTATTTATAAGTTATTTGTCTTGTACAAGCATTTGCAGTACCTAGCTGATGTTCCTTTCACCAACCCTGGGAAATGAAACTTGTTTTTAGAAGTGTAAACACACAGTCATTGTTATTTGTGCTCTTGTGGTGGATGATTCTAAATGCTAATGAGAAGAAATCTTTGTATAGTCCACGACACAATTTTTGTTTGCTTGCCCACCAAGGTTTCAAGTGACAAAATCATTATGCCTAGATACCACCTTATGACCTGCCTCATGGGCATGTGGCTGGGAGTGTTAAGTTCAGGGATGTTAAACGAAACTAAAATCATGGATCCATAACCATTCAGAGTGGGTTCAGATATAGTTTCGGTTCACAGGACCGAACCAAAAGTAGGAAGGAAAATCTCAGAACGAAAGTGGTTTCGGAACAAAAGTGGAATGAACACACTTGTAACGGAAACCCAGAGGAACGAAAGGGGATCCATTGCAATTTCAGTTCAGGCTATGAAAAGTTTCATTCCCCTCTTCCCTTTCAACTTTCGTTCTGAGTTATTTTAAAAGTGTACATTGAATTTTTGATATGACCTGCCGTCATGTCGTGTATTCTATGTTCAGCATAATTTGGGGTGCTAGTCGTTTCATCATGTTTGGTAACAATGGAAGACAATGGAAAGAAACCAACATTTTTAACGCAATTAATGGCAAAAAATTTTAGCCTTAAGGAGGAATCGTAGGTTATGTTGTATTTTGTCTAGGACTATACAATCTCTCAAACTATATGGAGGGGATGTGCGACAGCCCGCTCGGGGTTGAACTCAAGGTATTGTTGATGAATATCCTGTCATGTACTCGCATAGCAGCTGCGTAAACAATGAGAATCCTTATAGTATACTAGCAGATTAATCTTGACATCAGTGGAAAAATAAAACTCTTGGATATCTAAACAGCTAACATGTGTCTCAGCATGAGTCCAGTGGAAATGCGGCACCTACCTTTAGCCACTGTGCCATCCCCTCCCCCACTCCCATAACCGGGGAAAGGAGATAAGGTGGGGAGGATTAGGGGATGGGAAGAGTTGACACTTTTAAGTTAAACTTAATATGATATGATAAAACATTGTCGGTGTTCAATCTTTTTTCACTAAAAATAAGTATGAGTTTCCATGCAAAATAATTTTTAAACAGTATTCACATGTATATGGGAGATTCATCCTAAAATTTTCCAAGTCCAAAAATTTTAGTTGTCGAGCATGACACTCGTTGCCATCTCTGAAAGTTAGTGATGTGTGAATAATGCTTTTTCACTTTGAATCGAATTGGCAAAATTATTCAAACTTCGAATCGAATCGACTAAATATCTGTATGCTTTTCGAATTGAGATCCAAATTTGTTTCCCATATTGTTTGATCCAAATTGAAAGCAGCTACAACTGCATTTTTGTCACATTTATTATAACATTTCTTGCATTAAATTACTATATATCATGCCCCTAAGAAGAGGCAGTAGAGTATACATATACTTATTTGCATTTTATTTATATTTATTCATTTTCAAAGTCTTACACAGTTGTCCTACTAAAAAATAAAATGCTTTTGAGATAGTAAAAACTTCCCAGTCTTTCTAAGTTATCATGTAAAAACACAAGCTGCTGTACATGAGTGTTAATGAAACTTAAATTTCCACGACTACATATCTGTAAGGACATTTTCTGCTGCAGAAAAGACTCTCTCACTAGTAGTCTCAGAGCCTGGAATAGTTAGATATTTTCTGGCCCTAATGCGCATTATTTTGTAATTTCTACCCCTAATTTTCCACCATGAAAGAGGATTGGTTGATCTTGGGGCCAGATCTTCTTTTAAATACATTTCTAGTTCATCCAAAGTTTCTTTGGAGTTTTCAGTGCTTATACCATAAAATGTTTTCCAAATATAAAGTCTATCATCTGAAAAAAATACAGGGAGCGAGTATCATAAATGTTCTTGCCAATTCACAAATAAAGGCTTACTTTAAGCTCATGTTAGTAATCCTACCGAGGGTAGATTTACTGCAAATTTCTGTAGTAGATGCTGTGACGCACTCATTTAACTGAGCTTTTTTCTAATACTATCAATTTCTGCATTCATCATATCTTTAAATACCTGCTGTTCTTCTGATGTTAAACCTTTTTTTACAATTACATTACGTTAAAAAATTTTATATCTTTGATCTAAACACATTGATTTCAGATGAATTGACAATTCCCTAAATTTGCTGAAGCGTTTCGTCAGTGATACTGCCAGATACAGAACAGAAAAGGTTACTCCTTCTCCATCATATTTATTTAAAGTATAATGAGGCCATCAATAGCTGGTACTATTGATGATACTGACACATATTCGTCACCTGAAATTACCATTAAACGTTATTGCAATGAAGCCACTATGTACATAAAATAATATCAATAGATCAACGATTTCTCACCTGAAAATAGTTTCACAAGTTCATCAACAGGCTCCAGAACTTCTACTAAGCATTCAATATGCTTCCATTGACATGAAGTCAATGAGTCAATTTTCCCAAATTTAGGTAACTAGAGACGCATATTTTCTAGAAATAAATCTCCCTCGGGACGGTTGGTCATTAAAAGGGTAAAATTCGGGGGTGGAAGCATGTAGGAACGTATATTTTCTACATAAAATCTCCCTGTAATGTAGCAAAAGTAACTAAAAAGAAATTGAAAGAAAGGTTGAGATAGTGAGAAACGCTCCACGCTCCAGACGCTCTCCTGAAAAGTAGGGTCTGCTGGAGCGAACGAGCAAGTTATGGCAGAATCTCAAACTGGACTGTTCAGCAAGTTGTTTGTGGATGTGTATACGGGCTGGGTCCACTTGATGTAATGAGTTCTCTGACTATTTACAATAGGGATAATCGTACCGCAATGTTAGATATTTCTGAATCTTTGAAATATTTTTCACGGTAGTATGAAGTTGACGAGCTCTCATCCTCAAATGCAAGAACAAGAGAAATATTGCACTGGTTGGAGTGCAATGATCCATGTGATCTTCATAAATAAATTATAATTTCTCTTTTACAATATTAATCATCATGGTTTCAATTTATTCAGCCACCTAAAAGTGATCCCTTTTCTTGAATTGTCCATTACAGTAAATATTTCTCGTGTCCTCGTATTTTACTCGAGTATTAGGAGTCAATACATGAACGAATGATGGAGCAATTGAGGATGAAAATTAAATAATGTAATTGCTTTATGATGTGGTGATAAAGCATTAAGTTACCTTTTCAGCCTTTTTTAGATTCTGTGCTGTGTAAGAATGCTATGCATACGTTTTGGTTCGTACATAATTACTGTACTTCATGAACAGGCTGAGGGAAAGTCAAATTATTCCAGGCCGATTACATTCCTTGAATCTTTCTACATGATAAAGAAGTATTTTCTCAATTATTATTAGTCAAAATTTCAGGCGGATTCTCTAACATTAGGTGCGGTTGTCAACAACACCTCGCAGCTAATCATATTGAGGGTATGGTCCTTTGATAAAAAAGATCATGTTGCCAGCAAACTATAGGGACTTTGAATAAGAGTGCTTGGTAATAACATCATTAATTTATTAAAAGTGATGTAGTCACAAGTTATAAATAGAGGTCCAAACTTATTACTTCCTTTGCATAAACTTGATTTTCAATAGTCAGGTCGAATACAGTGCATTCCCGATTTTATCTCCTTATCATAAAAATATTAGTCATAGTCTCCGTCATAACATTCAAGGTGCCAGCAATGATACCTGATTATGTACAGAATGATTTATCATCTAGGGAAACTAGACTTTATCACAAAATAACTAGATTTTGATGCCAATAGCAGACGATTCCTTATTTTCGAGCTACCACAACAAACGGCGGTCATGACACTTCGCTACAAATGCTCCAAAACCGTTCCACTGAATCCAAGTTGGGAGCGTCTGAGGCATCAGTGGAATGCTGTTTGGGAGCATTTGGAGTGGATGTGTTCGGGAGCGTGCGGAGCGTTCACTGGAATGCACCTTATATGTCATATGTGAAAGTCCCTCAATCGCTGCGCCATCTTTGGAAAATAGCCAATATGGCCGTCGATAGCATCACCTTCCATGTTCAAACACCTGTTCAAACGGTATTTCCGCACTTTAGTCACTTCTTGTTTTCACGGAAAAATGTCCGCTTGTATGCATTTTCCTCCATAAAAATTTTATTGAAATACACGGATTTCTAGGGTTCAAAAAAAATTTTTTCTTGGGGACTGTAAAGTGCAAATTTACCAAACCTTGTACTGTAAGAACGCTCGTGTTTTAAGTATCAAAGGAGCATGCATTTCATACTCGACACGATGATAATAAAATTTAATTATCATGCTCGGCACAGCAAAACTACGCCCATGAACATGTAATATCATGAATATATCCACTATACTGATGCTCCAATGGTCGTATGGCCTTTAACGCCAATAATGCGAGCTACGCATAGTGAAAAAGAAAAAAGAGCAATTAAAACAATTTCTGTAACTTTAATTTATATTTGATTTGAAGCTTTGCAGATGCCGATTTGTTCGAAATTTTCGTTGAACAAAATACATAAGATTCGGTTCGAAATTTTCGTTGAGCAAAAAAAAAACAATTCGATTCGATTCGAAATTTCAAATATTCGCACACTTCTAGTGAAAGTATTATATTTTACATTGTTTCTAGAAATTTCCTATGTTGAGGTTAGTAAGTCATCTATTGTTGAGATGCGTTAGAAGTTTGCTGTCATGATATTCTTATAGTTATATTGTTGCACTGTTTCCAAGCCTACTTTGTAGGTATACCATAAGGATTCCCATTGTTTGCACTGTTGCTGTGTGAGTAACAACAAGAATTCCCTGTGATAAGTCACGATTGGGCCGGGAACCATGAGGGCGAACCGAAAGTCCTTCCACCACTTCACTTGAACTGAAACTATTCAAAAGAAGGAACGGTTCCAGAACATTATATTTCCTGCTAAGTTCTACTTTTATTCCGTTAAAAAAACTAAAATCAAGCTGTAAGTAAAGTTTTATTCTGAACCAAAACTATAGTCAATAGGAAAGCCTATAGTTTCACTCCTGAAGTAAACTATATACTTTGTTCTGCTTTGTTTAACATCCCTAGTTAAGACAACAAGTTATGAATCTTTGATTTTAAATTTGGTATTTTCATCATAAATAGCTTTAAAGGTCCCTCTTAGAAACAGTATTTACTTCAAATGAGGATTGAAATATCTCCATGCCCAATTTTTCTACTGTGATAATGCTTTTAAACTGATTTCCATCCACTCTACCATAGAATGCATCCCTCACTCAAGTTTTGTTTCTTGGTGGAAGTTACTGGGGATAAAATATACTTTTTGCCGAATGGAGATATCTATTAGCCCCAAAATATTAAGCCTTTGATCTACTTCGTCTCTTTGGCATATGATACATCACAAACTTCTGCATTATTAGTCCAAAAAAAACTTGTGTCCAGAGGTATGAACTATGAAAATGATTTCCCTGGGCAGCTTTCAAAAATCAACTGTTAACTTTCCACAGTCTTAACTGATTTGTTATTGACTTCACATGGGGAAGACAGAGCATTGGCTACTGGGGTTTGCATCGCACGTGTCAGCCTTTATTTTTCATTAAGTCATTCCAGGAAGATATGATTAAGGCAGGGTTAATTAATTCATAAATTCATCATGATCCAAAGTTCACCGATTCTTTTGATTTACTTCACCTCTTAGAATTCTCTAGCGGTATCCGAAGTAATTTCTTTATTCAATGGCCATCCTCTCTAAGTTCAATTACACTGCTATCATCTAGATACCATATAGTAAAATTGAAAATGGTTTGTGACGTAGGATTACAGTGATGTCAGCTTTGAGCATTGCTTATATTCCTCTCGGCATCTTAAAGGAGTACGGCTAAGGAGGCCAACAACTTAAACCTCTTACTGAAACAGAGCATTTCTATTCAAAGTTATTATAAACAGGAAATATTTCCCATGGAAACAGAATACCAAACAAACATAAATAATTACTGATTTTATGGAAACAAATCAACATATTTCAATCCTCATATCTTTCTAATAACTCAAGGTTTCTGGTTGCTAACTTCATTTTAATAGTGTTACTAAGTCTCAATTTTTTTCTCACAAAAATCATTGAAATTAACGGAACAAATAATCTTCAGACTAAACATACATGCATACATACCCATTAAGCCGTTCCCTTCAGGGGTAGGCACAGTCAAAAGGTTTCACTCTTTAATACATAATTGTACACCTAACTCTGCTTCAATAATTTCCTTCATACTGACCTATCGTTGCAAACCTCTATTGCCTCATTTACCCCCATACACTGTTTCATACTCGCCCTCCTGTTTTTAAAACTCCTAATATTCCTCCTCCTAAGAATTTCCTCAACCACAACTTTCTCGGCCTACCTCTACCTCTCACACCATTCATTCTACTCTGATATGTCTGTTTCGTTATTCTACTCTCATCCATTCTCTCAACATGGCCAAACCAACGAGGCAAACTCCTTTCATACACGTCCATTACTGGAGCATCTAACCCACATTAATTCATGACCCACTCATTCCTGACCCTTTCCATCCTACTTTTGCCGCAAATACTCCTCAGATAACTCATACCCACGGCCTTTAGTCTACTCTTATGTCTACCCTGACATACCCATGTTTCACTACCATATAGCAAAGTGGGAAGAAGTACACTTTTGTACATGGCAATTTTCGCTTCCTTAGCCAAGCACTCATTTCTTGATATGCTCCACATGCTACCTACCACTTTCCTTCCAGCATTCGCACGTCTCTTTATCTCCTCATCTATTCTTCCATCTTTTGCGTATATCTTACCTAAGTACACAAAATCATCCACCTGTTCAATTACTTCACCATTTGCCCTCATCACACAGTTATTCTCTCCATTCTCCTTATCAAAAACTACTACTTTAGTCTTGCATGCATTTACCTTCAATTCCATTCTCTCCGTTGATTCACAAAGTTTATCTAGGAGCTTCTGTAATCCCTGTTGACTGTCTGAGATCAAACAGCATCATCCACATATAGAAGAACTCGCATGTTTACATTTCCAATAAAAACACAGTCAATTTCTCTACATGCGTCTCTAACACATTTATGCATAAATACATTAAACAGCCATGGAGACATTATGCATCCTTGCTTTACACCCCGATTTATTACAAGCCAATCACTCAGAGCCCCGTCAACTCTTACTCTTGCCTTACTATTGTCATACATCGCCATCGTAACATTCAATAACTGCCCATTCACTCCATAGTCTCTCAAAACCTTCCACAACTTCTTTCTATTTACTCTGTCATATGCCTTCTCTAAATCGACAAACGCACAGTACACTTTCTTTCGGACGCTCATACATTATTCTATCACTTGCTGAAGTGCAAAAAGCTGGTCACTACATCCTCTCCCTGGCATTGTACACCACTGCACTCTCCATATTCTGTCAGAAGTAATATTCCTCACTCTTTCAATTAATATTTTACTGAACACTTTTCCCGGGATACTCAATAAACTAATGGCCCAATAATTATTACATTCGGCCTTTCCTCCCTTCCCTTTGTACAACAGAACGATGATAGCATTCTTCCAATCCACTGGAACAACAGAAACCTGTAAGCATAAATTGTATAGTTCACGCAGCCTAGAAATTAGTAATTTACACCCACACTTCAACATTTCACTGGATATCCCATCAATGCTTGCAGCCTTCCCATTTTTCAATATTCTCACAGCTGTTGTGACCTCCTTCTCACTGATATCCTTTTCCATCATCACATTCTCACATGCGACTTCACTAGGCTCATCCTCAACGCCTGCAATATTATTGTACAATTCTTCAAAATACTCCCTCTAGCAGTCCCTGATATTGCTCTCGTCCCACATGATCTCTCCACTTTTGTTCTATGCCGCATTCATTCCCCTACCTTCACCAATCTTAGCCCTTTTTATCCACTTCCAAAACATCTTCACACTAAATACAGTTAAAAATAACTCATTGTCACTTATTTTACTCTTTGAGTGACTCAAATACTATCTTCAGTTCACTCAATAAGTGAATTCAGCCTCTATTATCCAAAATCAATGTGTTGAAGCAACACCCTGTCGACCCCATCAATACATTTCTGGGCGAGCAATAAGCATGCTGCACAAAAGAAAGCCCCCCCTCTCCTTCCTGGTTGGAGGAAAGGCTTTTTACTCTTCATTGTGCCACTTTGTTTTGAACCTCTGTTATAAAGATCACTACCAGATGTCATCTTCTTCAATTCAAATTACAAAATGCAAAAAACTGGCTAAAATTACTTGTAAATCATTGGGTAAAAGTTAAGAATGTCTACTGAAGATATAATAATTGACTCGGGGAGCAAAGGAAGAGTCCACATACATACATTCTTTCTTCAATGCATGATTTCAACAGATTAGGAGATCAGAATATTTGGTACATTGCACTGTTTGAAGCTGTGTGGTTTGAGAAAGATTTTACAAATTTTTTCCAGCTAAAGTTTTTACACAAAGTAGGACCCAAAGTTTTTTCCAAAAAGTTTGACTATTTACAAGTAAACACTTTCTGCCACATGCCACAATTTTCTTTATATGCCGCATAGTTACGTCCTAGGACATTTAATTGACTCTGAATGCTTTTAATCCATTTATCATGGAATTAATTCTCTTACAGATATAGTTCATCTGTCTACTGCCATTGTTGGAGGACAACCTTTTCACCATGAAAAGTTTCAGCTACCAGATAATGCTATGGAAAACAATGTAGTTCCTAGTAGTAGTAACATTCCACATCATAGTTTCCGACAGGATAGCCTAACAGATATAGAAAAGTTGATAGGAGAAGATAGTGCTTTGGAAAATAATATCAGTTGGGGTAAGTCATACCTATACTCACATTGGTCTTTAAAAAGGCCCCTGTAAGCTGCAGAGTGGGTATTTCAGTGATTTGCCCATTGTAACAGGGTAATTACTGTCAATTTTTTTATTATGAATACTAGAGTTTATGCTTTAATTACAAATGAACCAAGAGGGTTATTGCCAAGTGGTTTCCAATGTTCTTTTTCATATCTAGCTTTGTGATATGCTGTATAGGGCAATTTTTTAAATGGCCATAAATATTTTCTGCATGGCAATAGTGAAAAATAACTCAATTTTTGGCTTCTTTATACTCTTATCCGGCCCAGGAATTGATAACGTGACATTCTCTGAATCATCTAATTGTTTCAATTTGGTTCGTCCTTGTATTTTATTTAAGATTATATGATTAATTATTTATTACTATTCAGCATTACAATATGATTTCATTTTTAGCAGCAACTTGCTTGCAACTGGCTTGCAGAGGATATAAGTGATAGCGAAGTTTTTCCGGCAGGATATTAAATCTAGGGATGGGCAGATCCAGGTTTTTTTTCGGATCCAAATCCAGATCCGGATCCTTCATTTCGGATCCCGTATCTCAGTTCTTATTTTCGGATCCTTGGATGTATTCAAGGGTATATACAATTCACAAATGATAATAGAATTTAAGCCTTGGAGACTTTATTGAAAATAAAAAAAACATCAAGTTTAAAAATGTTAAACTTAAATATTAAAATAAAGACAATGTCGATGCCAAAATAATACTAATCCTTGATCGTTGTCACGTTTATGCAATGACTGTTGTCATACCACATCTTGAGATTTGATTCTTGAGAATAATGAGATGGATAATGAAGGGTGAATTTGATTTAAATTCAGCAAAAGCGGGTTGTTGAATGAAGTACATCAACAGCATTCTATTTGTTGGGCAGAAAGCCGCCGATAGCCGACGACAGCCGGCACTTCAATCGCTTAAAACTCTCTGATGCATATCTGATTTACTGTAGTATTTGGATCCGATATCAGTATATCATCCCATGTAAAGATCTGCAGATCTTTGGATCCGCAGATCCGATCCGACCATCCCTAATTAAATCTATTGACAAGATACACCAGATAGGACTGACGACGGAGTATTTTTAGCAGTTAAATCGTATTTGAATAGTACCGAACACAAATTAGAAGACAATGAAATAGAGAGGGTTTGCTGTACTGTTAAGCTACAAAACAATAGAAATATACATTATGTTCATTTTACAGACCACCGGATTCCAAAATAGACGTTTTGTACAAATTAGATACTCAGCTATCATCCTTTACCTCAAGAGATAACAAAAGCGTGATAATTATCGGTGGAGACTTCAACCTCCCAGCTATAAATTGGAAAACCAATAGCATTGAAACAAGTTCAAGGAAGCTTGATATTAGAGAGGCCTTAATACACTTGCACACCACTCTCTTACACAAGTTGTAAATGAACCTATGAGGGGTAATAAAGCATTAGATCTTTTAGCTGATAGTCACCCTACAGTGATTTAACACATCGATATCCTCTGAGGCATAAGTGATCATAAAGTAATTTTTATGACTTTAAAAATAACAGTAGAGTCCACTGTAAAATGTAAATGTAAGTCTACTCATTTGAAAAATGCGATCACATAAAATTTGGAGAGATGCTAGAAGCTTCTCACAAAATTCATAGCTACAATGAAGGACGAGAGCACCAAAGTATCATGGAGATATATTTTTGGAAATACTACGTAAAGGAATCGATGAGTATTCTCCACACAATTTATATGGGAGGGTAAAGAACCTCCTTGGTACAAGCACGAAGCAAGACGAGAGCTCAGGAAACAAAGGCAATTTCACAACCTACACGTATAAAAATTCTATTAAGTCAGGTAACAAAACAATGGAACTTGCGGCAAGAGAAATTTACATTGCCTAATGCTCAAAAATGAAGACAATCATGCACTCTAGTTTATGAAACTTCAAGAAAAAAATTCTAAGCGAATTGCTGGATGAAAACCCCAAGTTATTCTGGTCTTACGTGAGAGAGCTCAAGGACAAATCTTCGACGGTAGAGTCTTTATTGGATACAAACATCAAAGTGGTCACCAACAGCATCGTTAAAGCCAACTTATTAAACCACTACTTCGAAAGTGTATTCACTAAGGATGACACAATACAGAATTTAGACATGCCGGACGTTAACGAGCCGATTGCAGATTATCAATTCAGCATGATGGAATATTTAACAACTGCATTCGATTAAAAGTAACAAGTCCCCAAGTCCAGAAGGAATACCTGCACGCATGCTCAAGGAGTTAGCTCCACAGATTGCAACATTCTTAGAAATTATATTCAGCAAATCATTATCCGAAGGCAAGATGCCCCAAGACTGGAAAATAGCCAATGTCACACCGATATTTAATAAAGGAAATAGAAGGGACCCAGGAAATTATTGGCCTATAACATTAACATCACTTTTATGCAAAATCCTTGAACACATTGTCGTTAGCAATATTATCCCTGGATAATCGTAACATTGTACACAGCAGTCAGCATGGCTTCCGCAAGAGCAGGTCCTGCAAAACACAGCTTGTGCTCTCCCTTCATGATATCCTAAAATCAGGTGAATCTAATAATCAGATCGACACGATATTCCTTGATTTCAAGAAGGCATTCGACAAGGTTCTTCCCAAAAAAACTCGTTTTTAAATTGCAATTATATGGAGTTAATAAAAAAAATAGTGAATTGGATAAGGGAATTTTTCAGTGTTTGTAAACAAAAAGTAGTTATTGACTGTATTAGCTCTGATATGGTTGAAAGTCACATCCGGTATTCCTCAAGGAAGCGTGATTGGCCATCTTTTATTCATTATTTATATTAATGACCTAAGTTCTCGAGTTAGCAGTAAATTTAGATTATTTGCAGACGATACAATTATCTACCTTGAAATAAGCGGACTTTGAAGTTCTGTCATCTGATCTTCATTCGTGGTGCCAGGATTGGGGGTTAGAATTACACGTTAGTAAATGCACCACAGTTCACTTCCTGCGAAAGTCATCACAAAAATGCCATACCTATACTGTGGGTGAAGTAAGTCTTCAAATACATTAAAATATCTTGGAATTACCACTTCAGATATATTGTGCGGGACATACATACAAAGCATAAGTGGCACAGCATTAAAGAAACTGGGTTTTGTTAAGCGTATAATTAGAAAGTCCTCGGATGAAAAAGTGAAAGAGAGATGCTACTTTGCTCTGGTTAGCCCACACCACGAATATGTTGTGAGTATTTGGGACCCTGGTCATAAAGATTTGACCAAAAAAATTAATAAAATGCTAAGAAAATTAGCACGCTTCATTAAAAACTGCTATGAACGAAAATACAGTGTTTCACAACTTTAAGAGGGATTAAGATGGGATCCCCTAGAGACTCTGAGGCTGCACACTAGGCTTAGGCTGCTTGAGAAATTCAGAACTGGCAAGTTTCAGAACGACAGGGAATATTATCATGACACCTCACTACATTTCTAGGTCTGACAGATGCAATAAAATAAGAGAGAGAGAGAGACTGCCAAACAGATAGGTACAAAAATTTGTTCTTTCTGCACAAAGTAAGCGACCATTATAAAATCTGAACTCCTCTAAATACACTCCCATATTACATATCACCATTTCACCTGCCAGAAACTTACATCTTTACATGGCCTACCACCCCCTGCCACATGTCCATGTGGCAGTTTGCGGGGTAGTATGTAGATGTACATGAACTGCTACTACATGGAGGTGGCAACATTAAATGCACTACCACCACTACGTCTATTTTGAAGGCTCACTATTTTTCTGTTCCAGCTCACTCACAATCCCAATTTGATATTTCTCTTGAAAAAATTTGTATCTTACTAAGCATTACCTATGGTTATGGTTTCTGAATACCACAAATGAAAGCTTCAAATAAGCCCAAGTTTCTTTTTGTACCACTTACCTGGGCTGAGAAAAGGCTTACTTAAAAAAAATCCTATGAACTTTTCATAGGGCCATTGAAAAGGTTTGTAACTCGACTACTACACCTCAAATATATATGTGCATTTTATTTTATTAAATTTCATCACCATCAAACAATAATCGTCCTGTCATAAACTTTTAATGTTAGCTGTTCCTAGAGAAGACGTCAATTGCTAGGATATTACCCCCATAGAAATTGTAGATAGTAAAAGAAACTTTTCTTACATAGCCTAATGTATAATTAAACTAGGATTGCATCAGTGCAAATAATTGCATTTACTTTTTGCATTATTATTATTAAATATTTGTTTTATTCTTGTGTTATTATTATTAAATAATAGCTCATTTGTGATGAAAGCTAACACTCTAGAACCCACAATAAAAAAATGACAGTAGACAAACTTCATTTTCAGATTGTTATTTTTTCATGTTACTTCTTGTTGCAATTAATGCTTACAAATGTTGCAACCAGCCCATTTATTTTTGTCACTGAGGAATCCTCTTTTATTTCATGATAATGTGCAAGAGACAATGTGTTTTTTTTCCCATATGCATAATTGTAGGAGTTGTTTGATTTGTTTTTAGTTTTGCCCGGTTGATATTGCAGGAACTTTAATACCAGAAACATGCATATGAAATCAATTTGGCGCTGACATGATGCATTGATATTCATGATTTCTGTGGTTTTGGAATGAAACTGTGCTCTCCTACAAACAATAATGCTGCTATTTTGTGTAGTTGGTCAAGTTGTGTATGAAGTGAATTTAGATAATTAAGAGAAGCGGAAGGCCTTCTGAGATATAACTAATAAATTCAGGCTTCACTTTGTGGAACCTCTATAGGTCTCATTAACTCTGGCCTTCTGAGGTTTCTTCCATTTAGATTTATCTTGTTAGCAATCTGTCATACAGGCATTCTAGTCTATTTGTCATAGCCAGAAGTACATATTTACTTGAAGAAATCTGGAATGCCCAAGAAACATTCATTTCACTATATGAATTAACGTTGAAGTATCACAAAAACTGAGTCAAGAATTTATTCCAATTGGGTCTTAATGTTGATTCACTTGGCTAATGAAAAACTTACAACTTTTTTAGTGATCATATGCATATTTTATGGACTGATATATCTTTATTTTTTTTATTTAGAGGGTCTAGATAGCCTTGAACATGGATTAGCCATGGATGATGTGAGGGCCTACATCAGTAGAAGTAAGTGAAGATTTTAAATGTTATCTGCTTGTTAGACTATTTAATTTCTTTCTTCGTTTGTTGTGGATGAAACTAGTAATGAATTTTGAAAAATGTAGAAATTTAAAATTTGACTCACTGAGTGTTTCTAAATGCAAATCATGAGTGATGTGCTTAACTCATGTAGATGGTGGGTGTCACATGAGTTATGACAATTAGCAATTTAAAGAGCTTCTTTGATAATTTTAGGAACTTGGAGATGCTAACATGTCTTATATGAACTCAAAATGTTGAATTCCTATTTTGTTTTGAATGGCAATCCTAAATGATGTCTTTTAAAGTTATCTATATTCTTGCTAAACTCTGACATTTTTAAATTGACTATTGTGGTAAGAGAGAAATATGATTAATGCTTTATGGTTCATAATTTCCTTTTCAAATTTGTTCTTGCAAAAATTTGAAGTACAGTATTGGTTGGTATACTTGCCTTGCATTTCTTGTTCTGGGACCTAATCTAAGCTTACCATCTAATTGGGTATTTCCAATATATTTGTATTGAGGAAAATAGTTTTAATGGATATAGTTTTTTCAGTGTCCATCTAAGGTACTTTTTTATAAATATTCAAGGTTTGAAACCACCAAGCATATTTGCTTTTGTATTACTAAACCTGCTGTCATAATTTATTTTTTATTCCAGTGCCCCACAATACTTTTGATAATGATTTAGCTGTGGATTGTGCTGTTCTTCCAACTACAGGTAAGAAAAATTTTCAACTAATTTTCTCATTTAACTGCTTCCCTGATGCATTAATTTTGGGTGCGTGGTCTAAAAAAAGCATCACAATTTTTTATTTAAGATTATTGTCATTCATTCATGTATAACTATCATGTGCAAATGATAACACTCGAAAACCTTTTTTAAATAATTTTTTAACAATGAAATTAATTGAATTTTACTAATATTTATGCACTACTAATCATGTAGACATAAATTTTGCTTTTTAGAAATTAAATTGTTTTATTTTTACGAGAAAAAATACCGAAAAAACTTTATGCTGATGAAGTACAAATTATGAATGTGAAATACAAACTATGAACTATGAATATGTTAAGGAGGAGGTTCTCAAACATTTTGTTGCTGTGTAATAAATCCCAAAACAAGGAGTTAGGCAGAGAGAACTCCACTATTTGGACAGTGATATCTGGTCTCTTTTCTAAGTTTTTTACTCCTGTGTCTTTCCTTCTGCAACATTTTTTGGGAAATACTTTTTATTTCATTTATGTAACGTAAAACAATTGTGTTTCTCCTTAAGCAATTTTTTTGCATTTATTGTTATTGTGCACTACTAAAAAACTATAGTGGAAGATAGTTTTCTCATTGGAGCATACTGCATTGATTTCATAAGACCTAGAAAAGTGGAAGTCAGTTTACTTTTGAAAAATATGTCAAATTTATTCTTATTTTTATTGTTTCTTTCTCAAATGAAGCCATTTGTTCAGATTAGCGAAAGTTTTCTATCAAAATCAAGTTGTTCTATTTGTTGAATTGATGAAAATTAGGAAATGAATCTCGAATTAAACAAAGGGTTGAATGATTTTATTTTCCCTGAAAAACATGAAATATAGCATTAATTCTCAAGCTCAACTTGAACTCAATCAAAACTACATTTTTAAATCAGTGTTGAACTTCACTCCAATTGAAAATCCCTATTGTTTGAATATCCCTAGAAAAATTATTGGACTATAGCACACTCCCTCTTTGAAGAGGGTTTTTGAGTACAGTTTGCTAATATGCTACCGTCCAATTCCTTGCGTTTGACTATGAAAGCTATGGGTCAAATGTGGGGTTGAAGAAGGTTATCTTAGTATGTTATAATGAATTACGAACATTTATGAAGAACATGCCAAAAAAATTTTTTGATTAATTGCCCCTGGCCTCTTCCTTCAGGAAGGGTATTACATGCTTTTATCCAGTAGTATCCAATAGTGACAATTGACACTATTGTTGTAAAGAGCTATTTTGGCTCAGCATTCGTCTCACTAAATTAAACTGCATTTACAGCCATGTGGCTGATGCTATTAATATAGAATTCAAGAATATTTTGGAGATTCAGTCAGTGAAGAACATGTATGTTGAATTCAATGGATATTATGATCATCTGGACTACTGTTGGATGAATGATTTGGAGATAAAAGTGGCCAAAAAATTTAAGGGATTTATTTGACTGTAAGTGTAATCTCTTCCATGGCAGTGCCAGTTTTGAAAGGTTTCTTAGATCATTCCTCTTTTCTTGTGATAACATAACCAAAGTGTCTCAGGCTGCCCTTCCTATTGTTCATGATGCAATAAAGGTACTGGGTGTTGTTAGATATGTTTGTATTGAAAAGCAATCAATTCACAGCTTTCAAAATGCTCATGCTAAGTTCAGTAAAGCTGTAGTAGAGAAGAGGTAAGCGAAGAAGGCCTCAAGATAGAATGAAAATATGAGGGAGGTCTTGCAAAAAGTCCACAAGCTTAAAAAAAATAGTTCATAAAACTACCAGTTAAGTTGTAGCTTAGATTGAAATAGAAAAACAATTATTGAAAAAAAAATCAAACCCTTGAATAATTTGATTAAATTTCTTTACCCTACTAGTCTTTTTCTAGATTCTTATGTTAAAATTGTACCTTGCTCAATTTGATTTTCAGTATCCTTTTTGACGAGTTTTATTATCTGACTCAATTTCACTGTCAGGTATCCTTTTTTGTTTATTTGTAGGTAGAAATAAAAAGTACTTCTGACTCTATGTATCTTTATTCCTCTTTTATGTAACTCAGCATAGGCGCCAGAAATGTTGGTGTTTCTCTTATGGACAAAATATGCAGATGCTTATAAAAGAGTCAATTAAAAAGTGTTAAGAATAAAGTCAATAAGATCATGGAAAATGCAGTAATTTACCTGTTAAACCTGGAAAACTCGGGGAAAAAATTGCTTAAATTTGCCGGGCATGTCATGGACAATGCTAAGGAATTCATCAATAAGTATTTTTAAACATTTAGCCCCTTTGTTAGAGGTCAGTTCATTTAGTCTTGCCTTGTAATTATGGAATCATTCGTTAGTGTTGATAGAGTTTCGGACTAATCATTCCCATCCCAACTGTATCCTCAGAATGAAATAGCTCTTAATATTTCTATGTTTTAATGGCACAATGCATAGTCCACTAGTGATATTAATTATTTTAATGAATGAAATTCATTTGAGAAATAAAAGTTGTTAATATCTGAATACCATTGCTCCTTTATTTTCCAGATACACCAAAGCACCACCCCAAGGCATCCAAACCGCAAAAGAAAAGTCACTCCATGAGTGAGGAAAATGAACATATTAAATTTCCTGGAAGGAAGACTGCTAAATATCCATTTTCAATCGGCATAATGAGAAAAATAGTTGATCTCAGCTTAAATAAAGATGTTTTGGAAAAGATTTTGGAAAAGTCAACCACAGAAGGATATATGTGAGTTATCTTTTGAGTAGGGATTGAATATGTAATGGGTTTTAGCATTTCAGTCTTCTATGGTAACTTGTGCAGGAAGCCATATTTAAATTGTTTTTTCATTATTAGGAACTAATGATAGAGTAAAATTTTTCTGCTTTTCAAACTTTCAATGGATTTGTGTGAGTGTTATTCCAGCAGGTCTTAATTTTAGCACCCAATTAGAGAACATACACTTCAATTTCCTAATCAGACATCATAACACTGCATAATGCTACTTCCCAAAACTGGAGGCTGCCACCTCTGGTGAATATTTCCCTTTTAGGGATTCTCACTTTTAGGCCACAAAATCAGACATAAGGCAGTATACATAATTAGCATTCTTCCCTGGAACGATTAAAACATTGAAAAATAATTATATGATGGTAACTAAAAATTTAACTCGTTTTGGAGATTCAGTTTTTTTCATTTAGTACCTTATTTAATCCAGAACTTTCCCTGGAGTACCATTGCTAAAATACAGTTATGTATTCCTACTGCCCAGCTCATACTGCTCGGTATTGATGAGGACATAATTTCTTGTGTTATCTGTAGCTGGGTCCCCATTAGAAACATTTTCTTCTCTGCTGTGCCTAAGTGTTGCACCGTATTCTTATTAGTAGTTCTGTACATTTTATAGCTGTATTTTGTGCTGCTTGCTGTGCTTTATGGTACAAAATATGCATTACATGTGTTCCCATTTGGCTGGATGTACAAGTTACTTTTCCAAGTAAAATGATCTCATCCTTGAAACAGTCAAAACTCTCAGTAAAGGTTACTTAAGCCAAAACAATCAACGATAAGATAAATCTGGATAGTCATCACCAAAGGTTTTACCAACCTCTAAGAAAATGCAACATATTTCAACCCGTCATCATTGAAGAAATGCTAAGACAGCATAATCGTCCTCTGGGTTCAATCTTTATTTTCTCCCTATCCCAAATAGGATTACTAATGCATGGTGCTATGGCTTGCCTCAGTTGTGACTTGTAGTTTGGCATGAGTCAACCCATGTTGTGAAGTGCTGCTTGTTGTAATTTCTCAAAATGAGTCCAAAATGACTTTTGGCTAGTGCTAATGTAAATCCTAGAAAGAAAAATAATTAATGTTTCTCTTAACGCATAAGCTGATTTTATTCAATTAGCCTATAGATAAAAGTTTTGCTGAATCAAAGCCATAGCAGTGGCTTGTAGATGGATTGGCTCCGAGAACTTTGAGGTTGGGAGAAGAAAAAACTTATTCTTGCTAAATGGGATTTTTGCCATTGAAAATGAGCATGTTTTTAAAGAATTTCTCATGTTTTTTATACCACAAAGATAATGATTTATTAACTCTCAAGGGGGTTAGGATTTATCCCTTCAAGCGATGTAAAAACTGTTTCTAAATATATGTTTCCTAGTGGAGAATGATCTATGAAATTTGATATACATTGGTGTTAAATCTGGTGACTTCTTCAACTTGTATCCAAGAATTTGATGTTCTATTCTTTGCCATTGTTCATGGCTGGTCACAACCTATGATGAGTGCGCACAGCTTTAAAAATTGTTACAGGAGAAGGAATAGCTCTGCAGCTCTTCATAATGCTACTGTTAGTTCTCGACTATTGTTGAGTTTTCAATGGCATGCAATGTAACTCAAATTTTACATTAGTTAGACAATACAGTATAGCCTATATAGACCAGTGAACATTCTCACCCAGTCAGGTATGCCAGTGAGATATTTTTAATGTTAAATAGACAAAGATAAAAGCTCTCTAAAGAAATAGAGATTTGTTACTGACTTGGAAATCTCACCAGTTGTGATGTACTTTTCAGTGTCCATGTCACATATAATACTAAAAATATATGTAAAATATTAGCTGCATTTTCCTGTTACCTTAATATTTAAAAAAAATCAATCAGTGGCTTTTGACTGTTTTGTTCACATATAAATAGTATCTTTTCTATATTTTCTAGTTTTTTTTCTTTCGTGGACCCTCGTAATTATATCATGACCACCAGTTGAACAAAATTTGTTGCAAATTTCAAGCTATCCGGGACTAGCCACGGAGTTCCACTTTTACGGAGTCACCCGCAATGCACACATGTGCGAATTTCCACAGAGAAAAAATCATCCGCATTGACCGGGATTCGAACCCGGATCCCTCGATTTCCCGCCGAGTGCTTTAGCCAGTTAAGCTACCGAGGCGTCCTCTTCCCCTGTGGATTTTATTGACCTTTATGGGACTAGATGTTCTCGACTGCCGGACATACAATGTAACAATCAGTCGCTACTGACCGCTTAGCGCCACTGCCCACCAGGAAAGATCGAACTGTGAACACAGAGAGGCGTTCACTCTTATTTGACAAATTCAAGCTATCCGGGACTAGCCACGGAGTTCCACTTTTACAGAGTCACCCGCAATGCACAAATGTGCAAATTTGTCAAATAAGAGTGAACGCCTCTCTGTGTTTAAAGTTCGATCTTTCCTGGTGGGCAGTGGCACTAAGCGGTCAGTAGCGACTGATTGTTACATTGTATGCCCGACAGTCGAGAACATCTAGTCCCATAAAGGTCAATAAAATCCACAGGGGAAGAGGACGCCTCGGTAGCTTAACTGACTAAAGCACTCGGCTGGAAATCGAGGGATCCGGGTTCGAATCCCGGTCAAGGCAGATGATTTTTTCTCTGTGGAAATTCACACAATTTGTGGAATCGGTGGTAGTCCTATGAATCTAAAAAAGTACAAAAGCAAAGTCATTTTAAAAGGATAGGATATTAATTTACCTTGTACATGATTAATGACCAATTTAATGCAAGATATTCCATGTGGTATCTTATACCAATACATTAACCATCAGGGAAAAAAATTTGAGAGATGCATGAAATGTGTCTTGTAGCTACAGTCCTAGCTGGGAACATAGGTTAATCAATCTTAACCTTTTATTGCCGAAAGTGCCAATATTGACACGCCATTTGGTGCTTCTCACTGCCGAAAGTGCCATCTTTGTTGTTATCAGTTACAATCAACTCTCTCTGGAGCTGACTTTATTTTTGTTCATAATTTATTTCTACTCAGCACTTATCCCTCACTTTATGAGCTCCATAATAGTTCTAGTTCTAATTAGCATTTATTTTACAAATTAATGTAGTAAGTGCTGCATTTCGCACTTCTGTTTGCATTGTACTTCTGCTTTTAGTCCACCTTTAGTGATAAATGAATAAAGAAGTTTAGGATATCTTCTCAGTGTTCTCTCCTGTTTGTAGCATTTGTATATGCTTAAATTGAATCATTCCGACAAAATATTTTCTTCTCTCACTCAGGATATTACATCTGCTTGTTGCACATCAGCCTTGTCTTCTTTTGAAGAGAATTCTAGTTCTGCTTAAGAGGTATAACCTACTGGAATACTTAGATTCTACAAATGACCTGCTTCAGGTGAGAAATTCATCAAATTATACTTTATATTTGGATTGTGGAGTAAAGAGGAAAGATATGGTCTCCTGCATTGGTAGCTGTTCTTCCAAGTATCTTGGAGTGGGTTCCCCATACTATTGCTCTCTCCTCTATCTCCTTAATTGCTAGTACATAAAGGTACAGGTTTTCTTTCACCAATTCTAAACAATGAATTAATTTCATTTTATTCATTCTATGGATACTTGAAGAAAAATGCCCTCCATTTGATATAAACATCAAAATGTTACCTTTCCATGCTATTTTTCTTGCAAATTGAACTTGAAATTGCATGGTATTCAATGGGAGTAAGGGAAAATAAGGTGGAAAAATGTATCTCTCTATCTAATGTTAATACCATTTTCATGGAAAACTTGTTTGTATAAAGCAAAAAGTTCTAGAAAATTGATTAAAAATTAAAAAAAAGGATCTTAGCACTTTGCATTTTAGTCATTAGCTGATGACTGCAAAAAGTGTAGTCAAAATGTGGTAATTCCATAGAAATGGCACTGCTGTTGGAGTCCATGGCTATGAAAAAATATTCATTAAAAGGATATTTTGGGAATAATTGGCACTTTTTCTGCCTAAATTTTGGTTTTCAACCACTAACATATTCCATTAATGAAAACAGGTGATATAAAACCTCTTGCAAAAAGTTGTAATTTAGTGTTCGTTTAACACTTGCAGTCATCATGGAAACTCCTAAAGTACATTACTTCTCAAATGAGAGTGTCAACATATCAACATTTGGAAGGCATGCTGAAGTGAATGTGATGTCCACGTAGTTGTATCCTTTGAGATAGGCTGTGATCATAACTAGCTTTTGTGTGTGGGTCTCCTACCTACTTGGATGGTTTGTGAACCAAGGACCCTTTGTGGGGCCCCTGAGGCCCTTTAAACATAGCCTAAAGCCATCTCAGTGTTCTTACGTAGCAAAGTGCAAATTTTGAAAATAATCCATGTTCAGGTTTTCCTGTGAAAATTGGACAGCATGTTATAGACAAGAAAGAGTGCTATAATTGTATTAATCTAGACATATGAAATATCTGAGAGGCAGTAGGAGAAAGAAAGAGGATAGGCAACTCATAAAAAAACAGCACAGTGGTGGTGAGAAGGTGGCACACAATTACATATTCCAACTGAAAAACTTTTGACTAGACCGGGAATCGAACCTCAGACCTGATTTCACACCAGATGCACAGCTATATAATTATTATCTATAGGCATGCATGAGATGTTACAGCAATGATTGAGATTAGTTGGAGATACAAAAATGCCTATACTCCTGATTGCTGAGGATGCTGTCTGGGGTCCACAGGATCTACAGAGGTCCCTAAATAACTTACATGATGTGTCAAAGAATTGAATTGAGGGTAAATAGGTTCAAGATGATGGTTGTGCTATTTAATACTGAGTGTAGGAAGAATAATGGTATAAAAAGGGCGAACAAAGACATTTTTGAGCTAGTGGATAATTTCTTTTGAACTTGGTTGAATGATTGTGAAAGGTGAGAGGAAAGATAAAGAGATTCAAAGGAAAGAGGCTGGCTTGGTGCAAAATCTTAGTTAATTGTATCTTTAATAAATGTAAAATTCCCATTGCAGACTCCATTGCACCTAGCAGTAGCTCACAATGACGCTGAGAAGGTGAAACTCCTGTTACAAGCTGGCGCAAACCCTGGTGTGAAGGACATCAAAGGAAATAATGCATTCCATATTGCTGTCCAGGCCAACCAGAATTCTCCGGAAGTTCACCTTAAAAATGAACACATCGTAGAACTTTTTAATTTAAATAACTACATCAATTCCTCATTTCAAACCAGTCTGCTTGATGCCACCAATGAAGGTTAGCATCTGCTCCATGAAACTAGGTTTGAAGTTACACCATCTAAAGAAAAATTAGTGAAAGTTTGTTCATTATTTTGAATTGATTGGACCTGTGATGGAGTTTTGGCTTCAAAAAGAGCATGTATGAAGGATTGGTTGTCTACTTAGTCAGGCTCCCAAAGGACAACTAAACTTGGACCTCACACTGAGTGCGGAAGTGATAATAATATTTTGTCTTAAAACTTGTCATTTCATTTAATTTTAAAGATCAAGTCATCACAAACTATTTTTTAGTATTTAAACACCTGTATTCTTAACTTATAACTAAAAATATGTAATGACTAGCCAGATAGATCGCTCAAAATGTAGTAATTTTTCCCTTGCGGTTTACTAGGAAAAATTCCATCTGTGTACTAATTACTACCCCTTTTGCATTGAGTACCAATATTTAGCCGATGAGAACACACTCATCAAATGCACTGAAATTCTTTTGGTACTAAGAATATTAGTCTTTTAATGGACTCATAAAAATTAACCTGCATATAAATTGCTAAAGTTTCACAAAAACATGTTTGAATTTACAGAGACATGTTTTTATATAGATAATTGGACAAGAAATAATAACAATGCTTGCATAACCTTCTTTTGTTTTATCCAGTTTATTTTAGTTGTAAATAATTGCTTCATAATTTCTAAATAATATTATCTTACTTCTGTGAAAAACATAAATCTCATTCTCAATTTCCTCACAGCATCAGCACTCTGCTATCATTTTCTTATAGCTTCTGGAAGTGAAACTATGGCACAGGGAGCATTTATGGTTGTGTTCACATTCCGTCTTGCCTCATACAATGTCACCTTTAGTTAGTGGGTTGGTTATTTAGCACCTTATCTTCAATATGCAGGTGGTTTTACAGAAGTAATCAGATATCTCTGGGAAGTGAGAGAATTGTAGCCATCGAGGAAAAATTATCTTCCATGAGTAGCAGAGATAGATTTTGGACTGATTTTGAGGATATAAGTCACTCTAGCTTAACATCTATTGGTTCACTGCAAAGAAGCTCAAATAGTCAGTTGTAGTATATGAAAAAGCCACACTTTGACCGAAAAGTAAGATTTCAATGCCTATCACTGTGGCACTGTGGTACGGTGACTTAGTGTGCTCACCCAAAGATGGAGGCAATAAGAAAAACTTACAGTAGAGTGTTGTGTGTGATTGATTTATGTATTTCAATTTTTACTTCAATTGTTTGTTGTGATTTCCATCTCATTTTTATTAATTGTGGAAAGGAATTTCTTTTGCTCGAATGCTAACTATCATTACCTCTTGAGTCAATAGTTCTACCCATGTGCAGCTAGATGTCAGCTCGCCTGAACTAAAGAAAATAGGGAATCAATTCTGGGTGGGAATTTTTAACTAAAACTTTTTACTTGTGAGTAAAAGAAATTAAGCAAGGGCTTATTATGTTAAAAGATATTTATGGGTTAAAATGGCCATAACAACAAGTTTTTACATTAAAATATATGCATGGTTTCTGAAACTTCTGCTGCCTAATTTCTTTGATGCTGGAAATGCACCCTTATCTTCCCAATATTAAAATGATCTCGTTTAAAGTGTATTCCTTGAGGGCGAAGACTACTTGGAATGCATCCCTTGGGAAAAGCAATGCATGCTGTCCATGATTTACTTTGCATTTGCAAAGTTGCAAAACATCTGCAAAGTTCATTAATATCAATTGTGAAAAGTTATTAGAAAAGCAAAATATTTCGCTGCCATTTAATATTTCTAATTTCTCCTTATTTTCACGTATGAATATCTTCCTCCAATGATCTTGTCAAGTTTTACCCATTCATTGATGTATCTTATCAATGAGGAAATCTACATTCAGGTGACTTTCTGCTGAGGGATTTTTTTTGCAAGGATTCCAGAAAAATTTGGGCGACTTCAGTTTTGTCATTCTCCTTTTGATTTACAAATTCTTGGCGCACAAATCCTTTTCTAAGGAGACTACATCATTTGTAAATCAAGAGTTTCTTTATGTATTTCACCTTGACATTGTGTATGTGAGCTTTAACCCAGTGTAAGAATTTTCATCTGGCTACACAAGTTTCATGTCTATTCCTAATTTCAGCTGGACTAACCCCCCTGCATTTAGCAGTGGAATGTGGGGATGTAGAGGCCGTGAGAAGTCTACTGGCAGCCCATTGTGATGTGAATTGTTTTGATGCTCATGGTGGCTGTTCAGCCTTGCACATGGCTCTGGTTGCTGACAATATTCAGATAACTCAAATTCTACTTTCTCATGTAAGTCACTAATGGAAATATCCTGTTTCCACAAGCGTCAGATCTCTGCTCTGCTTTTAACTAGCTCTACCCTATTGTGAATGGCTGTAAAGTTAGTATGAGGAGTTTAGAGTAAAAATCACTAGAGTTAGGCTATGGTGATGTTAAGTCTTTAAACTATGTCCAAATTTTTATTACACCTGTATGGTACACCTGCAATATTTTCTAAACTGTGGAGATTAATGGCAAAGATTGTTTAAAAAATGTTCAAGGGTACAGTATTTCCTGTTCTGCTAACCAAGCTTAACAGGACCTTAGGCCAATGTGCGAACCAGGATTTTCAATAACATAAGTGATTTTTATTGGGCCTTTTGGTTCTAGCTTTCTTTTATGCCATAGAATGTGTCTAATTAGTTTGACAGAAATTGAATGAAAATTTGAGCTATGAAATTGCATGAAGCATTGAATTTGATGCCAGAAAAAATATTAATTTGGGAAGGCCCGAGTGTAAAGAGATGTAAAACTGGGAGAATGCCTTTAATGGTCAATTGAGGAACTTTCTAGGGTTAATTTAAAATGCCTAAAAATTGAGGCAAATTTACATTTTATGCTGAATAAAGTTATCTTTATACCATAAAGAACAAATATGTATTAACATCTAATGCCAAAGAACTTTCTTTGATATTTTCATCATGGAAACTGAACAATTAAACCTTGCATTCACTGTGCCAGGTGAAAATATTGTGAGTGATTGCTTGGGCCATAATATGAAATGTAAGAACAAAATTAGTTAAAACAGAGCTTGAGAAAACTGGATTAAAATTTTATCAAAATCTGTAGACTCACCTTAGATCCCTGAGCCTTGTCAATTGGTACATTATTACCTAGCCAGATTGACATGGCAGTGGATGAATACGAAGTTGATTGGGGCACTAACATTAATATGTGCTTTTTTAATTTTGTGATATTTCATTAGTCCCATGTTTCATGTCCCATGTTTTCATAAATTATAAATCATTTTTCTTATTTGCAGCCTCAAATTGATGCGGATTATTGCAATAGAAGAGGAGTAAATGCTTTAAAATTGGTGAAAGTGATAAAAGGAGATAATTGTGAGAAGCTATCGGAACTTCTGAGGTCTAAATTGGTGAGTGGAAAATGAGTTCATTTGTCATTGTAACGATCACTTCTGAGGATAATCTACACTAGTCAAATATTACTCAAACATGAGATGTTCAACGTAAAAATCACTAGAGTTAGGCTATGGTGATGTTAAGTCTTTAAACTATTTCCATATTTTGATTACACCTGTAAGGTACACCAGCAATATTTTCTCAACTGTGGAGACTATTGTCAAACATTGTTTTAAAAAATGTCTTTCTTTGGTTCATGGCCTCATCAATTATTCGTTTGGAATAATTACTAAAATTTTAGAACTTACGACTCTGTCTATTGCTGGAACACTTCACCTACTGTCTTTAGTAACCTCTTAGTGATTAAATGAAAATATCATAACAATTAATACCTGTTCGAATACATTTATTATAAATTCACATATTTTAGTTAATTGGCTATATTTATGGATGCATTCCTTGTCCATTTCATTTTCTCAATCATGTAGTACACATACTGATAATTGATGGTGATATTATACAGTTGGTGTCAGCGTGAACACAGTTAACATTAATGCATATTTTTTACCAATAGAATATCAGTGAAGGTGAAGGAGAACAAAAATTAGATAGCAACAGTGGTGATGAAGATGAGGATGATGATGATAGTGAGTTGCCATCCAGTCAGCAATGTGGGCAGGATTTGGATAGCCAGAGGAAGGTTAGTATGGAGCTATTGGTTTAAACTTCACATATTGTCCTAATTGAAATAAATATGTATGCAGAGGCCAGCTGTTTGGTCCACATTCTTTACCAAACTATATAAACAATCTTTGTAAACCTAACTAATTTCAATGATCACCCTTTAAGAGATTGGAATTTGGTAGTCTTATGTATATTTCAACGAAGCATAAGGGAAGAGAATTACTTGAACTTTTAAGTTGGGATGAGGATTTTGTAAAACACTGCATAACCAACAACTAGTGAAGGCCAGACAAAAATTTGTTGAATATGTGAGGTAAGATATTATTCAATTCTGGTTTTAAAATTGGAGTTAACATCTGTAACTGTGCATGGGGTCCAAAAAGGTCAAGGATGTATTTAAGTCGTAATTTGTCCTGCGGTGGGCATAACGAGTTGCCAGGCTAGCTCCTGCCATGAACACCTTCACAGAGACAGCATCATAGTGATTTATTCATACACTAAAAGATAGGATAATATTAAGGTTAAGAATTTCATCCACATCTAACATCAAGTAGGGGTAAATTTAGTGTGTCCTTTAATAACCCTGCAAAGCTGGGAAAACTTATGTAACACTAATGATGGGCATGAACTTACGGACATAAGTTGAGTGTACAGGTTAAAATGTCAAGACTGTAAAAGGATATACATTGGTCTAATTGGCTGAAATGTTGAGAATACATGGGTTGCAGAACATAGATGTTTTACAAATATGGATGGCAAATCTTACATTGCTAAACACTTGTATGGTTTTAATCATTGTAGCAATTTTGATGTTGATATTTTACATTATACTGACAAAGGGCCTAAAGTGGATTTTGAGAAATTTGAAATTGTTGATAGCCCTGACAATATTTGGAATGATGATGTTTTTGTGTCTCAGTCCCCTCTGTAAGTTAAGCCTCCCTTCACATCCTGTGAACTGCTTTTTGACCTTCACTTCCACCACTTCTGTTTCCCCCCCTTTCCCCCCCTTGCTTGCTCATTACTGACTGCTCTTCACGTTGAATTTCCCCCCTTTTTATGTCCCGTATCTTACCCTTTCCTCTGTCAACCCCTATTCCTCTCCCCTTCCTTTCCTTCTGGCTCAGGGGTATATATACCAGTTGATGGTTATTGCATATACCTTGGTAATAAGAAAGAGTGTGACAAACCATGGTTGCGATGCAAGTTACTAAAACTTGATGTCTCGAGTAATTGACTGCGAATGGTGGGCGGAGATGAGAGAAAATAGCAACAACCTTAGCCAGTTTGATTAACTTCAAGCCAGAACATTTATATAACAAACAAGTATTACAATGGAAAACAAGCCTGCTGTCTAAATACCATTAACTTGGTCTAGAAGACTAACACAAGTCACAACTGCTGCACAGCAGGTCCTTTCACATCCGCGGTCAGTTTCAAGAGAGGCAGAGACCAGAGGCGAGACAATCCGGCAGGCGATTGAGGGGAGTTAGCTGACCAATGCAGGAGTTGGGGGTAGTAGGCGAAATCCTTGTCCTTGTTGATTGGTGGAGGAAATGGCGCTAGCATTGAGTCGATCAGAAAAGAGTGCGCCACTGTCACTTTCCGCATAAAAGTGAGTTGATTGTCCCATCGCAGACAGCGAAGGCGAGACAGCGAAACACGAGACCACAATGCGTGAGGCATAGTCGTGACTGCATGTGCGAATTTTTGTCATTTGCAAGTTTTTTGGCAATGAGTGGTTTTTCTGGCAGAGTGGTTTTTGCAGAGCGGGAGGGGGAAATTTTGGCACATGTTTGTATTCAAAAGTGTGGAAATTACAACAGAGTTATTTTCTTCACACCATCATGAATGTAGAACATTTCCACAAAGTAATGTATGAAATGCTTTCATACATTTAATTGAAAGAGTATCCTTCAGTATAGTCAAAAAGAAAATTTTTAATGAGTTTCAGGATCACAATCTCTTCTCGGAGCAATGCCAGATGAAAATGTTGCATATGGCACTGAATGGTAAAGAGAGTGATTTCGGGTGGGAGGTTGGGGAGAAGGATGGGAGGGAGTGGATTTTTCCCCTCTGGACACTTGCAGATCAGAGAAGGAGGGGGAGGAAAAGTTACAAAGGCTGAGGAATTTTTACCTTTTGCTTTGTCTTTGGTGGATGAAGGATCAGGAGAGAAATTCTGAAAGGAGGCATGAGAGAGTATGAAGAGAAGATAGAAGAAACCTAGTGGAAAGACTTTGTGGACTTGAAAAGGCATGCATTGGGTGAAAAGAATTGGTAGAAAGAAGCCCTTGTTGGATTTATGTAATCCAAGCAGGGCTTATGAATTCAGGTACCAAATTGACAATTGCTCTCTTGAGCACTAATGGGCATGGATAGGGAGTGCAGGATTGACACAGTAAAACATTTGCAAATAACAAGATGTGTTCCCGCTAATGTCTAGGGTCAGGGAATGTGGAGGGTAGGTCTTTGAATGTACAGGGGTGATAATTCATTCTGAAATGTATTCACCAATGAAATGGTGAAATGCATTCACCAATGTTGAAAAATGGGCATAGTTTACTCTGTAAAATGTACACCAAATTATGGTAGTCCTATGAGCCGGAGGCTTTGATGGTAAACTGAGTGTCTGTGTTTGCGCTCTAGGAAGGAGGATAATGAATGGAGGATTTAGTATGTTTTGCAATATGGTTTGTCGTATCTGTGTGGTCAAGCCTGGAGCATCATTCATTCTCTGCTCCAGAGAAGAATTGGAGCTGAGTAAGTTGGCTATGTTCAGTTGAAATCTGAAGAGCACTGCGGGACATTTGAATAAGGAATTTGCTGTCAATCTATTAGTTCCTAACATAGGGAATAAGTCTTTGAAGGTGGTCTTGAATGTATGAATGTTAGGCAAATATGTGATGTGTAGATTTAGGGCATCTGGGGAAGGGATTTTGTGAAATGAAGTTTCAATTGCATGCATATTACTGAGTGAATGTACAAATTATATTGCTACTCAAAATTTTGTCATGTACCTACATGCATCTTTTACAATTCTCAAATGCCATAATTTTGGTTCAACGCAATGATAGAAATGCATTATTTCAATAATCACTAATGAATAAAGGTAAAATTGTTGTTTCCGGTTGTTAAATATATAAATGTACCTTCCTTATCTTGCATACTATGGTCAGAAATTCATTACTCAGGCATCAGTCGTGGTAGAAAACATAACTATTTTTTATCTTTAGTATGAAACATTATCCAGAAACAGAACTTTTTTCCACTACATGCATGACTGTTGGAACATAAATTTAAATTTTCATGCAATTGAATTTCAGAGACCTGTTTAAAAATATCACTTCGTCAATTTTGCGTGCTTCGTGACTTTTTCTAGTGACAAGATTCTGTTATTTGCTCATCGTTGGTTGCTATTTGCACCTTGGCTTGAACCTAAAAGTTATTTTGTGAAATTTATTTAATTTTTTGTTTTAGGTCAAGGAACCTGAAGAAATTCCTGCAGCTGTGAGAGAACATGATGAGCCAGGTATGGTGCCATTTAACATTTTCTCTTGTTACTGGTTTCATGTTCATATGTTTGAAATAAATTCAATTTATATTCTTGCTATGGTTATTTTATGATTAAATGCAATGAAACTTTGCTGAATTCAGGGGTTATGTTCTGCAAGTATGTGGTATTACTTGAATTCTCATGAAGTATCTCAGTAAAGCACTAATATAATGAAAATAGTAAGGTTGCATTCCAGGATTGGTGAGTTATTTTTTATTATAATTTCATCTTATGGTGAAAAAGAAGTTGGAGGTGTACTCTGACAAAACCTTTACATGTAAATCACACCCCATATCCTGAGAAGCCCATTATTGATTTGTGTATTGCATTAAACCTTTGTGTGCCCACCAATTTCCTAAGTATTATGCTAAAATTGTATAGTCATTTTTGATTATTTTTCAGTAATAGTGTACAAAAAAATTATTGTGCATTGCACATAATGTGTGAAATTTAACACTATAAAAATTCGGCATTATTAGTACTCTGCATAAAGGTGCCATCTGCTGAAAATTAGTTATCTACTAGCATCTAATTAGGATGCTGCTGGAGGAATGGGATAGCGCTCCCGGCACTTTTGGTGAGAGACAGGCGGAGTGCAATTGCACTCCCCGGCACGCAAAGGGTTAATTTCAATCCATGTTGCTGAAAGATAAGTTTGAAAATGTTTCACACTATGTTATTTTCTCTCACAATATCCCAATACAGTGTTTTTCTTAGTCCCTGAGTCACTTTGACTTATGAAAGTTGATCTGTGGTCATTTGTATAATATATTATTACTTTTGACAGGCAATTCTACACTCTCAGAGGATGTAATTAGTGGCATCTCTAGCATATTGGATACATCAGGAAAATGGAGAGATCTGGCAAGCATTTTGGATTTTGATTTTCTCGTGTCAGCCATGCAAGAACAGACAAGCCCTTCCAGAGCACTTCTCAATTATGCAGATGTAAGTAACAAGGCTAATTTATTTAAGTAAGATGATGGCTACTGCTGAGTCGGCTTGCAATAAAATAGTCTCTGGTTCAATACCAAAATAATTAGTTACATTCTCCTTGACTGTGCATATGATCGTAGTCAAATACTTAACAGCCATGTGACAAGCTGTACATAGTTCATCAATCCAAGTATGGAAATGACCCCCATAGCCCGGTTTGCTCCTCTCAATTTTCCTTGATCATGAAAACTGAACACTAAAAATAATCAAATATGATTCCTTGCAACAGTTGAAGAATGCTTTATCAAGAGCAATTGTATAGGCTTTCTTACTCTAAATGTGGTTGTAGTTCCTCAGGTGGAACCAAAAAAAGTGAATATGATCAGCAGAAATGCCTTTGTTTATAGCATCTACAGTATGTGCTATGTGATCAACTGGAATTGGTGTTTAACATAGTGATATGGTCAGGATCTGAGGATTTAATCAAATCTTATTGAATCCATGGATTCTAGATTCTATCAAGATTCTAGATTTAATCAAATCCTTCTAAAATAAAATTTGAACACTGGTTGTTTAAGAGGTAAATGAACTTGGAGATCAACTTTTATCATTAGAAATCTCTCCTCAGAATTTATCAATGTTGTTTTAATACAGAAGCGTTGGAAATTTTTACTTTTAGTTGAATTCATTCCATTACCAATGCATATGTAAGCTGAGATTTTTGTTTACATTTATGCAATAATTCTATTTAAAATTTGCCTCATGGCATATGCATGTATTGTCCTGATTACTTCCTAATGCATTTTCATGGCATATGCTTGCACCACAGACCAGTAGCAAAACCATTCCAATCTTCATTGCATTTTGGTGGTTCTCAACCTTATTGCCTCCTCAAGGCTGTATCTTACTGAGATTTCTTTGATAATTCTGTCTTTCTCTGATCGATTCTTCGCCTCTTCGAGACATTTTCCACAATCTGTAATTCTGTTGCCTAACACTCGAGAGATCTTTGAAACAAATCGTTGCATGGGTAGGACAAGCTACGTAGTGCATTGGCGCATGCAAAGAGAGAATCGGAACTCTTTACTCCCTCTTATAGGATACTTCATCCACTAAAGCATTAATTTAAAATTTCGGATCCAGATCCGATTTTTTTCAGTGAATTTGGATCTGATTTCATTATCCGGTGAAACGTAATATCCGCGGATATTTGGATCCGACGTATCCGATCTGACCATCTCTAGTAAAAATGCTTACTTGCTGTTATAAAACCAGACTGACACAATACAGATTTGTCAATGTTGTTGTGATAAAACTGAAGACAAAGATAATGTAGCCAACTGGAGGTGAAACTTGGTATAGTAGTTAAAGCACTGTTTGGAGCTGCCAACATGTGTGCAGCACATGGACCAACTGCCCTCATCTTCCTTCCTCTTTAGTTACTCCACCAATTCCTTCCAGATTCACTATTTTTGTGTTTACACCATCATCACCCCTGTCTACTGTACATTGAGTGAGACCACAAATCATGTTATACAGAGAATGGGTTTATCTAAAGTTTCTCTACACAATTTTAAATTTTGATATTTAGCTAATGAGTGATTCAATTCTTGTCTTCAAATCAATACAATGTTTTTTTTTTATTTTTTTATTATTTCAGGTAAATGGTGGTATCACTGTGAAAACACTCAGGGATGTAATGGAACTCATAGGAGAAGAAGCTGCAGCCGTTGAGTTGCAGAAGCTATTGGTGGTACAAAATTAATGTATTCGACATTCTGGTTCCTTTGTGAAGTAGGTGGTGTATTTTTGTATGCAAAAAAAGTCCCTTGGTGCTCAAAACTGGAAAAACCAGTAGACTTTATTCTAAAATAGGAAATCTAGACTTTTTCCTTTTTATCTGTTTTAAAGGTTGAATAACCTCTAAAAAATCAATGAGGCACCTGTATGAAATTTAAGAAGTGCCAGGGAATCATGGTACCTGTGATGGGAAATGAGGACATCCTCAAGTTTAGTTGCATGAAGCTTTGGTCTATTGGTCCATAGCATGTATTTATATAAGCTTCTGTTTCATGTATAATGAAATTATACTTATTGTTATATTACAATTCTTGGGACATTTCTCTCAGCAGCCTGCAACATCAGGGACATCTTGTTTAGTGAGTTTTGTACGAGCCTTATGGTTTTTAGGACTCCATACTACTGCTCTGTTACTAAAGAGTAATGTTTTGATCACTTTTTTGGCTCTTAAAGAGCTGGAAAAAAAATAAAAAATATAAGTGTTAAAATTGGCTCAATGATCTTGAGCTATTTGTTTCCCCTTCTGTGGTATTATCTTTAATCTTCAGTTTATATAAAGTTGAGCATGTTAATGGTGCTTGTTTATTTCATGTCCATCGTGCAAAATTGACCATGCACTTATTTAAGGTCAATTTAACTGATTGTGTTATTCTCCAGTGTTGCAAAACCATTCCTGTATCATTATATTTCATGCAATGAGATGTTATGTGCTTTTTTTGTTGCATATAAATTTTAATCCTTTTTTTTATACGATTTATTGTATTAAATGTATTTTTTATTAAATGTTTTGAAATATGTGTAGATTTATACTGATACCTGGTATGGACCTTATCTTTACTTGTTACAAAATTTTTATTTATCATTTTGTATCATTATGGATCATCATTTGAGTTCAAATATCTAGAAGGCAAAAATTACTAGTCAGTACCACCCTTTGAGTCTGGCAACGGAGCAAACTGCCCAAGGCCCCATGCCTCCAAGGGCCTGGCATTTTGTAGCAACTTAGTAATCAGGAGAAGGAAAAATTTAACAAAAATCTAGTGTGATTAAAGCATCACCTTGTCCATACCTTATTGGCACCTACTTAGTATTTTTTTAATTGAAAAGCAGCATACAAAAGAATAGAAAATTTAGCAACTTTTCATTTCCTTTTACTGATTAACCATGAAAGAATTCATCCTGAGTATCCAGCTGGGGAAAGAATATTGCTTCTTGTACAAAGATTGTTCCTCCTATACTGTTTCATACTTAAATTCCACAAAGTAGCTAGCTTGTCTGGGGACCCTGCCCCTAATTGCATTTTTGCTGGGCAGCATGAAACTTGGGCCCCCGTAAAATCTGACTTTTTATGGTAAAATTAATTGCTGAGTAGTTATTTTTGATTGGACAACTTTAAAAATATAAGCTGAACCACATCTAATTTACCTTTAAAATTTAATTATTGATGTAAATTCCTTGAGGAGGAATTACAGAGGGACTTAATGGTAGGTCGTCTAAAGGAAGTGATACAGAATGATGAGCCATAAATAGGGACTTGGGGATATGAAACATCCAAATATCTACTTATCAGCTGACGGAAGACTCAAATGGAAAAATTAACACTAATTGTATTCCCCATGCTGGATTATAAAATTGTGGTATTTTGCACCGCCTTCCTACACCATGGTGTGGCAGCGCTATTGGTCAGAGTACTTAATATTTTCACTGTTCTGTAGATTGGGCCAAACCTCAGGCCCAATACCTCTAGATCAACTTTCATTTGTGGAAAATGCCTGAAAATTTGGATGACTGTAGAGAATCAATGACTGCCACCAATTTTCAAATGCACATTTTAATTTAAATAGTGTTCACTATCTGTGGAGTCTATATGACCTCTTCGATGCACATTATCTTTCATATAGCAATACAGATAATGTACAAGTCAGTCACAAATTTGTTCTATTGCAGTCTGTATTTATTGGCTCTCTCTGACTAATAATTGAGAGATATGTTGCTACTAATGCAATGAAAATTGTTTAGTGGTATAAGAATTAATTCTCTAATAAATATTACAATGCATTAGTAATAAAACAGAAAGTAGGAGGTGACTTAAGAAAATGCTCTTCAATTGAGGTGTAAATGTGAAATTCTACATTGTCCTGGTGTTCTGACTTAGATTTGTGCCCAAGTTGGCTGGTAGATATTTTGTCCAACTTAATTGGATGTAAAGATACATTCTCCATAACCATATTTGTACCTGAATATTGAACAATTATTCAAAATCTTTTATCTGTACTTATATTTATGATCAAGTTGACAGCTTTGTTTATATTAGCCAAATGTTTGTGAAAGAAGAAAGGATAGATTGAGAGAGTTTACAATTCTCAAATGCCGGTAGGGGAGTCATGTGTGGAGTGTTTCTAGGAATGAGTGTTCGTTTAGAGAGGAGAAAATTGCAGTGTGCAAAAGTGCTCCCCTCACAACATTATTGTTCAACAGCAAAACCTGGGTCAGAGTAAGCAAAAGAATAGGCTAAATGCAGGGGAATATTGAACCTGAGAAGTATTTGTGTCATTGGTTATGTTGGTACTACAATGTAAATCTGTTAAGGTGTTACGCCAAATAAAGGAAGCCACTCTAGAAGGTTCGAGAGAACGGACGTGATCTTACTATGTGCATTTTTTACTTCCCAATTGTCCTGAACCTATGCACATAATGTCGGTCAGTGCACCTCCAAACACAAGTTAAAACATGGCGCAGTCATTAGAGAAGTTGGGAGGAATAAATAAGTAATAGTAACTGGTGTAACAGTCAAAGATATCATCATGGACACGTTGTTGGCATCGTTGGTGAAACTTCCACCAGATCTCGACCTCCAGGGTCCCAATGCTGCTACTAAATTTCCTGCATGGTTGGATGCATTTGAAGATTACTTGATTGCCAGAGGACATGATGAATTGAATGATAAAATCAAGCTATCACTATTGCGAAATATTATGGGGGAGGAAGTCCGCAGTGTTCTGTCAATGATCCCAATGACCGGTGAAGAACGCAAATCTTATGAAACTGTGACCAAAAGACTTGGTGAATACGTGAAGCCCCGAACGAATGAGTGTTACGGACGATACTTGTTTATGGATCGGAAGCAAAATGAAGGTGAGACGTTTGGCCAGTTTATGACAGCATGCAGGAAGTTAATTAAATCTTGCAATTATGACGATACAACGGATGAAGAAACTGTTGAGGAGAAAATTTTGAGGGATAAAATAGTGCATGGTATTAGGGATAAAGTTATCCGTGAAGGTCTGTTAAGAGTAGATAACTTAACATTGAGGAAGGCAGACTCTTATTGTCGAGCGACGGAACAGAGCAGACAACAGGCAAACAAGATGGAAGAAATAGGCGACACAGCAGGTACACTAGTGGATGCTGTAAAATCCAGAGACAGGCAAAGCAAGTCAAAACCCCAAGGTAAAGTGTTTGAGAAGAAAATATTTAGATGTACAAGATGTCAAGCAGAGCATGGTATTCGTCAATGTCCAGCTTACGGGAAGACATGTCGTAAGTGTGGGTTGAAAAATCATTTTGCCATCTCGTGTAAGGTAAAAGCTGTGAAAAGTGTTAGAAAAGACAATGAGAATGAGTCTGATTCGTCTTTATTATTTTGTGAAAATGTAAATGTTGTTTATAATGTGACAAAGGGTAATCAAAGGGTGAAGAGTGTTGAAAGTATAACTCAAAATGTTACCGAGTGATTTGCTATTCTAAATGTGGAAGGTAAGAAAGTTAAGATGAAGCTAGACCCAGGATCGGAAGTAAATATAATGCCTTTGTGTATTTTTGAGAAACTTGACAAACCAGTACGCCTACGTAAAACAAATGTCCAGTTAGAAGGTTTTGATGGTAGTAAGAAAAAACCTTTGGGTGTTGTAAATTTATATTGCAAATCAGCTAACAATCAGTCATGTCTTGATTTTATGATTGTTGAGTGGAAATGTAAAGTTTTATTGGGTTTACCATGGTGTTGTGCGTTAAATCTTGTTCAAAGGGTTACTCAAACTAGCGGAAAGGTGCACCAGATTAAAGCTAAGGAAGCAAAAGTGCCAGACATGTTAAATTTTAATGCTGAAAGTAAATTTATTTCAGAGAATAAAGAAATCTTCCAAGGTCATGGGCAATTTCCGGATAAGTCTTCACTAAGTATCAGAGACAAGGTAGGAGAAATAGGTGTTCGTGAACACAAACGTGAGTCACAATCTTCAGCGTTTAAGAGCGTTTACGTGTATTTCAGAACATCCTGTCAAGGGTGTTGAGAGCGTACATCAACATAATGTAACATGCTAGCGTGTATTTGGCATCGATCTGAACGTTAGGCACTCATCTTGGGATTTGGGAATTTGTCATAATAAAATTATTTTTATAAAAAAATTGTGTGCTCTTTAAGACCTTTGAAGTTATTACTTCATTTCATTGCATAACGGTGAACATTGATATCAAATAATTTCTTGCTGGCTAGGGGAATCGAACCTATGACCTTTCACTCAATAAACCTTCACTCTACCACTACACTACTTCATATCTGAAATGAACCCGTGCATATTATGCTTTATCAAGAATGTAGTCGCTCCTTAAGATATGGCTTTCTGCTCTAACATAAGTACGCGATTTCAACATAGCTAACGTTTATGCTGATTTTAGGCTGATGATTCTAAAGCTTCAAATCTGACGTCAGGGACACTTATACGGCTTTTCTTTATAACACATTATTATTGGCGTTCTAATATACATTATTTCGAAGTAGAATTGAGAAAGAAATAAGATTGCACCAATTTTCATGCCGCGTTAGACCACACTATGGATATCACTCACTTTAGACAACTGGACATCCTTTTTAACTTTATTAATAATTTGCATCCAGCCATAGCTTTTTCTCGTTAACTGGAGTGTAACTGTTCAATCAATTTCTTAGACTTGACTATCTCCCTTGAAGAAGGGAGGCACCGTTTTTCAATTTTCCGCAAACCCACCTATACCGACCATGTCATACCTGCTGATTCCAGACACCCTTACTCGCAAAAACTTTCCGCTTTTCATGCCCTTATTAACCGCCTTTTCAACATTCCCCTGAAGGACTCAGAGTTTGAAAAAGAAACCCGAACCATCAAACAGATTGCAGTGAATAAAGGCTATCCACTCTCAGTAATAGACTAATTAATTCGCAAGAATAGGAGGAAAAGAGCCGTGGCCAGTTTGTACAACAAAACAGAACCCCCTGTTCAACAATGGCGTTCAATTACCTACTTTGAGGAGATTTCCTCTCAAGTGGCGCAATTGTTTCCGAAGGACCATTATAAAGTGGCATTTAAAACACCATAGAGAGTGAAAAAACTGTTAGTGAACTGCAAGGACCCCATTGAACCACAGAAATTAAGTGGTATATTCTTAATGAAATGTAATGAATGTGGTGGACAGTATGTTGGACAGACCTGTAGAAATTTTGAAATAAGACAAATGGAGCATAAACGGGATTTTAGAAATTTTAATTTTAACGGAAGCAACTTCACCTGACATCTATTAACCCACGGACATAAAAGTGATTTTACCATGACACCTCTCCATTTTACAGATGACAGACGCAAGCTGAATGCTTTAGAACAGCTAGAGATTTTTAAAAACCAAGTTGACTGTAATAAATTCCTTGTTAATGAATGTATGCTCCCTGCCTATTCCCTCATCCTCGAAGCTTTAATCCCCTCCACTTCGTCCTCCTAGCCCACCCCCCTACCCCCCCACGACCACCTCCTCCTGTATTATTCTCTTCCCCCCCCTCTCCCCACCTGGTAATGTTTACTATATAAGGCCTGCACATTGGCCTCCATTTACCTGAAGATGATGTGAATGCACATCAAAACCTGGGTTGTTGGTTGATAAATCTAGTGGTTTTAGCAAAATTTGTCATCTTAAAAATTTTTAATTCACACTATGGATGCTATTATTAATTTATTATTGATATTGAATATGCATTTGGGAAACTAGACACGCGGTATACACGGCTCACAAGTGACGGATTTTTGTGCTGTGTGAGTTGGCACAAAGAAATAGAAGGTATGCATTTATTCCCTTGAAGACTACCAGAAATAAAACGGCTGTGTTTTCAATAAATGCACAGATGAAGATGAACCGCTAAAAGATATCCATTAGATGTCTAGTAAATATTGATGTTTGAGGATTGGGTGCACTTTTTTATTTCTCAGAAGCTTATTCTCACAATGGATTCGTTAGTGGAGTTGTAGTTATTCTCACAATGGATTTGCAATCAAAATGGTAATACTGCATCATGGCTTTTGGAGCGTTCCAACATGTTTCAAAACATTCTCGGCAGCGTTCATCTGCGTTCTATAACAGCTCAGTCGGGCAGCGTTCTTGAGTGTTCCAGAACAGAAATGCAAACACTCTCAGTAGGCGTTTTCTCGGGCGTTCATCTGCCTTCCAAAACAGTCCAGTCAGATAGCGTTCTTGAGTGTTCCAGAACAGAAAGGCAAACACTCTCAGAAGGCATTCTCCGACCTAGGTCATCGGAACAGCGTTTACGAACACGTGAGAACAATGAGGGAAACACAGATAAACATGGATGAACACCGACAAACGCTATGGAAACGCCAAAGAACGCACAGGAACGTTAAAAGAACACCTGTAAACGCACTCCAGCAGCATTCTCAGCCTCCTTCATTTTTGCCAGGGTCATTTAATTATGTAAGACGGTATGTCCCAGATATGAATCAGGTCATGAAACCATTATTTCATTTATTGAAGGAAAATGTTGAATTTAAATGGTTGCCTAATCATGATAAGGTCCTTGACAATCTTAAAGATAAAGTTTCACAAACATCATCCTTAGTTCCCTTTGATCCAAGTAAGCCAATCATCATGCAATGTGATGCATCTAAGGATGGACTAGGATGTTGTCTCTTTATTAAATGTGGAAATGAGAATAAATTAGTAGCATGTGTTTCGAGAACAATGAGTGATTGTGAAGTGAATTACAGTCAATGTGAAAAGGAATTACTTAGTATATGGAGCAAAGAAATTCCATGAATTCATTTATGGTCTACATGTTACGGTTCAAACAGATCATAAACCTTTGTTTAACCTCTGTGATGAAAAAATCTATTTGTAAGATTGGTTCAGTAAGGTTACAAGACTTAGGCTGAAGTTACTGAAATATGATCTTGAATTAACCTATATACCTGGTAAATATTTGCACTTTGCAGATATGGTATCACGAGCTACTCATGACAAACCTGAAATTGACCCTGAAATGTGTGAAATGGTTCATTCAATTAGCAAACACCTTCCAATGTCAGATGAGTGTCAACGTTCATTTCGACTAGCTACGTCCAAAGATCCAACGTTAATGTTGATCTCTAAATATTGCCAGGAGGGTTGGCCCAAATATGAGAAGGTTGGTAATGAGAGTAAACCTTACTATAACAAACAATGTGATGTATTTGTTGAAGCAGGAATGCTTTATCTAGGTGATAAAATCATTGTTCCTAAATCAATGAGCTAATATGTATTGGATATTGTACACAAGGGATATACAGGGGTAAACAAGTGTATTGCCAAAGCAAATCAATTATTTTGGTGGCTGGCATGTCAAGTCAGATTGCCGAGTATATTCGGAAATGCAGACCCTGTGAAAAGTTTAGGCCATTTAAAACCAAAGATAAATTGACCCCTCACTCTGTGCCTAAATTTAGATTTGAAAAGGTAGGAGCAGATTTATTTCAATTTGGGAACAAGTCTTTTTTAGTCATTGTAGATTATTTTTCACAATGGTTAAAGGTATCTATTATCCCAGATAAGTCAGCACAGTCAGTAATCAATGCTATGCAACAAATATTCAAATGGACAGGTTTTCCAAAGACGGTTATAGCTGACAATGTGCCTTTCACGTCACAATTGTGTCAAAGTTATTTCCAGGCGAGAGATATAACTCTTAGAACATGTACCCCTCATTATCATCAAAGTAATGGTAGAGCTGAGCAAGGAGTAAGTGTTGGCAAAAAGTTGTTAAAAAAGTGTTTTGAAGATGGTTCTAGTTTTCATGAAGCTCTAATGGAGTATAATAACAGTCCAATCATTAGCTTTGGAGCCTCACCCTCTCAAATACTAAATAGTCGCATTATGAGATCTAGGTTGCCAATATCACTATACCAGTTATAACCGGAAATACAAATGGATGTGTATGAGAAACTGTGTGCAAGACAAAGTAAGATGGAGGGTGGTATAACAAGAAAGCTCATAGGAAGGAAGAGGATTTTTTTAAGGGAGAGAAGGTAGTGGTTAGAAGTGCAAAAGACAATTGTTGGGAAAAAGCAACTATCAAAAATAAGGCAGATGAACCAAAATCCTATTGGATTAAAGTTGATAAAACTGGATCAGTGGTTAGACGCAATAGTTCTCAATTGAAAAAGTCAAAAACCTCAAGTGATGAGAGATGTTTATTTCCATTGTATGAAGATTTTTCTAACTTAGACCATATTGTGAATGATACTGTAAAGGAGAAATTTATTATTCCTAAACATGTCAATGTACCTAATGTTAGTGGAAAAATGCATGAAAATGTTAATTGTATGGCTCATGAGAATGGAGCAACTAATAGGAATATTGTACTTACTAGGAGTGGAAGAACGGTTAAACCAGTGCAAAGAATCAATTTATAATTGTTCATCCTGTAATGATATTGGAATGTTAAAAAAGAAATCTAAAGGTGTGAAAGATTTTGGAGGGAGGTGTGTCATTGGTTATGTTAGTACTACAATGTAAATCTGTTGAGGTGTTACGCCAAATAAAGGAAGCCGCTCTAGAGGGTTCGAGAGAACGGACGTGATCTAACCATGTGCATTTTTACTTCCCAATTGTCCTGAACCTATGTACATAATGTCGGTCAGTGCACCTCCAAACACAAGTTAAAACAGTATTTGTGAAAAAAGTGGGATGGATAAGAATGATATAGTCATGAAGGAATGTGGGTTAGATGCTTCTGTATTGGACATATGCAACAGTCATGAAAACCATCACATCTACAGCATTCAATAATATCACATCTTTGGTACACTAACAATGCATAGCACTTGTGAAATACCACATGGAGCAAAATTCCTTGTGTAGCACTTTAGGCTGAGACGAGAACTGCTGAACAGAACATAGTAACCCAGAAATATAACTTAAAGATCTGCTCACTTCCTGATGTAAATATTCAATGGCTAAAACCACAAAATCACATGATGATGCCAAAAATAAACTGATCATGTTACCCCACTTAAAGTTAGTAGTTCTTCCACTATTAGGAAATTGGTTTCCCAAGTTCTCATTTATCCTAATCAACATTCTCCACTTACAACTCTCAGTGCTAATTGCAGTGCTGCCCCATTGGGACGAATGTTAATGCATGTATGGGGCTGGGAGTTTGTTTCAAGCTTAAATTGTGCTGTGCAGGGCAAGCTTTCCCCATACAGTTTTATTCAGGCTTGACTTACATTTGCCATGTTTAGCTTGTCATGACAAAGTGAAATCAAGCCAATGTTCAGGCATCCCGCAAGCCTCCATACTCATTGAGAAATGTTATGAGAGGGAACTCACAGTATAAAATCTTAGCCTTTAGGAAAAGGAGTGAAAAAGATTAAAGCTAATGTTTACCATTTCAAATTCTAACTCAACTCGGGGCTTAGCTCCAAATGTATTTTGTATTTCAAATGCACTTGAGGAAGGTACTTTGTATTTCAAGTATATATTTGAGGTATCTGCAGTGTTTTAAAATATTTGTGAAATGTGTAAAAAATTTATACTTGAGCCACGATTCCAGTATGTGAATTTTGCACCAGCTGATTCTCAGTTGAACCAAAGTGAATATACCTCAATTTTGAATGATGGAATAATGCGATTATAGTCTTTTGGTATAAATAAAAATGTTTACATGCATAGGCTTTCCTGTGAGTTCCAAAAATTTCCCCTAACCTGAGCAATGGCAAGTAACCCAATCACATATAGAATAAGAATCATGATTAACTCTTTTTGACAAGCTACGGGCAGTAGCGTCTTGGTCTAGAGTGGAATTATCCGATTGTTCAGTGTAAGAGTAGGCTGTGTGCGACTTGGAACTTCAGGGCAATCTCACATTTCATTAGAGAATGTGAGAATTGTTGAAATTGTCCTCTTAAATTTCTCATATAATCAGTGACATTCAACTGTTTTGTTTTTGATGAGTTGCCTTTTTTTGTACCCCAACTGTTCTGTCTGTGAATAAAGCTAGATCGAAGAACATGTCTCAATCTAAGTTTGTTATCCGTCCAAATCCTGTCAATCTCGATTTTAATATTTATACCACCGCTAATCTTTAACAGACTAATCTTTAAAAGAGTTATTTCTGGGACATCTTTCCTGCTGATGTTTTTGCGACTCAATCTTTTCCAGACTGCTAAAAATGAAATTATGTCAGGGCTATCTAATCTCTCAAGGGCACAATAGAATCTTACCCACAGGAGAGATCCCACAGGATAGTTCAAATTAAGATTCCTGGGAAAGAATTCATACTAATAAGCTAAAATATTTCTTTCATATTCTTTTAGAATACAGTAGACCTCCACTTGATGATGGATTCATTTTGTGATCTGCATTCTAATGCACACGAATTCCATATTTCGCCGATATATTACACCCATAGTTAACCCATTTCTTAAATATTATAAGCTTTATTTGTTAACATCACTTTTTTAATAGAAACATTAATATTTAATGTTCTTCATAATTATCTGCTTTTCACGAAATAAGAGAAAATATTGCAATGATTAGCACTATTGCCATTCAGTTCCAATGAGATATTGCAATATTACTTGCATAGTCATGATCATGTTCATAATCATTCAAGTTACAGCTTTTATTGGTCATTATAGACATAACATTTTTTCACAGAATTAGAAATATAAGAGCACTTCCTTTGAATGTTACATAATTGTTAAAGTGCATTACCTACCAATGATGTGATACAATTCCTTATTGGATGTCTCTAGTTATTGCCAGATAATAAATTGCATCAGTGAAGCGAGACTAATCGTAACAATTCCTGGTGAAGAATAGGGACGTAATATAATGGATTACCCACATTTGCATCAAAATGAACATTGCTCTGAGCGCTCGAGAGTGCTCAATTTATGTTCTAGCTCATCCCAGTCAATACCCAGCCCCATTGAATTAGGGCAAGGGCCTAACCTCATTGAAACACCAGCTCCCATAAGATCACTGAAGTTAAGCAATGTTGGGCCCGGATGAGGGTTGGATGGGTGACCATTCATACCTTCACCGTGGCACTCTTGTCCCCTGTCTGCATATGGCAGGCAGGTTAAAAATGGGGTTGGCACAATGGACTACTAAGGTCTAGGTGCCCGAGCTCCTTTCGAAGGTTCCCCCAACTAACAATCTAACCCATTGAATAACACTATTCTGCCTCCATCCCTAACCCCCCACCTGTCCTTTTTGTTGTGATGGGTGATTCCTTGGGTTCCAAGATGAATGAAGCAGTGAGCAACCACCCAGGCTGGGCCACCTTTGGACCTGGGCAGTCAGTGATTCAACACTCTCATGTGTTCTTGGACTCCCAGAAGAGTCACCGCTCCTTTACGATATCCCCATCCTGTGTGCCCACCGAAGGGTATTTAAGAAAAGGATAACTACAATGGAGTTCCCTCTTGCATCCTGGCAAAGTCAATGGAAGCAAGACTGCCACTCCCACAGAACTCCAGCCATCATGCTCCCCTCACACCCCGGACCACTGGTATCAAGTAAATCTTGTATCACATAATTCCAAACAAAGTGAAACCTCGTGCCAACCTTTGTTGATCATTTTAACCTTATGTCATGGTGACACTTTCTCCTTGCTATACAGCTTGAGTAGAAACTGACAAGAGTGCAAGAGAAATTTAGTCTTTGTGCGTAAAAATGCTCCTATGTTGAAACCCAGTCTGTTCCCAAAATATCTCCATGTGGAAATTCAAAGCATTTTAATTATTTTCAATGAGCAGAAATTCTTCTAATTAGAGTCAGAAAGTAGTGAATGTACCCTAAATGAGTACCGGTGTTAATAAATATTGCCAATGATTACCAATCTCCTTTAAGGTGAGTCCCTTGATTTCTATGTTCCAGGACCGATCCCAGGGGGGAGGGATAAAGAGGATACATCCCCACCCCCGAAAATTTTGGGTTTTACAAAACAATTTAAACAACTATATGTAGTTATAAAATACAACATTAAACACTCCACTCACCTATCTGAAAAGTATAATAGTTGTTATTATGCTCATTATTATAGATATAATGATGTAACAGTTATCGAATATTACCATTCGATTACGATTCGATTACTTATTTGAATATTACAAAGAGAGAGTTTGAGAATGACTCGCCTTGAGGTATTGTGATGAGGAGTGGAGTTTTGCAATGGACCCATTTTACTGCCTCTGGGGAAGGTGCGAGCTGCGGGTCCCCGAAAGAAGGAGAATGTTCGAGAATGACGTGCCTCGATGTAGGTATAAAAAGGCATTTTTTAGGAAAGCAAATTTGGCTTCATTTGATAAAAGTTTGTCATTATGAAGGCCTATATCAAGAGTATTGCAATTGTGCACATTGGACTCCATGATATAATAACAATAACTTTGTAATATTGCACACTGTTTTATTACTAGTAAACAATCCAGACCGGTGTCAATGTATATACATCATCATCAGAGGCAAAATACAGCATACAGAGGTGGTAGCTTGATATATATACAGGATACCACACAGGGAAGGAAGTGAGGAGGAGGTTGGGAGGGAGGAGGATATTAAAAGAGGGGCGGGGGTTAACAAAGCGAGGACACATGAAATGTAAAACCAACAGCGTCAAGAGTTAAAAGAGGAGGGGAGAGGCACAGTAAAAAGGGGTGACAATTTGTCCGGAATAAAATCATTTAAAACCCTATGACTAGATTTTTTAAAGGCTAAAACAGTTTCAAAATTTTCTAAAAAATCCAACTTGGCACCGTTGTCACAAAATATAAAATATTGGTATTAAAATTAGAAATGTGATTGTGGTCAAACAGATGCTTAGCAAACACAGAGCTGTTGTCACAGTTTAAAAAACATTTAAAATGTTCAGAAATTCTTGTTTAAAATTTGTGGCCAGTTTGACCGACGTAAAAACAATTGCATCCGGGAGAATCACACTTCAGGGAGTACACCCCGCTTCTCTCCAAATTGTCATAGGGATCTTTAAAGTTAGAAAGGAGTTTAGCGATAGTCACAGGGTTATAAAAGCATAGTTTAAAATTGTCCTTAGGCAGCACATGGCTAAGTTTGTAACTTGGTTGATGAATGGTAGCTTGCACCATCTCCTAGGTTTGTCCGGGGGAATGGGAGGAATTAGGAGAGTGGAACTCGATCTGGCTTTTTTGCGTAAATGACATGATAACAAATTTTCAATAAGGTCCTCTTGGTAGCCATTCCATGAGGCGATACGTTTAATGACATTGAGTTCCTTTGAAAACTCACGGTCACTTAGGGGGATGTTGATGAGAAGGTGTAGGAGGGAATGGAATACCACGAGTTTGTGGCGATGATGGTGGTTAGAATCACTTCAATGACTGAAAATAAAATGACTGGTACATCACACAGCCAAGATATTAGCTGAAAAAATATTGATTAATTTTAAAAGAAATTGAAATTTTTTAAAACATAGATTCCACCATATGCCACAGTAAAACCCCTTAATTATTAACTTTAAAAATGTATCTCTGGACCTCTTGCTTTTCATGATAAATTAATTTCAGAAATTTCTCAGAAAGGCAAGATTAAAAGGATGTGGAGACTTGACAACCACGATTTAGTACAAAAAAGTAATTAAACTTTTCTAAATTTATAGGGAAAGAATTGATCGACACAAAGGAAATGCAAGGAAGAAACTATAAGAAATACATGGTTATAATGGAAAATTATGTTGAACGCCCTTAGATACGAGGTGTAACTAGATATATGTTGGGGACGGGGGGGAGGGGGTTGGGGGGGGGGGACGGCAAGGCGCCAATCCGTAACTGCTGATTTATTCTAGAGAGGAGGGGGCAGAGCATCGTCCTATCTGGCTCCGTATAACAGATTTGGTACGAAATATCTCGTCCAGGGTGGCAGGGCAGCCTCCTGGCTCCCCCTGGCTACGGCCATGCTTGCAAATGAAATGAAACGAATAGGAAAACTAAAAAGGTCAATCTTTGTACTAGCTCCTAACGAGAACATGTCCTGTATTTAGCAGGTCAGACGTGATATGTAAGTTATTCGAAATGTACCTACTATGACGCTTTGAGAAAGAAGAGTCTAGCGCGACAGTCATGCAATAATACTTCCTGTAACGTTAGGGTGAACATAAGATATCTTCAAATTGTACTCACTAATTGTATACAAAAATCTATTGAGTATAAAAGAGCAGAACTTACGCGGATTCTTCCTCGACATTAAATCTGCCTCGGACAAGCTCGACCGCCAGCCACACCACCAAATAAATCACCATATTATTTGAGCTTGAAGATGCCGCAACGAAGGCACGTTGTGGTGATAAATATTGGGGAGAAGCACTTTACTTAAACATGAATAAGTACTAAGAGCATCTGCTAGTGACGCCTGCTACATTGAAGTTTGTTCGTCCCGTTCTCACTCGCGAACTTCACACAAACTCGTCAACAGTCTGAACGAAGGAGGTGACTCGCTTCTCAACAGCACGAAAGGGGAAGCGAGAAAAGTTTGACAGTGGTTTGAGAGGGGGATGGGGGATTTTGGGTACACACGGAGTATCACGAGGTAGAGTCAAAAGGTGATGGCAAGGTTGAGTTGGTGCTGATCTGGCAGTAGTATGGGAGAGGCTCGGTTCGAGTATGTAGTCGGGAAAGGAACGGGTGAGTGCGGGGGATGGTTTTAATGCGCCTGCAAGAGTGAGGGTGAGAATAACAGACGTGTCAAGGTCTCGCTTTCTTAATCGGGGGGGCACCTTTAGTCTCCAACGCCAAGGGACGACTGCATTTGACCGGAATATTTATGGTAGAGTTGAGTTTTTTTTAGTTTCATCTGACTGAAACGAAACGGTATTATGACTACGTCAATGCTTCTCGAGGTAGTTCGTCCCCGCTTCGTTATTAGTCGCGTTAGAGGCATTTAAATCTGTAAAAATTAGCCAGTTGCTTATATTTTTCTGATTGGGTATCCGCACCAGGGTTCGAGTTCATTTTTAATCATTTGAAACCTTTCCAAATATTCCTTTTTTATTTTCTTGCTTCTGATACTCTCGGTCAACCTTGTGAGGTCAATTTCCCCATGATGAACTGCTTTCTAAAGAAATAGCGGATGCGGTGGAAGGTCGAAAATGGAGATATCTTCATTAAAATATCCTTATCATGTGACTCCGATCTAACAGATGTGCCTCAACACGGGGCACGCTTTGATCGTAGAGAATCCTCATGTGGGTCGGCATAACGTTCCATGTAAGAATGAAGTATTTCTAATCCGGAACTATCAGTTCGAACCTATTAAAAGAAACCGACCGCAATGCCAGTGGCTCAGGCCACACCTCTCCCTAGCATGGCGTGGGGGTTTCACTCCCCATAACATAACCTTCCCGCTCATGTTGGGCTACGCGGTAGAGCTCCCCCAAAAGATCCTGGCGCTGCGCTGAGAACGAATTTGCGGCATGGGCTGTGGAATTTTCAAAATTCTGCGAAATGGGGAGGAATAATGTTTGAGGTTGAGGAACAGTCAGGAAACCTTTCAGATTCCTTCCAACAAAAGCGCTTCGGAGAGTGGTATGACTCACCTGCCGCCCTGTTTCGTCTCGTCTCACAATTAGACTGCAAGCCGAGGTTCCTGGTAAAGTCAAAGCGATGAGTGATTATAAGCACTTACCTATTGGCCTTGCGTGTGTATGAGTTCCTCATACATGTATTGCTTACAAATAGTTGTTTAGTTGTTCCCGTATCTCACTCTCCCGCGTCGCCTCTCTCTCTCTCTCTTCCCCTCCGTCCTTCCCCTCAACCGCCGCCTCATCTATCCCTCCACGCCTGACAGACGAAAGCACTACTCACGAGGGTTTCCCCTCCTCCGCCTCGAGAGTTGAACGCTCGCGCTGATTCCGTCGGAAGGAGGCAAAAATTTGGCATTCGTAGGCTATGGTTTTTGGATTCTTTAAGGAGACAAGGCTTTGACATATAAATACAAAAATTTTATCCTATTGACTAATCTCTAAGGAAAAGAACACCCATTCCTGATGGTGTATTAGAACCCTCTGCCTTAGAAGGCTGGTGGGCCAACAACCTGGCTCCTGAGGTCGGTTTCAATGTCCATCCCTTTGCCCACACTCCTGTCCTCAAAACCACCTCCCATGCTCCTCTCCTCATACTTGCAATACCATGTGGTTTCATTAAGCACGTCCATGATGCAGCAAAATATTCCACATATTTAATGCAGCCCTCATAAAAGCCCTTGGCAAATAAGAGGTAGAACAATATTTGTACTAATGGGTCCATTTTCTGAAAAAATGATCAATTCGAGTGAATGGGTAGGGATAGCACCTGTATTAAGTTCTACCATCATGAATGCTAGAAGAATTTCATTTCTCCACACTTACCTTCCCCTAAGCCCCTTCTTATCACCCTTTTCCCTTCCTCTATGATGCATTTTGTGCATTTATCTTCGTAAACTGTGTTAATAGCTGAAATTTGGAGTGTCCGGATGATTTATTAACTGCATAGTCCTCATAAGGGGTAATCATATAGTTTGGCATCAAGTAACCATAAAATAATGATTACTGAGATTATGAAAGATTCCTTCGCTCAATAAAAAAATACAATTATATTTTTTCTAAGGGTCAATACCTTAAAAGACAAATTATTAATTTTTACAGCTTTATTACTGGAAAATGTGCGTACAGCTTTAAACATGGACAGTGTTTACCATTTCGCCTATCTTGGCCCTGGTGTTGCATTTTTAATGCTTTGGCCACTATTTCATTCCTTCAGAGGAGGAATTGCTGACACTGGCAATGCTACAGTGTAGCAGCAGAATCAAGTAATAGGCATCTTCATCTTACACCTTATAAGATGGTATATTGCACGAAATATATAAAAAGATTATGAAATGCAGTTGATGGCACATTTAGTTAATTTTGACTACCTATGCCAAATGAGTCCAAGAATGACAGAAATGAAATCCACAATTTTTTATTTTTCTCATGTAATATGGAGGTATTTACAAATATTTGCGTTAAACAGGTTTGTTTTCATTTGAAAGCCACAACAGATGGAAATTTGTTTTAAAATTCTCAAACAAAATGAAAATACATTCTGGTCACCAAATTTGCTTCAATTATAATTATTGACCAACAAGGTGACAAATTTACGTGAAGGTTCTAACATCAATTATTTGCGTTCACTGAGACTGCCATTCAAATCAACCATTTGATTAGCCTTGACAAGTAGTGAATAAAAATCTTTCTTCCAATTAAAGCTACCTTTCACTTTCTTGCAAGGCAAATTTTGAAAATTTTTGGAGAATGTTGTTTGACAGATTTTACAACAACTTGAAAGTTATGATTTACTATGTGTCAAAAAAAGTGCAATTTCCCTTTCATCAAGCTGTAATAGATTAGGGCTGAGAAATCAATAAATAACAGCCCAAATATGGCTGAAATGGTCTAGCACACTCACACTCAAACACATACTGATTTTGAGGACACAGTATCACGAGCATAATGAAGAATGAGATAATAGGCTCAAGAGTTATATTTGACTTTTGAAGTCATTCCTTTGCTTGCATATGTTAGGCTTAGCCTGACATAAAAATTTTCTAATGACTTAAGTTGTTCTAATGAAGCATGATAAGTTATTTTTTAAATATGTCATGTGGTTAAAGCTAAAAAAATCATCTTCTAAAATCCAAAATATCATCATTGTCAGTGATCAATATTTTCCCAAAGCACCAATGTAGGTTTGACATTTGAGTTTATCTAAGTGATAGTTTAACCTATTCAGATGGTCAGTACATTTTTCTTAATATCAAGAGGAAACTTTAAAGAATTATCACATTTTCTTGGAAAATACTCATCCAATCATCATATGGCAGTTTTCTTCTCCTTAGATGAGCTGACTGCTCGGTAATTCAGCTTGAGCACTATAATATTTTCATATTAAATTCTATGAATAAAATTTCAAAGCAGTTACTAGGGCTTGTAACTATTATTTCCAGAAACAGATCTTAATGAGGATGAGTTGACATTGAAATTAGCCCTAAACTGAACAAAACCTCAAGGTTAGATCACTTTTGTTCACTCTCATTGCTTGCATTCATTTTCCAGTTCATCACACTTTTTGCACTTTTTTTATTCAATCTTCAACTTCATTATCTGCTCGACTGTTCTTCACTCCGGTCTTTCCAGTCCAAGGGTAGACCTCAGGGCATGGCTGACAGGTCCTCATGTAGCGAACTCCACTTTTGTGCCAAAGGTTGCAGACCTTGGGATTGTTGCACTTCCTTGGTCTATCCTGTTAGTCATTGAATGGCATACGTTGGTTTAAGTTTTGCATCAATACAGTTACATAAATTATTACTAGTTAACAAATAGTGTAGTATTTATGTTTGATCTTATTATGGATACTTCTATATCACAGCATTTCCTCAGTCTAGATTAGACTAATACTTAACTAGTTATGCTCTTATTTACTCAAACTATATTGCAGAGATATGACTTTGTATATATGTACTCAAATTTACTTCATGGGATAATTGTCAGCAGAAAAATAAATATTAGGTTCTAACATATTCCATAAGAATTGAGAAATAGTTAAACCATTCTACTCTCATTCAGAAATTAATCTTGATAAAAACTTACAAAGGTTATCTTACAGAGTATGATTGTTCCAATCATATCCACCACATATATCAATGACATAACCCTAGAACTTCAGATAAAATTATGAATATTGTTTGCTGATCTCATGGTCATCTGCTGAGTAATCGCAAAAAAATAAGTTTGTCAGGCCCTTCCTTTTTCTTGGCATCATCTAAAATAAGGCATTGGTGTGAGGAGGGGGAGGGATAGGTTGGAAGGTTAGATTGTGGTAGGGCACTGGATTTAAACTTCAAGCGTGCAAGAAGGAGGTTACGTCACAGATTTAAAAAACCATTTATTTTTCTAACAAAAAATTGAGGCCATTGCCAGTATCATGTTTTTTCTCTTTCTTCCGTCCCAAGTCTTATTCACCTCAGTCTTTAGTATTTGAAGTACTGTGACTGAGCTTCCCTCAATTTTTTAGCCTAATTATATTTTACATTTACACAAACATCTAATAAATGCTTATGATATATTTTAAAGATTCCTTATTAAATGCTGTAAAACAATTTTCCTTATTATTGAAAAAATCCCTCACAAAACAATTTTTGTTGTTAAGATATTAGAAAAAAATAGTTAAAAAAAGAAATTATAATAACATCATGATTCGAATGGAATAATTTAGGCTTAAAAATCAACTCAGTGGCTGATCTAAACAAAAGGACACCTGAGATAAAATAAAATCTTTTACATGCGTCTTCTGAGTACTGAAAAAATTCAAATTGACTTTAACCTTGTCCATGCTCAAAATCAGCAGGATTGAAATGAAACTGCAATTTGAGAGAATATGAAAAACAGTTTTTGATAGCTTATAGGAAAGAGTAGACTCACAAAAACTCGAATTAAAATGGCAGATACTTAAAAAAATAGGAACATGCTTTCCTTAGAGTGAAAAAGACAATGGTTGTTGGAATGACAGATTTAAAACAAAGAGGAGCTACCAGAATACCCTCTAAAATCTTTATCTAACCACTTGAGGTTGTATTTGTATTTTAATGACAATTGGGAAACATATTGCATAACAGACTTACGGGGTAGTTGCAACCAAATGGCTGGAACTGCTTGACGTGAGAGAGTGGGGTGGGGTCTCGAACCCATTGGATTGCTTGCCAGTTGGTGACCAGCCACACATCATCCATGGCCACAATTGTATCAAGGAAAGCTTCAAATCCTTCTTTGTGGTGAGGTTGAGTGAACCATGCAGCATGGTAATAAAGCCCAAAGGGTGCACTAGAATGGATAGGGTGATGCATAGTATTAATCATATGGTGAGAAAAAAATTTAGACAAAAAGACATTTCATCTTCTAAAACAATACCAGTTATAAATATAGGGTCATGTTGGCTGCTATTATTTCTTTAGCCTCTAACATAGTTTTTCTCTGATTTTTTTCTGGATGAACTCTTTGTGTAACCTCCTACAATAATTTTTTGGTATCTGCCAGCAGATTTTATTGTTATATATCAATAAATTGTCCAGGAAAGCAGAAATTCTATTTCCATCCTTTTTTAAGATGTAGCCTGTGTATTCAACTAGTTACAAGTATTACTACGCATGACTTGCATTTATGTTGTATCCAACACAAGTAGTTTGTAGTTATCCTCCATAGCAGTGGCTTATCAAGCATCCCAACACCTCCAGTGCTACCTTGTGGAGCAGGGTTAAAAATATCTAGTCCACATAACTCCTGCTGATATTCACCCTGAACTTAGAATAAGATGGTTTTATGGAGTAACTGGCTAACACTCATGATCAAAAATTGGAAGACCTGGGTACAAAGTCTGGTTAAGTTCAATAATTTTTCATGGAAAATATCATCTATTTCTTTCATTAAAAATATGGATATTGATCCTTTCATTAAATTAAAATAAAATATTGATTTCATTAAAAATATGGATGATGATTGATAGATATATGGATGGATTTGGGGTCAAATTGACAATATGAGGGCACTGAAGTAACTTTTTGTGGTAGATTCAACTAAGGGTTGAATTGTGATATTAAGGGACTAGCTTTAAAGAACAAAAATTTTTAATTTAATTATTTACTCTATAAAGTAAAGCAGGGTGCCTCCAAGAGTATCCATATCATATTATAAGTATGTAAATTTCCAATTACCGATTAGTTGTATAATGGCGTTCAAAATTTTTGATAAGCATTTTGTAAACTCCATCAGAAGTCGGTGGGTTGGAGCAGGCATCTCCCATTGAGCACCGTCCTCCATTTAAATCTTGCCACATCACCATAGGAACCTCCCAAACACCTGTAGAAGACCACATCATCATGATTAGAATTGAAAATACTGATTAATTGTGCTTAATTTACAATCAACAATATTTTTTGTAACAAATTTGTAATTAACCATCATTGAGAGAATTCCATAAAATAATTGTGAGGCCATCAATATGTTTTTAATAATGAAAAAATTAAAATGCATCACTTTACCTGGATATGAGCGAGTTGGGCAAGGAGGAATCATACAGTCATGGAAAACCTTGTAGTCAAAAGTGTATGGCCAACTGGGTGGTCGGTTCTCATAAACAGGCATGGATGAGTCATAAGTGAAGTTTGTGTCGTACAACATCTTGAACATCTTGTTTCCACCAACCTACGGACAACAGGTATCATGGGAAGTAGTAAATAAGTATATAAAATTAATCATTGATACCTAATTTGTCCCAAGTCATCATGTACAAAAATGATAGGATAAGTCAAGTAATATAAAAATATAAAAAGAACATTAAAAAATCCACCTCCATTATATCACAAGGTACCATTATTAAGAGAGTCATTGACAGAATAATACAGTTTGCCCTATAGAAATTTTTTTAAGTTTACATTTCAATGAGAAAATATTTTTAAGAGATTGTGGAAGTTAATTAAAAAGTCATATGATCATTACCTTTGTGCCAAGCTCGGTCGTTTTCAAATTGATTGGAAAAAGATGTACACAATCTTTAATTTTGTTTGCATTACTATGCACAGAACAATTTTTCGTGAGAGAGTCACTGTTTCCCCTTATAGGTGCTATTGTTCACAAGATATAGATACATGGTAAAGGCAGAAGGTTGAGAGATTTTAAAATATGTCCACATGATGAGCAAGGAGGCTTGCTAGCCAGAATCCTTACTGCTCTGCTTTGGATATCGAGTATTATTAAGGCACGCAAAGAGGTCCCCCAGATCTTAAGTAGAATGCAAATAAAATTCTCCAAAATACATTGTAATTAGCACATCTAGATTGACACAATCATACCTAATCACAAAATATGGAGAGGAAAAGAAGAGAACATGTATCTAATCACAAAAAAAGAAATTCCACCATGTGTAATAATAAACAAGAAATAGTTCACCATCTGGGAGTTGACTTGTGATACAAAGAAGTATTAATTGTTCAACATATAAAGCCATGATGTACATTCTCTAAAATAAAAATTGGTACTCCACATTCTAAAAATTCTTCACATCTATAAAAATTTATACTACGAAGTCTCAAAAATGAATGTTTAAAATATGTAGATAGTTAATTATTTTACTTTATTTTTAAAGTATCATACTAGTAAAAGGTAGGTTCTGTTGAAAGTCAGAGAAACTCCTCCCTATAGAGAATATATTCTTATGTCTTTGCATCCATATAGGTACCATTAAAGAAATTGAGAGAAGTACATAATAAAACTTTCATCAGCTTAATTAGCTTGAGGTGAACTTCTCTACAATGTTAACTTTTGTATGACCCTAGAATAAAAAATTTTTCTGTAATGAATGATACCAAATTTTAGTGAGCTTTGAAATACTTGAAATATATGTAATCTTCCGAGAAAACACTCTCATTGAGTGTTACACTTAAAAATACAAATAGTTTAAAAAGCACAGGCACACAAGATATAAAGGGAAGAACACTCATGGAAAAATCTATGGACACTTTGGGTCATGAGTTAGTTTCTCTCTTCCAACTATGGTGGCCTAAATCCCATAAAAATGTATATATACTGAACTCATAAACAGTATTTCTCAAGAAGTATATGCAATAAGTTTCCTTAACTATAATAAAGCAAATATTCATTTTTAAGGGATTTCGATGTTTTTCCTGAGAGTAGATGTATGCTGTATCATAAACTGGAAGAATCCTCTTTATTCCTCAGGATTTCTGTGATATTAATTTCTTGAGCCATCAGTATTCTATGATGGGTTATAGAAAGAATACAGAAACATGTTCTAAACTTGTCAACATTCATGTAAATTATTATTGCTGTGGAAAACTCATCTTCAGTATATAAGAGCAATTCTAGGATAGGTACCAATGATTTCTTTTTGGGATTTTGAAAATTTGTGAGAAAAGTAAGTAAATTTTCCATATTCTTGTCAGTAATATCAATCTGTTTGCATAGTGAAACAATTTTGGGGAGTTTGGGAGTCATTGGTAAAGCCTATTCTTTCTGATGCTCTGATGACTAGATTTTCAGGAAATACTTTACACTTACAGCTAGGAAAGGAGCCCTCATTCCTCTGACGTCTTCAAGCTTAACTCCTCCATAGGCAGCCAAAATCTCCCTCTGGCCATTGATTTCACGAGACCATTTGCGTTGAGAGAACTGCTCTCCAAAGCTATGCCTGAAGTGAAATAATTTATTACATATACTTTATGACTTTTTCTCTTGATTCAAATTAATTTTTGAATAGTATATCATGCAAGAAATGTGACTGAGGCAAAAAGATGTACATTTGATTACCAGGATGAGGCAAAAAAAAAACAATTAGAGGTAAATCTCAAATTCATTAATGAATATGAATAAGCAGCCTTACCATATAGCAAAGAAGCTGGATTGATATCTTTTTTAAATTAGCTTGATTCAAGTTGGATTCCAGTCTGAAATCCAACTCGTTGGATCCAGTGGGATTCCCCCTTACTTTGCTATCTGGGCTATGTGGCTGTGCTAGTGGTTACTTACACCATTACTGCAATACATTTTCAATTCCTGATCAACTTAATGTGATTTCCTCATTTTTATAACAGTAATAATTTAGCACTACTTACGTTCATTAGTTAAATTTTTCTCATTCACTATTACCCTCCAGTATATCAACTACTTACACGTGGCACCTTCAACCATTACATACATATACGTTTGATACCATTTGACCGCGATATGCCATATTATTCCAGGGATGGTTCCATGGAGATTTCCTACTAAATGTCACCAGAGATCTTGCAGTGCAAGGAAAATTTGAAATACTAATAAATCAAATAGTAGTTGACAATTTTTCCCTGGTAAACTTTGAAATTTCGTTAGCTTTTCGATGCATGTCAAAAACATTGCACCATAGGCCCATTTGTTCAGTTTTGCCCTAACTTAATGCAAAGATTCAAGACGTTAGCATCGCAAAAATAGCGAGATGGCTATAACGAGGCCGCGTCATAATGAGCTATTTTTCAAATTTCGTGCAAACTCGATAAAGAGGCCTTCTACTGTATATTTTATTTATAATTCGTGACACTTAGAACATTTCAGAGGTAATAGTAACTCAGCCCAGTTTCTGGAAAGCTCCCCTATGAAAGAGCAAACATTCCCTAACAATGGCCAACATTGCCAAGATAGATGGAATTTTGGAACCTTTAATATTAACTACCAATTGTGGGATGGTATCTTTATCTTAGAAAATTTACCTGGTCCTTGAAAATTAGTTGAATTCATTGATTGAAATTGAACTTGTTGAGTACAGTAGCAAAATATGTATATATAATAAGTATGTGTTAGCCTCAAAAAGTCTTCAGTCCTTTATGATCATATAAAAAAATGAAACAAGTTTTTAAACCTCCTTAGAGCATGGATTTGCAGTGAAAAGGTCAAGAATGTAAGGAATTAACAAATTCTAGGTTATTGCAGCAAGTACTTGAAGAAACTGCTCACTACTTACGAAATTGAGTGAGATGCCATTTCATGGCCAGCTGCATACAAGTTCTGCACTTGAGAGTAATCTGTCCACTCATGTGACACATAAAAGGTAGCAGCGATTGGACAACCATTGGGGTTTTTCCTTCCCTTCTCGAAGAGATCTGAGTACAGTTGCTTGTTGAGGTCATTAACAGAATCATCAAAAGTCAGTAGTACAATCTGAGGCACATTTTGAGGTTCCAAGCCACCTGTTGAAGCAAACAATGTAAAACCGTCATAATTCTACTTTTTGAGTCAAAGCAACTTTTTCACTAATTCCCTCATTGAAAGAAGAGTAGGGTAATGTATAAATCTGTTCAATTAGTTTTTGCCAATAACAAGTATTTTTTTGCAATTTATAAATGGAATGACCACTAAAGGATGATTGTATGATTGCAAATAAGACAAAACTGAATGTTACTTAAACTGAGCAAAAGGGACAATGTCCATAATTGGTAATAAGACTACTTCTTTGAAGAAATTTAACTACCATTACATGGCAATTATTTTAACAAAGATATGCCTCAAAGGAGAAAATTTTCTAATCACTCGTGTGATATTAGTTTTCTGAGCGATTAGTTTTGTCACTGGATTTTGAAGCATGAATTATTTCCTGAATATAGCAGCAAACAGTTTAAGAATGTAATGAAGCTGTACCTGGCACATCTTTTCCTCCACAGTTGCAATCTGGCAGGAGGCAGATATCTTTCCTGCACTTGGCTGCAGACTGATCAACCCTTGGCTGAGGGTAGACTGGTGCTGGCCTGCAGAAATAATTATAGCACTTATATAAATGGGTGAAAAAGGGACTTGTAGGTAAATTTGGGTCAGAGAATGATCAGTAAATGTAACTTTTTTGACAATGAATTTCCCATGCATATAAAGGATGACTTTATAACAATGAGGTAAACATAATTCAGCTATGAATGATGGTTTCTGTTACTTATGGATGAAATAATCTTATTTTAAAAAATAAAATATAACTTACCGGCTGGGAGGGAATCGATAGATGTCAATGAATTCAGATGCTTTGGATACAATGGTTGTAGATGGCTTCAGAGTTGGCCGCTGGCGCCTGTGAATGAAGTAATTTGGCAGGTTTGTAAGTAGGCATTAATTTTATGAAAATAATAGTCTTGAATTTTAAAGGTAGTCAAAGGTATTAAGTCAATTAACATCTTTATATTTATTTTCAATATTTTTCAAGAGAGCTGACATATGCCTCTTGTTTTGATTAACTCACTAGGCTAGATGTTACACCAAATATTAGACACTGGATGTTATCACCAAATGGAGCAATATATTAATGCTTGTTAGTGCAGTACTCCGTCTGTCGGATGAGACGTTAAACCGTGGTCCCCTTGGCGCCTTTCGTTGAGAGTAGGCTAATGCCGACGCTGGGTTTCTATCCACCCTTCCTCCCATACCTATCCCCTACGGCGCAAATGACCTTAGCCGTCGGTCGCCTCCCCAAGTATCCGAAACAATACAATTAATGCTTGTTGCATACACACAAGGGGTAAACAAGCGTGTTGCATATTTGATAGGATGAACCTATGAACTAATCGAACTTATTGCAGGTCACAGGTTTAATTTCTTTCTGGTGGAAATTTCAATGGGTCTTCTCGGATTGCAATTGCTCCTCATCATGCCTCAGGTTTTAATATGGAGAGGAAGCACAATAACAATTTCTCTTCCGTAGCAGGAAAATAAACTGTGGCAAGTAAAAATTCTGTCCACAAGGGACCACAATCCATGAAAATTGAGTAATATATGACAATACAAATAGCTATAGTGATTCTATGGGGTAGGAGATCATAGTTTAAGTGGTTGTGATGCACATCAAACCAATTTTGCTGTGCCCTACCTTGAGACATGACTTTTTTCTGTGATTCCATAAAATTCAAAAGGAGATATGTCACAGTATTCTCATCTATTGAAAAGCATAATTTCCACTGAGGTCACATTTATTAGGCCTAACAATAACTTATAAATAAAAAAGTCAGGAGTTGCAAATCAATAATGGTAAATTCTTTAAAATAAAATATTTTTTCCTCTCTGAGTGAATGAACAAATGCATCATAATGTATTTTTCTTCATCTTATCTTTCAGTAATTCTTTGTAGATTTCATGAAGATCACTAATCAGAAAAAATATGAAAAAATACTAGCAAATCTCCTTAAAGAGACCCTAATTTCAAAGAAGTTAACATGAAATTTGGCTGGCACTCATAGCAATCAATAATAGGAAGTTAGGAATAATAGGAATAATAGGATAGAACTCTGAAGTTATTTGGCAAAGTAATTAGAGATATTGACATTCTTTAGCAACATACCCAGATGAGTTAGATGAGCTGTATTGAGAACTGCCTCTTCCCTGGTTTCTGCTGGAAGAACTTCCTCTATTTATATAAAATAAAGTGCTATTAAAACACACACACAAATGGATGTAGGTACCTAAAGAAATAAATGAGTAACACTGTACCACACTTTAGCTTCATGTTGATATGTGATCAGCTAGAAGTCAATAGCTCCAACAGAATGAGAAGGAAGACCAAGATTATGAATCATTGTATATTTACAGCAAAGAGACTGAGTGACACTGATCATCAAATCCAATCATTAAATTGCAATGAAGATATAGGTATATCCTTTTTATATAATCTGTAAAAACAATATTTTAAAATAGCACTGAATGAGTAATCTTAACATCCAGGCAAACAAAAACTGGCATATGCATTAGCTAGTTTCAATAAGCATTCTTAATTAGTAACTAACTAAATGTTTGGGTTAATTAATCTTATTATAAAACAGAAAACATGCGCTCAATGAAGCAGAATTCACAGGTTAATCCAGTCTCTTCATACAAGAGAATTATTATGCTTGAATTGTTGCATGCTGGGCCATAAGCCATAAGGGTTCAAATAATTTATCTTAAAAATACATATATGCAGCACTTAATGACATATAATGAGGAAATACTATACAGGAGCTGGATGCATGAGCCAAATACCAAATAAAGCTGAGAGAAATTCCCAAATGAGTGCCACCATGATTACATGCAAGTCACGATAATCTGTAACAAAATCCAGGAAAATAACCACATCTCATAATATGAGAGATTATTTCTTGATACTCAACACCTAAATGGCTCCTGAATTCTGCAATAATTTGAAATGTGCATTTCAATGGGAGATAACTCATGTTATTATGGAAACTTGTACTACAATGGAATTTTTAATTTGGCTAGAACAGTTAGACCATTTTCATAGAGAAATATCATGGGAAGTATTCTCCACAAATGCTGCGTGGGGTTATGGCATTTGAGGTTAAGAACATAAGTATTTCAATTTTAAGAGTAAAGTTGACCAGTATAAATTTTATGCAAAAAAATATAATTTTTAATTGGAAGAGGTTAACTGCCTTTCCTCACTTAATCAGTACCTCAACATATTGCACTTTTTATGCTTTGATGCCACAGGGTAAAAGATTACCTTCTATAACTTCATAGTTCATTAAAATCCTTCAGAATTTGTTTTCAGGAAATATAGCAACCAGAGTTCTATTTTCTTGAGCTCATCTCACTCGTGTTGAAATGGATGGAAAATGCCGAGAGGCAAAACCTCCAACTGTGTGATTTTGGTAGGAATATAGATTGTTTTTTTGCTTCAGTGAATTTATTTTCAAAAAATAAATGCTCCACATTATTTTATGGTTCCATTTTTACTGCACGCTTCTACCTGTAGAAAACTTGGCAATTACAGCCTCTCCAACTTATACTCAGGGGGGCCATCTCCACTGAAACTCCCATCTATAATGTCTTCACAATTGAGAGCAAATCTTCCAATGCCCTGGCATTACCAGAAAATGATGGTACTGTCTCTTGAGAACAGGAGGTAACTTTTGGGCAATTTCATTTTATTCAAGTGATACAGAACAAAAATATATTGCCATCCATATATCAAGTTTACAGATTTTTGCAGGATTGAGCTTGAATACACGTTTAAGTGAGAAAATGAACAGGTAATTGCTCTTTCTTACTTGAGAAATGTAAAAAATACAGACTATCCCATAACTACTGCCCTTATTGAAGGGACATCATTTTGGTATTGAGGTTAACCTTTATTTCGACGGTTTCATGTCTAATGTGGGTGCTACCAGCCCATAAAGAAATCAAATAGCATTTTAGCATGAAGAGAATTGGTTTACAAACCAAATATGTAGGTGTATTTTTCTTTCTGGACAGCCGGTAGACCCTGCATACAAACTATAGATACCCATCTCCTTCCAGGGTAGGAACAGTCAAAAAAGTATAACTCTTGGTGTTGAGCCAGTAAAATAGGCTCCATTTTGTACGAACTAATAAGGTGACCAATTTTCACTGGAATTTTCATAGTCCTGATAATGATGAGATAGACCCCCATTGAAATATTGGATAAATGGAAGAAGTGACCTGGTATGCAACCAGAGAAGAGTTCACATGAAGGCCCACTTTGATAATATCTTCCATACCGCCCTATTCTTGCGTACCCACTTATTTTGGTTCATTTACACTCGTTCATTGCTTCATGCATGCCCTCCTGTTCTTAAGACTCCTTATGCTCCGTCTTTGCAGATTATCTTCCATCAAGGTCCTCCCATTCCTCTCACACCATTGGCTCCTACATCATAAATCTGCATCGTTGAGACCACATCCCAGCATTCAATTTTAGTTATGCTAGTCTTTTAAAGGTTGATGTGCATTGGTTTCTTAATTCATTCACCATTCTTCATCCCAATGAAGGGCAGGTACTTAATATGCCCAATATGATATTAAGTTAGAAAAGTGTTGCTGACTGCTGAGTATGTGCATATTGCTCCCAAATCTATGAGTACAAAATTTTTATGAGGTAAGTTGTGTGGCAAATGAGAATATGATGCCAAAAAACAAATTTAAGATGTATGTGCTGTCTTTAGTCGTTTAAATTGATTAGGGGGCTACTTCAAGGAGACTTAAGCATACATTAACAGGAAATTAAGTAAAACACAATGGGTGCATCCATACACATGCTGTACATTACAATAAAATAATAAGTGTTACTGAAGATTAATAATTATAATTTCTAATAATTCAAAAGAATTGATCGTGAAAATGCAATGGAACTTAATCATACATAGCGCAAATTAAGCAGTTATTACAGCAACAGACAAAGAGTTAGTGACAGAGACACAAGTATATATTTTTGTGTAGCATGATTTTTATCAGTCAAATTTAACTTGTAGCCAGATTCACTTTTACTGAAGTTGCTTAACCACGTTTTAGCTCTCAGCCACATTTAAACATGTGGAATTGATAAATAGTTCATTTATTTTGCATGGAAAAAAGGAAAGACGGATGGTTTGGTGCAAAATAGGAAATTTGACTGATGTGTGAATAACACAGTGTATAAGGAAACATATTGTATATATTTGTTAAATTGGAGTTGAAATTATAGCTGCAGGATAAAGCTGGTTGTGTGATAGAATAGAGAAGATTTGCTACCATTGTTCCTCAAAAATTCCTAGGTGAATGTGTATTCATATGGGATGATGTGAAGTTTGCACATGGAAAGACAGAGTACGAGGAAGACCCCTCAATCCTTGCTTTAGAAAATTGGGCATTGCAAAGCGTGGAGTTCATTCTCCTTGATTTGGGTGCATTGGCATAAGCAACGGCTCTCTGAAATCCTACCTGGAAGGGGAACCAGTGGTGGACTGGCTTTCAGGTGAGGCTGTGGTGGGCCTTATTCTGGAGCCCAATATGAGAAGAAAGGAATCTTATAATAACAGTGGAATGTCAGACAAATATCATAGTATAGTTTAATAAGTAAAAGTGAAAATAATTGTATTTTTGTCTTATGAATCCAAATCATTGATATTATTTAGTAAGAGTATATTTAAGTTATTAAACATTCTCCTTGATGAGGACTTGATATTTAAAGAACTACTTTAACAAAAAGAAAATCAAAGCAAAGTTTAATATTTGCTATTTTGCAAAAACATGTGGAAGACAGTGCTTTGACTCAAAAAAGCACTCAGAGGACAACAGAAAACTTTTGGTTCATGGAATTAATCTACTGTAAACCTTTATTTGCCTTTTGAAAAAATACACACTGTATTGCATGAAAACTTATTTTAGAATAGAGTTAAGCCCATTTTGGGAGCAACTTTGACCCAAATTTGCAAACTTTAAAAACATCTTGATGAAATTACAATCTTGATGAAATTGAATGAATGAAAATGTATGGAAATAGTAATTCTGAGATGGCTTGAGATTTGTATTCATACCTCACATGTGGCTTTTCTTTAGGGAGAACAGATGTGGGCTTAAACCGTTGTGCAACAGCTGAATCAGACGTGTTAGAGTATGCATAGGAAGGCTCCCTGTTAAAAGATCCTCTGGCTCGAGAAGGATTCAGATAATCAAATGGCTCAATGGAGTTTTGTGAGAGAGGCTGATCAGATGAGTCTGAGGAGGATGAGATTGGGTAGGCAGCCGACAGTCGGGAGGGTAATGAGTCTGATGCCACAACCTCAACGGTCTGGGTCTGAGGGGGGTTTCGGCGGGCTTGCTGGGTTGGCCTTTGGGTGGGGGAGCCGCGTCTTGGTGAAGCCGGCTCGGCTCTGACATAAGCCGTGCCATCACGCGAAGATGCTCCCCTTCGGGGTGAGGAATCAATCAGGGTAGATTGGAAGGGAGCGGAGGTGGTGGTGGTGGTGGTGGGCAGGGATTGCCTTGTCACAGAGGGAGAAGAATAAGAAGGAGGAGCTCTGTCCGCTTCGTCACGATTAGCTGTCCCTGCTGATGCTTTCCCCCTCTGTCTGTTTCTGCGAGTGGAGAGACAGAAAGACATAGAGAGAGAGGACTTAGGCTCGCATCAACTGCTGAAAGTGGATTTTGAAGCTTATTTTCCATGGAGACATTTTATATTTTATCTGATGAGTCAGCTATTAGTACCCCAGAACACTAATGCTGCTACTAACCTCTGGAACCACTATTTTTATTTCACTTATCAACTCCTGAATTTGGAAAGATACTTCTTAGTTAGGTCTAAACTAAAACAACTACCCAAAATGAATAATTTTTAAAATGATTTACACATACATCCATCATCTGAATTACTTCTAAAGAGAATTCCACTCTTTACAAGGCTTCTTACCACACATGATAGTAGTGAGTCCTTATTCTCAGACAAATGACTGATCATAATTGAAGTGAATCTGAAAAGCAGTACATTTTCAAAGTCCAGATCTGACTTTTAACTATAGGAAATTAGGGGATGCAATGCATCAAGGAGAGTAATAAAGCCTCACTTAAGCCACGGTCTACTCCATGTAGATGGTTAAAGCCTCTTGAGAGTTCCAGTGGGGGTTGGTAGCAAGACTAGCCAGTCTAGGGATCTAATATGGCGTCTCAGTCCATTTTATTGCATTAAATATTTTTCTCAATAGTATTCTTTTATTAAATAACCTTTTTTAAAATAATCTCAGTACAAAGCCAGCACCACTAATTAAGGCATCAGGTATATGAAAGAGTACCATATTTTTAGATCTGGAAATTTTCGCTAAAAACAAGTGGTTATGAAAATGCAGTGACATTAATACACATTGAGTCCAATTTTTCTCTCAAGATTCTTCATTTTTTCCACACAAAAAAATTTGTGATAAAGAAAGAATCAGCTTTTTTTTGGCAATAGTCATTCAGCAGCATATATTTTTGCATACTGTTCAGAGAGACATGTTGTACTTCATTTAATTTTACCTGTAAAATCTAATGGAAATGATCTTTGTACTAATTCATTGCATTAAAAATATGGTACATCATTCCCACAGAGGATAACAGTGAGCAACCATTCATTACAGCATAAATGGCTCACACATTTCTATGCAATAAATATTTACACAAGAGGCTGAGACAAATATTAGTACCAACCATGAGGTAGTAACTCATCCCATTATTTGATTTAACAAAATAGTTCACATTCAACAGGACTTAATATAATAACATATACATATTCTGGTACTGAATAAGCACACAAATGACAACATGTAACCATAATCATTCCCAGATATTATGAAAGTACTGCTGGTAAATCCCACAGTTACACATAATATAAAATAGTAAAATATTCTCTATAACCTAATAAAAAAGAAAAAAAACTATAAGTATCCACAAAGTATACCCTTCTTTCTATTGCAATCATTTGTCACCAAATTCTATCAAAATCACATATAAGTTGCTGGTATAATGATTACCCTCTCTTGCAGATTAGAAGTGTATGAAACACTTCTTGTGCAGGCGTTTACCCATGAATGTAAATGGTGGATGATCATTTTGATGAGGAGAAGAATTATCCTTTCAAATCCAATTCCTTAAATTTAGAGTGACAAACCACATACCATCACATGCAACCCATTAGTCCTATGATAAAATCCTTGACTTCCATAATAAGTTTGCGATGGAACATCCTCCCATGCCAAAACCGGGGGAAGGAGCCATAAGTAGGTACTCAGAATTTTTAAAAATCTCTTAACCCTTGTATGTGTTGGTGGCTCTAATCAATAGACATATATATATTTAGTAGGTAGAGTTTCACAACCAACTCAACCTCCATAGCCTGCATCATATGGTTGTTATACATGAGATAACATAGTGAAATGATGAAAGTAATTATATGTTAGGCATCTGAGAGCTATCGCCACTATTCTCAGTGAACACAACTGAAGAGGATGAAGTCCTACAGTAAAACAAATCATCTATGCCCACACTGTACTCCAAACTGATAGCATTAATGTTTGCCAAGGGTTTCAGTGCCACCCAAAGGTAAAAAAGGAAGTAAGTCCATGCTAAAACTTGCAGTCAATGAAATAAGGGTTTCTCTATTCTTGATCATAGTCTCCCTGAATCCTTTTGGCAGTATTGAATTATTGCCTTCATTTTCTCATCACTATTTCATTATGCATTATCTCATAATTATTCCTTCATGTTCTCATCATCATTGTTTCATAATGATAGGACATTAGAGCAAATTCACTGACATAAAAACCAACATAAAACAATGCATATTTTCTAACCATTCAGCTGATTCAAAATTCAAATTGCTCAAGCTAGGCTCCACCATTGAGCCTCAATAAAATCAGGTTTCAAAATTAATTATGACTTAGCATAACTTGCTTCATCTCCAAATCTCTCTAACTACCTATATGTACCTACTATAAATACGATTTTTCTTGAAAAGTTTGTCATAAAATTTGCATGGATTTTCCCAAACGTTCAACTGATTGTGATTTATGACTTAAAATGATTCACATAGGCGTAGGAGATTTTTTCACCCAGTAAACATTGTCATTTCAGCACTGTGAATCTGCTGTGAATGAGCAAAAAGAATTATTGCATTCATATTTAACTTATATGACATGATGAGTGGACTGAGTTTGATCCTCAATATTAGGTGGAAAATTCTTTTGTGATTTCTATTGAGCCTAAAAATGTAAATAGGTAGAATATGTAGTCTTTCAAAGATTAAACTCAGAATTTCCTACAACACATATCCTTCCAAATTTCATTCACAAACCTCATATTTAGCAGCAGTTATTTATTTAATTACTTCATTTCTGTCCAGGAGACCTTGACTGTAACTTTTGCTGCTCATCCAAAAAACATCAATTGTCCCATAGTAGCCTAAATTATCATTGGAGAATCTAAAACCCTCGATTTTATTGATATTTGAAAATTAAGCAGTGTTGAAAGCTAAGTACTTGATGAAGCTAACCGGTTGTATATAAAAAATCCTTATTCAATAAGTCTCTAATTAATCAGTCAACTTAGTCCATTATGCCAACTTTCAAGATAAATGAAGTTTGCTAACTATGACATTTGAATGCTGCTGGTGAGACAGTCAACTTTTGTTGACTGGCTACAGAAGGCACTGACTTACCTCACCAGGTATATTTACTCTATTATTTGAATCTTGGAGGATGAGATTCAGTTAAATTGAAATCTGCACTGCCATCTAAATCTACACCACCAGCAATTATGCATACCCAAAAAGAAGAAGCACAAGATAATTCTATTTCCATTTAGGCAAATCAATCTAACCACATAAATATGTTGAATGCCAATTATCTTATTAAATAAATTTACATAACTTAAGTTTAAATTTATTTTAGTTGGAAAATCCACAAATATTACGCTTTGAAAGTCAGTTAGGTTCTAAAATATGACCCTAATTTCTGAGCCCAAGCAGTGCTCAAATATATTTTACACTGATTTGAAATGCATAAACCATGGCTTTTCAATGCCATAGAAGGAACATATCTATTGCTATTATAATGGGCACTACATAATTTCATCAAATAGGTGAATGGAAAAGTCCCACAAGATGATTCCTATGCTTTGAGGGGTAAGAACATGGATAAAAAACCTTAATAATAAGTAGGCGTGAAGATCCCTTAGAATATAGCTAGGCATAAAATATGAAAGCTTGCTTGAATTTAAAAAGATAGGTTTAACTTTATGTGTGTTGCCCAAAGTCAATCAATCCAAAAATCTCCACACAACTAGGGTTAATAAATTTGAAAAGGTTGATTCAGCCATGACTGGTTGATTGATAACACAATTGCTTCAGATGGTGATGATAATTACCCAAAGGGACCAATGATAACCTTAAAACAACACTGGAAGAAATAATCAAATACTACTGCATTTCTATGAAAAGTGTCACAGAGTATTTTCTAAAAATATGAGTTAAGTTGTTTTATTAAAAAATGGTGAGAAGTGAAGACTTAATGGATAATAATGGTAAACTTTGAATAGTTAATGCATATATTTTAGCAGTTTTCAGGTGTATTTTAGCAATAGATTTCACAGTATACCTACATCATGATCCATATTTATTAAGTTTTATGGTAGACCCTACTATCATGCACAATAATAATCAATAAAAAGATATGTCACCTTATGAATATAAGTGTACTCCTAAACCCACTGACATATAGTTTCCTAATGCCTCCTGGATGAGACAGCTATCTGCCTTCATAGCAAGTGAATATGCTCTCACTAACCTGTTCGTCGATGTCCTTTGTTGTTGAGGAGCTTGATTGTACTGAATATCTCCATTTTCCTGAAAAGTATACACATATAAATGAATTATCCATTGATCATGATGAAAAAAATATTCTGCCAAGTTAATTGAAAGCTTTTACTGAGATGAATCCCCCAAAAAGGTACATATTGTTCCATGTTTTATAATGATTTTAAAGTACCACCATATTTCATATTATCCATTTATAAATATTATATCCATAATAAGAGCCACATACAGTTTAAATAATTGAGGTAGATGAAAACAGAAAGGTTGATTGGCTACTATCCAAGGATAAAATTATGTGACTTTAACCTTTCAGCACCTTTTGGACTCATTCAGGTGAGCACATGGTGGAATTTTCTCCACCCTTGGTTTCCTCTGATTAAATGACATCTAAGGATGTGTTTAACACATTGTCTGCCACCATTATAGCCCCTAAAAATCATCAGGGGCTAAAATTTAATCTTATATTCTTCTCAAAATGCTTGAAGGTTTTTGTTACCATTTTTGTCAAATGAAATATTTTAATGCAGTAAACATTTTAGTGATTACCAGTGATACTCATGGCAGAGTATGATCAAATTTCATCCAAGACGCCATGAGTATCACCGGTGATACAGTTCTAACTCCTTAGGTCAGGCTGCAACATTCATATAGAAGTAAAGTAATTCTATTGCAATCAGTAATAGAGTTGGAAATCAATCATTATTTTAGTTGCAGTAAATAAATCAATATTTAGTAAGTGCATGTAATTGTGATTGATGAATATAATTGTGTATTCATAATGGAAATGCTAACCAATTAAACTTTTTTTAGAAGGCTTCATCCAAAGTTTCACTATCATCTCAAATTTCAGAGAGGAATAAGGAAGAATAGAACATTGGCATTCGTACAATGAAAGATATAAAGGCAAAGAGTGACGAGAAGGAGAAAAAAGTAGTTTTTCTATGTAAAAGGAAAAACCAAAATATTTGAAGTAGCAGTGAGAGTAGGAAAATATAGGTAAAAATAGGACATGGTATACAAAAAATAGACACTCTAATTTTCCAGTGAGGTCCAAAGAAATTATTTTGAAAATATTATAAGAAAAGAAAAGATTATTCCGCAGGCACACAGCAGAAGTTTGTCTACCCTATTACTTTTTCTCAGAGTTGTCACCTTTAATACTGATAACGCTTGCCACATACGATTCCACTACATGATAGCAAGCCTATCTTACATCAATTAGGGTTGTTAGAAAATATCTATAATCCTATTTGACTGCAAGAACCAACAATGATGGAAGTGAGGGTTTTTTTGAAAAGTCAGACAAATTTCCACCCAGGCACCAGTTGGAGGGTTAAATGAATCAAATTTCTGATTACTAGAAGCCCCAGTGCATTGACTTATCGAGTCACAAGTGCCTCTGGGTATTAATAAAATCCATATCATGGCATTATCTGGGAACCAAACAACTTTAGCTGAGGAACCATTTGCACTTGCAGGGACAAAACAACTCTTCATCCAATGACTCTCCACTGTACTTTGAAAAAGATTTACCAAATCTCTTAAAAAGATTTGGAACAGTGACTTTTTGGCTGCAAATTGCAGAATATAGACAAATCTTCAGCCAAATGAGATAATTATTGATAACTCAAAGAAAACTTTTAGCTAAAATAATTTGATCAATGAGTATGTGTATATAAAAACATAGTGACTCTTTAACAAAATTAGATTTTAGGCCATTAAGAGTTGAGATTTGATGATTAATTTCTTGTGATGACTATGGTTACCTCAGCACTGTTGTAGTTGTCATTGTAATCAGGTGATTCTAAAGCAGCTCCACCATATGTTATATCAGGCTGAACTTCCTGTTGCACGTAGGTTTGCTGGGGCTGCTGTTGAGAGCTGAGGTAGCTGTTAGAATTTCCTCGTCCAAGATAACTTTGCTGCTGAACCACTTCAGGTTGTTGGACCTGTTGTACCTTATAATTGGTTTGTCCTCTGTAGTTGTCATTGCCCACATTGGTTTGTCTCCCACCAGACACCTGGCTGTAGTCTATGTAACAATTGAGAAAGAAAAGTTAGCTCACCAATGATAAATTCTCCAAGCAACGCATATGAAAATGAAGTTGGACTCAACTTGAAACCTTTCAAAATTTATTCCCAGAGACATTATGATCAATCAAACATTATATGGCTATTCACAAGAAAATTATGATTGAGTTAATAATCCAACGCCTCAATAGTTTTTTATTCATATCTATATATAGAGAGAGCATAAGATTTCAATAGAAATATTTGGAAATATTTTTTTCTGCTGTAGCTAAGTGGGTAAGCACCAACAATAATATGAGGAGGTGAAATAATGCAACAAAATCATTAAGGCAGTGTTTCATACTTTAGCTCAGCCGCTAATTCTTAGAGCCAATTTTCTGGCCATGGAAAAATTAAAACTGTCTTTAATAATAGAAAACCTCACTCAAATATGAGTTTAGCTATGAGATGTCTGTCCTGATAAGGATAACCCATCATGCTCACCAACATCCCGGTACAGCTCTACTTCATCTTCATCATAAAGAGCATAGTAATTGGGATTATACTGTTGAGCAACAGGAGGTGCCGCAGATGAGGAATAGATAGTGGTGGTCGTGGCATTGTAAGTGGCAGGAGTCGAAACAAGCCTTGCCCTTTGAGCCTGAACTGGACGGCTTTCAATTGACACTTCAACGTCAGAATATCCAGATGTGTCAACAGGCCTAGAGCATACCAGAAAATTAATTAGCAAGAATATTTAGTGATTGCTCTAAATTTATATAATACGTTTTAGAGTTATGCTTTGTTGAAATATGTTAACAAATGAAAGTTTTGTGTTTTTTTCTACTTCATAAAATTAGTGCAAGGTGAAATTGAAGGAGAATTCCAAAAGGCTGAGTTTGATAAAACTGAAATATTAATGTAATCTGTTTGGTATGAAACATTAGTGGCAATAAGCCTTGCACATGTGCTTTTTGGTCTTGTTGAATTCTGTGAAGTTTAAGTTAATGAGAAACGCACAGAGAAGGTTGAACATAAATTAGAAAAGAAAAGGCAAGTTGACTATAATACCCTAGCACCAAAGAATTCATAGTTTTATTAGGGGAAAATATTGGAATGAATTTGTTACACAAAATTAGAAGTTAATAATGTGTTTTGGAGGACCAAAAAATAACAGCTCCTTTTATTTCTAATTCATGCTCAAGAAAACACCTACATAATTAACAGAATCCCACATATGAGACTGCCTTATTATGCCTGTGATCCTCAGAAAAAAATTATCATAGCTGAAAGAGAGGATGTTTATTTCTATACAGTTTTCCCCATCTATAGACTTCCTTCCCATGCCCATATTACATGAAAATTCACCATCTTTTCCAAAGAGAGAAGAGCTTCAAAAATTTTTCCACCAACAAAGAGTTTTGATAACCTACAATGGCATCCTAAATAATTTTCACAGACCTCTTCCTCTCCTTAGCAAGACATTTGTTATTATCTACTCATGCCCATCTAAATGCATTAACCTATAAACCTCTATTTTCAATCTCAATAACCAAGTCTACATCAAATTATTTCTTTACCAATAGATTAAGTTCTAATGTCTAGGTCTTCCAGTTACTTAAGAAAGGGGTCACTACAAGGGGGCAATATGATTTTCACTCCATTTATATAACAGTGGAATTAAAACAGAATTTTTAACACCAATTTAAACTATACATTCTCGAGGCCCATACATGCAGTGGTATTTACAATTTTCAGGATACCCTTTAGACAAGACAATTTATGGGTACAGATTGTATTTTTATAGGTATACACCTGTTTTTCATGCAAAATAAAGTACATGCTTAGAGTATTCACAAAATCATGAAGAAGTCTTCCTCAAAATCCAACAATTAATATAAAGCAACCCATACTAAAAAGGACAAACATATAGTCTTAAAGTGCAAATGAGGGTGAAACATAATTTACAATATTAAAAACGGCATAAGTTTTAACATTCGTTTATGTTACTCAGAAGTATCCACATTAGAAAAATGTGACCTCATTCCTAGTGCCAAAAAGTGACAAACAGAACACATAAAAAAAGGTGATAAAATAGTATCGAGCATTAATGAAATAGATAATCAGTGGTACAAGAGTTTTTTTTACTAATTGGTTGCATGAGAGATTTTTGACAATTGGTGAGATGGATATAAGCACATAACATGACATCAAAAGCAATGTAAGCACATAACATTTAGCAAACACATACGAACTCATCAAGGAGAAAAGGATGATGGCGACTGTTGAGTTGAAAGAGACAGAGTATCTAGTCAGCACAGCAGCATCTATTGGCACCTTTCAGATAGCACGAGTGAAATATTTTCAGGCCTAAGAACACCGCGCTAGCACTTTAAGACACATCATGTTAATGCATTGCACCTGGAAAACCTTGGTCAGTTTTTGGCTGAGCATATGTGAGTGCATTTTGCGTGCGTTAAAAAGGGATAAGTCTGAGATTTTTGTGCTGCAGACGTGATTTTGGCGTCCCAGGATGAGTCAAAAGCTACCTCGCTTTGCCCCGAGTTCTGCTCTGGCGTCCAGCATCAGCAACGTATCTAGCGTTGCCTTGGGCGCTGTCAACCCCCTCGTCTTTGGAGTCCAATTGGTCTTTGGGAGGAGTGGACGTTGTAGTCCTTAGCCGAGAGCGCTGAGTTGGACGATAGGGAGTGGGAGGGCGGGTGGGGCGGGTGGGGCGGGTAGGTTTGGGGGAGATGACGGTGCCTCCCAATGGTACCACCTTTGGGGTAGTACTGAGGTGAGGAGTTTTCCTCGTGGGTGGGATGTAAGGCCTTGAGGTAGTGCTGGTTGTGGTTGTTGACGCTGGTGTTGTTGTTGATGTTGTTGTGGTGACAACCTTGGCTTGGTTGCGAGATAATGTTTCTGTTGACGTTATGGGCACCCTCCAAGGCTTTTTCCCTTCCCCTATGTGGTTACCAGACCTAATTGGAACACTTTCTGTGGGAAGGTGAGGAGAAGAAGTCTCCTCAGTGTACTCATCATACTCCTCATCCTCCAATTCATCTTCATCTTGTAATGTTGTGACTTCAACAAGATTTTTCTTTGGTGTGGGTGTGGGTCTACGAACACCTACTGGTATACGGATAAGTGTTGGTTTGATATCACCCTGATTTGGTAAGGATGGGCTATCCTGTAAAATGTAATGCCCTTTTACTGCCAATGGATTCCTATTGTAGAGATCTTGAAGGTTCTTTTCAGTGCTGGATGTGGCACTTGATCCTCTTGGCCTAAGTGGTTGCTCTTGATTGAGTGTTTTTGTTCTAAGTGTCTGATCTCTACTCAAGTTTGTATCTGAGTCCTTTGGCTTGAATGGTTCTTGTAAAATAGGTTTTGGCACTGGGATGATTTTTGTTGTAGAAGATATGTCATCATTTCTATGGCTTTGTTGGGCTAAATTACCCAAATTTTTCCGTACTAGAGGAGCTAGGAAGGGGTTGTCTAGATACTTAGGGTCTACTTGTTTTGTGTTTGGAGCCAGAGTTGTAGTAGTACCCTTCAATAAAGGCTTTTCTTGCCTGTGTCCACCAAGTTCTACTTCTTCTCTCAATCTATCCAGGTAGGCATTAAAGTCAAAGTTTGATTGTGAAAAGTCAGTGAGTGGTTTTGTTGGCTTTGATGAACTACTCCCATCATCGTCACTAGGGTCATTTAAAAGAGGACCAAAACGGTGCTCACCATAAAACGGATTTGGTTTCCTTTGCTCCTCTTCTTGGGAATCCTCTTCATCTTCATATTCATCATCATAGGCTTCTTCATCATCATACCTGTCATCCTTACTTCTGCTGTCATCATCCTCTTCTTCCGACAGAGATGCTGTTTTCACATCTTTATTGTCAGTTGATGTAACTAGAGCACCACGGAATGGAGGACGCTCAATCTTGGCACTATCTTTCTCCTTAGGCAATAGCACTTGCGGCCTTACCAAGGTCGCTTCTTCGGCCCTACTTTGTTCTGCAGAATGTGGCACTGCTGTCCTTTGTGGACTTATTAAATGTGATGAAAGGACAACTTTACCATCATTGGATTGATAGTTGTATGAAGATACATTAGGAGGTACGATTTGGCGGTTGTCTTGACTAGGATGCCTCTGGGAAATTGGTAACTGTGGGTATGCCGGGGTGACAAATATTTGTTGTGAGATTTCAGGCAAAGGCGATGGGGAGTCATACACTGGCGGCCTCATGACTGGGGATGGGGTGTCAACAGGTGCCCTTTGAGATAAAATATCTGGAAAGGATGGGTTCCGTTCTTTGTCAACCGGCAAGTTTCCCTGTGGAGACGGTGATGGCCGTATCGTCTGTGGTCTGGCGAAATTAATCGGTTTGGCAGGAGCTGAGTTCACATTCGGTATCGGTATCTGTATCCTCACGGGGTGCCCACTAAGCCTGCTGCCCTGAGTCGGAGATATGTGCCTATCACCTTGCTGATCTTTAACATTTCTGTACTCGACGAACTGATCGTTGTTCCGAACCTGCTGTCGCTGATAGTTCCCCTGACGGTGTCGATCACTTATCCCCTCCTGTTGTCCGATGCTCCTGCCATCCAGTGCCTTCACTGGATTTCTCGCGTCTTCTAGAAACCCGTTGTTAACGCTGGCACTAGGTGGAAACTGAGCCCTCTGCTGATGCTGCAACCTCGCTGAGTGCTGCTGGTTGTGCTCAAGAGTTGGCCTGTAAGGAGTCCTGACCCCTTGTTCCCCCTGTGATCCTACAAATGGATGGACCTGGTTCTGATAGACCTGTACGGGACTGGGAGTCGCCAGACTGCGGTAATCTGGAGAGAGGGTGGTGTGCGCGCGATAATTGTTTGGCTGCTGGGAGGGGAACCCCTTGTTTTCTCGGCCGGAGACATCAACGCCCGTCAACCCTAGGAATTCGCCCAGGGAGCGATGAGGAGGGGAGGAGGGGTAGTTCTGCACCGCGGGCAAGGGGGAGGGGAGTGGTGGGTCGAGGGAGGGCCTCGGTGGAGGTGCGGACGGCGGGGGCCTCTGGCTGGGAGCAGGCGATGGGGGCAGGGAGGGTCTATTGGGAGGCAACTTCGGGGAATAGGAGAGGGGGGGCGTGGTCACCGACGAGGAGACCGGTGGCCACTGGAGGGGATAGGAGGAAGGTCTGGGGGCCGTGACGAGGTGACCTCCCGTGGGGAATCTGGCTCGCGGAAGAGAGAGAGAGAGAAAAAGACGGCACAAAAAAGATGTCAGTCTCTTTATTCCGGATCATCAGATTCAACTAACAAGCTAATTAGGTAATTTGTTTCATATTAGTCACGACTCAAGTTGATGGAATCAGGCAATATACTGTGGCCTTTTACAACGCTCAACTTGATGAGAATAAAACACTTGAAACGATTCCATGCTTGTTTTTATCGACCCGATTGCTTTCGACGAATATAGCGTCGTAGTCAAAGTCACCTTTGATAATGGCGCTATGACCGTCGGAATTGATAAAGTCAATAAAGCCTGGCGTGGAATAGTACGAATTGTTTTCTTCGCATCATGTTTAGGCTCGACTGCTTGCAAACAGTCAGAACAGCGCATCATTTTTTTATTATATAGGTTTCTCGCGGACGAGAAAAATTCCCACAAAAAAGGCGAGGCATTAAAATACAATTTTTTCTGCTTTATGACTATGGGAATTGATTTAATGAATATTTATAGGAAAATTTTAGGCTTTTATTAACTATTTGTGATAAAAGTTATCTCGTCAAAACTTATGAGGTTTAAAGGAAATAGCAGAGTATGATGATTTCAAGTCATTGTCTCGTCAAATTTAGTCAAAAAAATTGTTAACCTTTGGTCAACGTCTCTCAAAACGTTCTCCGACATTTACCTGTAAGCAATCTGCCTCTTCGTCCGCAATGCTCGTGGTTGGTCAAGTCTCTTGTTACCGACCACGTCCAAGAGGTTGAGTTTGCTGAGCACGTTCACGTCGTATAATTGGTCATTGTAGGTCACGTTGCCAGTGGAGTCTTCAATGTCGTTGATGTGAATCAAACTGTTCATTGTTAAATGATTAGTCATATGTTTATGAATACCAATTGATTAGTCCATGTCACAGGGTGCATTATATTCACTAATAAGCTCCCAGTTATTACATTTTTTTAATCAGGAATTAGGCTCGTCGTCTGTAGTCAATAAATAAAACCTCAAAAGTGTTTGGTATTATGGGTCTATCCAGTAAGTTTACCTCGTGATCATTTATAAAGAGTTTTTAGGAGAGAGGTTTATCGGAATTGCTGTAATTATTACTCCGAGAAGGGAGCTACGACTAAAATTGGGTCAAAATTAAAGGAAACGGGCAAAATAATCTTGAGCAAGATAAAAAGACTATATTTTGTACAGACAAAGGATATACTACGTCTAAACAGTCCAATTTAAATGTATAAATTTATAGCAAAGTATGAACTAATATAAACTACTAAGACTTTCAAAAATTCTTTCACCAGGCTTAATTTTATCTCCAGATCTTCACTCTAACGACAGTAAACCATTGCATCATCTCAATCCCTGTTGCGAGACTAGAATTCTCTATTTAAAATAGTAAAATGATGAACAAACATGTAAAAGAATAGCTATCCGAAAAAACATGTCACCAACTCGTCTCAAAATGTGAAATATGGACTCTATAAACCGATCCTAATTTCTTAATTATACAAGTTGACACGAATCATTTAAGATCAGAATTTTTATCAGGACGGAACGCTAATTGTAAAAGGATAAAATAGCTGTTGTACTTTTAGCCTTTTTTGGAAAATTTTAATAACCAGGGATACTTTTTTAAACTCGGATAAAATGTAAACATGATGTAAATAAATCGGCCGTTCAATCCTTAAGAATGGTGACTGAAAGCCCTCCATATTTTCGTAACTGATGCTTGTTTCCAAAGAGTCTTTCTCCGAGGAAACCCTAATTCCGTTCCTCATTCCGTCCCGTTTGATTCCGTATAATTCTTCCCCGCGCAGGGGGCGTGGTTCAACCTTGTAATCACATAGACGTCAACTCGGGACGTAGAGATTTTTCGGCTTCGAGGTGCTAAGATATTTTGGAGGGGACTAGACTTCCTTCGTCATCCTTGCAGACGAGAAAAGTGACACACTCACAGCAAGCGTGGCACTCACCGCCAATTGGCGCGGCGTCACGATGATTGAAATAGAAAGCCAGAAAATATATCCGTGATATTATATATACCTTTAAAAAACATTTCCATGACTATTTTCAAAATTGACTGCTTATTGGATGACATCTAATAGTATTTTCTTTTCGTTTGAGTTCATTTGACAAGCGCCTCCATGATCTCAATTTACAAGCTTGAACATGGGGAGAGAGGCGAAATAAGTGGAATGTGCATATGATCGAAAGAACGAGACGAAATATATCTCGTCGGGATGTTTGTAAACGAAAAAGTCTCAATCCTCGACTACTCCGATTGGGCAACCGCCACAGAATGTAGTTTAGTGCGACAAGCCCATTAGCATTTGCAATGATATCAGCTCCGTGCATAAGACAAATTTATCCTCTTCCTACTAGTGACGAGCTATTTGGATGGTTGGCTGGTGGTAGCAGGTTTGCTAAATTTAACTTTTATAATGCATTTTTGCAACTCTCAGTCGTCGCAATACCTTCCGGGAGATCGGACGACTCCTAGACAGACATGACGAAAAAGAAAAATCTCTCAGTAAATTCCACACTTAAAACTTATATTCCCGGCCCAGGATTCAATTGCCTTGCAATCATTTTCGAAGATAAAACCCAGGTTAAAACTAGGCAATCGACACCTAGGTCGGGAATAAAAGTTTTAAGTGTGGAATTTACTAAGAGATTTTTCTTTTTGGTCATGTCTGCGGTAACATTCCACAAAGTTACGCCTTCAATTATTAAGTTGACTCCGAGATATACGGGTGAGATGGACTGTATTCTTGAACGTTAATACTGGCGTTGTATTTATCTGGTTACGTTATTTACTCCATCTGACATGGAAAAGGAATGGTTCGTCATGATATCAGAGCACTGACAGAGGAATTTGAGACTCAATGGGAGAACGCCGACACCTGGTACTCGAGTGCCGGAATCAGCCGGAGGGGAAAGTGCTCTCTCTTCGTTTTTAAAATTCCAGCAGAAGAGAAAAGTGATGTTCCCGCTGCACGTGCGAAACTCGCCATCAATTGGCATGGCGCCACAACGCTCGCATTGTCTTTCCTAAGGCTTTGTTTTCGTTTTGGTAGGGGAATCCTTAGTGTCTCTTTCTCGATAAGTTTTGGACAGTAATCGATGCATAGCAGGGGTTATTAGACTTTAAACTCGCACACTTCTGATGCGCATATTTCTCCTCAAAGTACGTCCTTACCTCATTTGAAGGGGCTGCGGTAATCCGGCACTGAGTGTTATGCACACAGTGTTCTCAAATTTTTAGTATAGATAGAAAAAAGTCTAATACTATTAACTATAATTTCTTCTAAATTCTAAATGAACATATATTAACAATCCGCATGGTATTATTTTAATAAATATCATTTATAATTTTATCCAATCAAATCTCAATAAACCACCGAGCTAAATCTTCGCGTACTCAAGGTTGGGAACGTTTGCTAAATAATATTTAGGTTGTCCATTTATCACATTAAATGTTCGTGGATCCGTGATAGTAAACCTAACCTGACAGATGGCCGAGCTTTTTTTAATTTTTAAATTATTCATGAATGCTCGTACTTTCATATAAAACAAAATATTCTTTGATCCATGAATTGTAGAGTTAATTCAGGCCTTAAAAAACAGAACCAATAATCGATTACACAAATACCACTTGAAATCTTATATTTTTTCATTTAACAGAAATTATGGGTTCTGTTTCCTCTCCAGAAAAGACATTTCAACGAATACGGATCCGTGATCTAAGTAAACCGTCCACATGACTAGGTTATATCCCGTATCGAATTTGAACCAGCTAGGAGGTATCTCATGGAAATGCTTCCTATGTAGAATATGATTCATAAAAGGAAGTATTGAATTAATGATGTGAGATTGTCATCGCAAATATAAATAAATGAGAAGTGATATTGACGAAGTGAATACAGTAATGGAATTGCATTTGAATCTATCTTGATAGAATTAGATTTTTGCATGACGATTTCAAAATGGGGTGCCATAATGTCTATGTCCAACTCATTTGAGAATTTATAGAGAAATTATCGTAAGAGTACTACTCGGAGCAAAATGTGAATTATAAAAGTAATTTTAAGAAAAATTTTCAATAAAGGTAAAGGACTTTTTTGGCACATAGCAAATAAAAATGGGTCCACGATACGTGTAGCACTTAGTACTACCAGATAAACTATCCATGAAGTTCCATCCGCAGCAATGCCAGTAGTACATGGGGACTTCGACTGAGTCAGTAGGTTTTGAGCCACATTGCAAAAAACGCGAAAAAACTACACCCCAAATTATTTGAGACCATTTGAATGGCTCTTTCCGTCGATGCAAAAGAATCAATTCCATTTTAAATCAAGAGACCTCAACGAGCGTCAAACGTTTTCTGCCCGTGGTGGTAGTGGGAGAACCTCACTGACCCACATATGCCCATTTCGGAGATCACATACAAACCGTTACTTTTGGCTCGGGAGTCCATTTCGGAAATCTGTCGGAGAATCCAGGAAGGTCTGACCCCATTACGTTTTGAAGAACTTTTTTCTTCCTCCCGATTGCTGGTTGCTTCACTCGATTGAAAAACAAATAGCGTTCGGAGATACGCCGGGAGAAACAGAAATAAAGGAGAGTCCTCCTCGAGACATTACAGAACGCCATTTCCTTTGCGTCCGCGACAAAACTCGCTGAATGCCACCAAAACTCCTGATAACTCGTGTTTTTTTTTATTTTATCGCTGTCAATGTTGTCCTCACCTGTAGAGCTGCTGCTGCTGAGGTTGCACTTGTTGCTGCACCAGAGTGTAGGTGACACCTTTGTCTCCGCGTCCGGAGCTGATCGAAGAGGCCTGCAATGAGAGGTTGGAAGGAATGGGGAAGAGAATCTGTATAAGCACTGCCATTACACGAGCCGATAAGTTTACCTTTTCGAGGATCACCCTAGAAAGTTGCTTTTCCTGTCGAAATAAGCTCACATGGACGCAGCAGGATATGAATATCGTTCTATAGTCGCGCATTCGCAGTACTTAAGGGTTTGGAGCGATATTTGTTTACGTACATATTTACGTACAACTTTGCATACGTAAGCTTATTAGTAAAAATGTATGGATAAAATTTAAAAAATTGTATGTCACCAGTTTTTTCTTGGCAATTGAATGCCATTTTAAAACAAAGGCTTAAGGCACTTGACATAGATTTCGTAATATCTCAATTTTACAAGAACAGATTTACTTAGAAACGCTAAAAATAACGCTGCATGTTTCATAACAGTTACTAGCACATATTGAGGTATCACGCGTAAACATCACGTATTCACATGTGATTTTTGCTTAAATTTCGGATTCCGCACCCGAAACCCAAGTCATAACAATGCTTCAACTAGGACGAAATGCAATTCTCATATTATTATTTGCATTACACGTCTAGTTATTTCCACCGGCTAAACAGATATAATTAAGTGAAATGTAGTATAAGAATTTTTTCGATCTTTTTGAAAAGTTATTGAAATGTGCACTCAACAACTCACGATTACCGCTCCAACCACCTTAAAGGTTGGCAAATGTGAGCGTGAAACGATGGGTGCATGGAGTTACGAGGTGTGACCAGACACTTTTAATTTCCTCAGCAAAAGTGGGTTTAATCCGTGAGCGCAAAGGAAGGTTAGAGAAATGTTATGCTACATTTTTCAAGTATCCTTCACGCCTACCTCGAATCCAGGGTTAGTTGTTCTCTAGTCTCATCACCAATACTTCCTAGGAAAAAATATGAATATGTCGCTCAAATTTTCAATCAGAAAACGAAACGGGGAATGCGAGCGCTGAAATTCAATCGGGATATACATATTCGAATCCATATTGAAAATAACCTTGTACTTTGTACATTTCCACAGTTATTTTCAATATGGACTCGAATATAATACACTTCCACGAAGTAACACCTGAAGGTGTAAAGGGAACAAGTACAAATATATTGATCAAATGCCATTTTTCGTAATAAAAACTGGCAAACTGCAGATAATTAATATGAGTTTAAATTCAGCCTTTACGATACTAAACATGACATTTCTGCACTGCGCAGCCAAATCAATTGAGGAAGAAGTTCCAAAATAATTGAGTTAGAAGTTCCAAAATTATCTTTTCATGAAAAAAAAGAAAGAAATCTGTGACGACATTTGCTCGCTCGGGATATCAATTTTACGCAGAAAATATTTGTTACATGAGGAATCAGAGAAATTCCGTTGTAATATTACGACTTTCCTCTACAAAGTTTGAGTGGAAAATGAAATATTGTTACGGCATAAATTTTTGTCTAGTTCCGAGCGGGTGTCGTCGCTTAATAGTAGGAATTCCTGTGGGGAGGAAGAGATGTTACTCACGGGAATGGTGTTCGTGACCGCTCCGGTGTGCCGAAGGCTCTCTCTGTCCCTGGACACGGGCCCGAGCCCAGAGGGCTGTCCCCTGTAAACCCTTTGCTGCCTCTCTCCTCCCTCCGGGCCCTCGTCCTCCTCAGCTGCAGACTCCGGCGTCACCCGGCTGTCCTCTGAGTACAGGGGATACTGCTACAAGAGCACAATGGTGAGCCGGGTTCCATTAGACTTCTGCTCATGGTATTATTTGTCAACATGTTGTGAACCTACTGCGTTTCACCCTCTCTCTGTAAATCTCTCCGTAAAGCTAGTATTCATGAGAGGTTTTAAGGAATGGAGGTGGTTCTATTTACATGAAATGGTCCGAAAAAGAGTTCAATAAATGTATTTTAAAAAGTATTGAATTCTTTTTACCGTACAAAGTCACCGTAAGTAACAAATAAAAAATGTAGGATCATTCTCAGAAGTAAAGAAGATTAGAAAAAGAATGACTTTGCACATTTAAACCTCGGATAAATTTAGCACAGACGCCGACATATTATCAATACTAAAAACACATTTTTTTGCAAAAAGAAAGAAGTGTCAGGGCATTTTTTACATTCTAGCTTAATTAAGGCATGAACCAAGTTTCTGTTCTGGACCGATGGCTCCATCTAGATGCATGTCAGCTGGGAGCTACAAGTTGATCAGATTTATAGAAACGCACTTGATTCATTTCGTATTTATTGGTGCATTTTGTACGGATGTACATTCAACTCTAAGTTATCTTGGCCAGAAAACAGTAAAATAGACAAACCACAGAAAATCCACATAGCTTAGAGAAAAGTAAAGCAAGTTACCTTCTTGACAAAATCTTCTTGTCTCCTCTGTTGCACTTGCTCTCGAGCAGGTATCGTGACGGTCACGGGCCTGCAAAGAAAATAAAGAGTTAATCTCTGAATAAGATTGAGATTATCAATTAATCCATAAGTAACAGCTCTTTATTTTAAAAAATAAACTCAAGCCAGATCTCGGGTTTGCGATGTCCTCAAAACTATGGAATTATGTTCACAAAGGCTAAATCCAGGGGATGAGTCTTTACTTTTAATGACTTCGTCAAATATTTTACAAAAGAGTGAACATTTGTTTTGCCATCTCAAGAAAAGTTACTCAGACTATACCTCTACTTTTAGTAAAACCCATTGTAAATATTTATTGTTTATTCATTGAAGAACAAATTAGTATCTTCTCCGTTATAATGTTGAGTGAATTCAAAGAGAACACCTGCCCATTGAAATTTGCGTAAATTAATTTTGATTGTATCACTTGAAACTTTTTTGCATAATATCCAGAAACATAATGTCATCTACCACCGTTCATTTTACTATTTTAAGAAAATAAATATTTATTACGCTGAACTTTTATGAGAGGAATTCTTCATTCTGGTGCTGTAAATGAATTTGCAGTTTTCCCTATTGCACGAGTTCCCATCAATAAAAACTGCACTAGACTCTTGGGAGCCATACTTGCAGAGATCTTGAGGTTGAATCGTATTTTTATTTCGAATCGAATTTATCGTATACGCCTACGGTCAAGGCCGTGTTACAGAGCTAAATATGTCATTTGCTTTTATCCAATGTGACCATCCGAGGAGGTGCACGAAAGTCTTCCAAGAAAAAACTGAATTCTTTATAAATAATCGCGCCTTTGACAGCCAAAACAATTCTCTCTATTTAACAGATGCAGCCGCAATGATAAATTTAAATGTATCAAGTTACTCGAGGACAAAAGCGGCACGAAATGCGTTACCCTCTGATTAAAAATAAAAATCCCTCCCCTGCAAGGTAGTGAAGACCTCTCCCCTTCCATTCCCTTCTATACCTCTCGCTTAGGCATCGAAGTTCGATGGATACGCCCGCTTTGAGTAATTAGAGCTGTTCTTTGCTCAGAGAACGAAGGAGCGTAGTGGCAAAGACGAACGCCCACCACTGCCCGTTGCCAAGGTAACTTCCCATCCCGCTACCCCAGGACTCGACTCTCGGTTTTTATTCGCGAGTGAAGAGAAAAAAAAGACGAGCTATAATGCCGTCTCCTTTGTCTCGGGCTGAATCATCGTCTCAACATCACCTCCCACACGATCTATTTCCTTTCCTCGAGCCTCCTCACTGCTATTCCTCCTCCTTCTCGCCCAACACTGGGCGTCCCATCAACATCCTGAGTTCGAGCCCACGCTCTCGCCTCCTCTGCGTCGGATGAGTGTTTATGGGAAAGAGGAGAACAAGTCAGGACCAAGAGAATGGGACGACGGTTCATTTTTCATCCTATCCCGGGCCCAGACGTGGGATGCTGCAACCGCGCTCGACGCTAGAAGACACACGTCTCTCAACACGCCAGTTAACAATCTTTTTACGCTCTAGCTTCAGGTAGTTCCACAATAAAATGAATGACGTATCGCATATCAGCTTATATTATGGCTACTTATGAAAAAACTTACCTCTATTTGACATGGATAAGAAAATCATACATTCCCACGCTAACTTTGCCGCCAAGAGAACGTGAAATCACATAGTGTTATGCAAGAGAAAGGATAAAATATGGGTAAAGTAATATTTTTCTCTCGTATATGTCTCTATGCTTTATTCGCAAAAAATGTTTATGAAAAGTGAAGACAAACAGGGATTTGAATGACGAAGAAACACAGGCGCCAATCATCTTAAAATTTGAGTTACTAGCGAATGAATTCAGGAACTGAAACCAAAATGCGATAGGAATGGCGCTACAGTCGGCTCATGTGGCAGAAATACGGCATTCATTAAACGTAAAATTGTCGAATGATTTGCATATTTTTTTTTGGAATCTTAATTGCGTTTTTCAAAAGATGAGGCTGGTAACGGCGTAAGAAGGAGTATTTAAACAATGAATGCGCACGAAAGGTCAAGCTTAGTTTTTGTGCTGGCATTCGCAATGGAACCATTCCACTGCGCAATCTGATTTTGGGTCTCACTTTTAATAGATGTAAAATTTCAAACATATCGTAAAATATTAAAAGAAAAAATTTAAATTTTTTGCAATATAATATAAAAATTTGTATTTTTTATGGTAAACTATAAACATCATTGCGAACCGTTGTTTCGTGGTAGAAAATTTTCAACTAGAGATGCAACATCTACTGGAAAAAACTGAATCTCAGGGGTAAAAGTAAAATATTTTAAGAGTAGGCGGAGTAAACTTGAATTCCGCAGTCAGAATGATAAAAATATTCATTCGAGTACATCAAAACGCTTCCGTGAGAAGAGTCGAGGGTGAGAATGGATTAAACTCTCATCCCGAAGGCACCCTTCTTCATCTCGCCCCTCATACCTCCCGAGTGGATGAACTGACCTCGTGGACGACCTGGAGTCTCCTCTGGTTCGTGGGTCCGTCACCCTCACGGTCGAGAGGGAGGCGTGGTCCGATGACGCTCCGCAGCCCACGTTACGTGGCCAGTCGCACGTCTGGAGCTCGTGACTGGAAAAAGATAATCAGTAAAATCAATACGACGAGAATGCAGGAGAAAAGAGTCTAAAAAAAACACTTTACAACCAGTAAAAGCATTCGAAGTGACAAAATCAGTCTTTTTATTTACAGTCTTGGCTTCTCGCTGAAGAAAGTCTATGAGATATCGAATTACAACTGCGTGGAATACAACTCTATGATTTTGTTACTTTTTGCGCTTTTGATAACTATCAGTTATTTGTCGATCCATTTTCAATGTACTGTATGTATATGTATTATAAAGCACAACCAATGACCATTTGATGGTTGCTTTACAACAGGTCACGTCTCCATTAAGGCTATCAATCTTCTTTGAGAAAACAGAGTTAATAGAGGAACATTCTAACGAAAGGGAGCGAATATATTTACTAAGCCGACAAAAAAATAGTCCCCAGCTCGAATGAAACACCCATGGTAAAATAATTCAGGGCATTAATGTTCGCTAATAATTTTGTTTTTATTCCAAGAAACAGGGAGACCTTTAACACCGGCATACTAACATCACGAACTACCGCAAGAGCTTGAGGTAGTGGTAGTTGGAATGCAGGCCTTATAAAAGGAAAGGAAAAAATATCTGAGTGTAGCAAGGGAATGGTCAGTGAGGAGTGTTTTGGCAGAATTTGTCTCCCGATCTGCCGTCGTAGCAGTCAATATCGGTACATGAAGGCCTAAGAAATAACTCAAACAGCGTCAGTTATGTTGAGAATTTTTTTTTAGATTGTGAAAGTAATCTTAGAGGGCAAATGGAGATATGTAGGGTTCGAGAGGGTAGCGATTGGTAGAGAAGTACAGAATGGTTGTCCGTTTCGCTTATCATCTTCAACATACATGCATGTAAGATAAAATTGTATGAGGTGCACTGCCAGAGCTTGAGGTACAAATTGAGGTAGTTTTAGCGAGAAAAATCTCGCTTAAACTACCATAATTAAAACCTCACAAAAGAGAGCAAAAATAAAGTTCATGTTCAAATTAAATTTTAAAATTTAAGTCCTCATAAAAATGAATAAATATTAACAGTACAAATGAAGAAAATAAATTTTAATTACTCCGTACATCAGTAATTAACTAATTACACACATTTGAGACTTTTTCTTGACTCGTTTGGTTAATGCCATGTGCTGACTGCCCCTTCACTGCAGAATATTCTTGCTTCTGTATTAAAGGAATGACTACGAATAATACATTTATTTAATAAATTAAAAAAAATCGACAAAACGTGCTAATTAAACACCTCAAAGTTCCTGACGTGACCTGTGGGTCGGATATTCTTCATTTTTTCAAGTTTCTCAGGAAGGTGCACCCGTAAAATGTAAATTCCATGTAAAATGGCTTCTATTAATTTGACAAAATCTCGAAAAAAAGTGCAACTAGAGGCATATATTTAGTTATCATTTGAAATTTCGAGTCCACGTTCATTGGATTTTATGGGTCACCAAATCTCGCTCAAATTAAATCATAGGAAAAACTAATAGAAACTTGGGCCCTGGATCTGTTTATCCATTTGGCTACGAGGCTTTAGTCGTATATGGACACGATTCGGAATAAGTGCATCTGGTATTGGATAAGGAAAAGTCAGAAAAAGAGCTAATATAATGAGACATTACTGAAAAAACGTGCCGTGTTCAATGAGAAGATAGATGGGGATTAGGGGTAAGAACAATTTTGTCTTTTACGGAGCATATTTGGCGAAAATGGGTGTTGGAAGAAATGTGGTAACAGCAACTATGCCGATACAAGAGGGAATGTTCATGAATTCTGCTGGCATTCAGGCCATCATCACCAACTGATAGGCGTGGGAGTGAAACGTGAGTAGCTTCAAGGTGACAAATTCACTGAGCCGAAATGTGAAGCTTTCACAAAACTTGAAGAGGGAGAAGATTTTTTTCTGAGCTTGCTAAATCGATTAAAGAATCTACAGAGAAAAAATAAAACAGCAAAATCTCAAGGAGAAGCTTGTCGTCAGTCGTGGTGACATCGTTGCGAAATACGATCGCGCCCTTGGTCCATGGCAAAGCGAAGCTCGCACGTCTCTGTTGTTTTTTGCAAACCCATCTAAACTGGGGCCGGATTTCGATATCTGTACGTTAATAATCTTGTCGTAAGTGAAACGACGCAATTTGAAAGGATTAGCGATATATGCTACGTTTTTTCCTTTGTTTTATCACGAGTCAAATGTTTTCAATAATTATTAAAAATCAACCATTTTTTTACAATCTTGCGTCAGATTTTCACACACAACTTTCCCCTATTTCATTTCTGAAAAAAATCTTAATGGTTTACGGTAAGTTTTGAAATTTCAACCGTCCAACTTAAAATAAAGAACGATTAAACGACCTTTTAGAATATTAACTGCTATCATTATGGAGAAAAGTTAATCCCCTAGTGCAGGGGTGGTGAACCTTTTGGCGATTGAGTGCCAAAGTTTATGGAATATGAGTATACTCGCTCAACTCGCATGCTAACCCATCGAGTGAGATAGAGGTATCCCTTAGCGCCCTCCCAGCTCCACATGCCGAAATAATTGCTCCGCGTGCCACTTTGGGCACGCGTGTCATAGGTTCGCCACCCCCACCCTAGAGAAAGGAATTCTCTATTTTGCCGATGTACGTAATTTACTATTTTGTCGATGTACGTCACAAAGATAGGACAGCGATATTTTGATGAATCCACTGCGATAGTGTATTCGCAAAATATCACATCGCGATAGTGGGCTAACTGGCTACGCTATTGCGAGATCGTACGATATCCAATGTATTTTGTCTTTTTCATGCAAACTTTAAACTCTAATATGAGATCGAGTTTCGAATATTACACGGTCCAAGGGCTTGGGCATATGCCCATAGATGCTGAGATCATATATTTATTCCTAACAAAAGGCGTAAAGGAGCATAGAGTTTTAGTCCCACCTGACTGACGGAACCCTAAACTTTGAGACGCACTTTGAACGGACACCCATTTGTAAGTAACATCAGCATTCCATTGAAAAAATGCCACCACTGACAGAAATCGAACCCAGTTCTTCGTCATGGAAAAATAGTGCTCTAGAGCCATCACACCTTCCCGATGAGAAGCCACCGGAAATACCTCGAGCCACGCCTTGAAGGCCGGTGTGTTGGATTACAAATGGACAAAACTGTCACTTCTCCTGCATGAAGAGGGCTCTTACTTCACGTATTTAGACGTTAAACTACTTACGAAGGGATCCGCGAGCGATGCAATCGGCTCTTGAAACAATTTTCTCTCCCAATTGTGCTGCCCTCCGTCTTGTGATCGTATATCAGTCCCGCCCAGAGCAAGCTAAGTTGCTCAAACCGGTTTGCGAGACCGATACTTCACTCGGCCCATTAAGGCAAGAGGGCCCGTGGAAAGAGAAAGAGAGAAAAAATCCCGGATTCCTCATCAAAATCGTGCGCAAATCCAGTCGAACGGGGTCAAAAATGATCGAGTAGTCAAAGGTATGGGGCAGAATCTCTTTCTTTGCGGTGGCCAAGATAAAACGAGGTAAGGCAAAGTGAGGAGAACAGGGGAGGAGCTGAAAAATCTCGTTCATGCTCAACGGCTAATTAAAAAAGTAAGCGTTCATGCCATGAATCCGGGCTCATTACACCTCACTAAGCCAAGCGGCAAACTTCAAAGCCCGCGGAGTAATTAGAAGGTTGACTAACCTTCACGTATAGCGCATGATCATTCATTAAAAAAACTCAGCAAACGTCATTCTTTTCTCAAAATAATCGCGGAATCACTACTATGTGGATGGCTGCAACAATCTACATGAGTCAAGTAATTCTTTATGCAGAATTTTCTAAGATAATTTTAATTTAATCGAATAATCCATTTAATAGTATTGTCTTCAACTTGAGTCAAAATGAGAACCTTGAAAATAGATAGGATAAAATTATATAAAATTAATTAGCTTTGCATTAACACTGATAGAGCTTAATTAATGGATAAGTCTGACATGATCGAGGTATTCAAGTTTACGATGGCTTCGCAAAATAAATAACTCAAGTCACAAAACAAGCGAAAACAAATCACAAAATAGAAAGATATTTAATATTTTCATGATTCAATCGAGCTTCTTTCACATTAGTTTGCATTACACATTACACATGCATCAGTTACCGATCCATCTCATTCCATTAAACATTTCATAAATCCACTTTTCATTATGAAAATACAATTGTTTCCCCCTTTAAATATATATGTCTTAAAAGCAATTTTCTTTCATGTTTCAAGAAAATAATGGGAAACATTGTTGATTAACAAAATATCACAACTGAATTACTTCAAGACTCATTTCCATTTCCAAGCACATATTATTAAAACGGTACATATCAGAATTAAATTTTTGAAACTCGTCCTGGAAACTAGATCAAAGCCACTCTGCAAAACAAACGACGAAGAAAATGTTTCCGTAAATTTCGGCTTGCACAACGGAACAGTCATCCCAATCAACAGTCACAATAGACACCCCATAAATCCACATCTAGCTACCTAGGGAGCTATCACGGGAGGTGCCAAGGCATCTGACATGATGGGGAGAAGGGAGCGAGGAAAATCAATTGGACGAGAAAAAGAACGAACATGCATTATATGATCATGGAAAGTCATGCAGATATAATAGACTATGCAAGCATAGAAAAATGTGATTGAGGCAAAATACATTGGATGCATCGAAGTTTTTAACTCTGAAGGGCCTGGAGATATTGATTGCAGTCCTACATAGAGCGCAAGTCAACAAAATCAAGAGAAAGTAGACTCGCTCAAGGATATACGCGTGCTTCTCCCATCAGCTTCCTAGTGCTTACCTGTACATGAGGCCTCCCGTGCAAGACTCGAGGAGAGCACCGCCGAAGACGCAGACATAGTACTGCGTGCAGTCTGTTGGGTGTGGGTAGTATCCAAACTCCTCTGGGCAGTCGAACTCGACACCTCCGGAGCCCCCTCTGACACGTCTCCTCTGGCAAAGTGATACATCTGAGGAAAAGAAAAGAAAGACAAAGGTTAAAAAGAAGAATGATCTGGCAGCAATTACATACGGAAGAAAGTCCATAGACGTCAGATGAATTGAGCGGAAAACAATAAATCGAAATACATAAAAAAGCAGCCCATATTTTTCGGCAAAAAAACAGTGCAAGGTTCTTGGGCATCAACGACCAACAGAAATTCTATGGACTCAAACTGACATGGCTGTAAACTCAATGCGGAAAATAATTACTAAAATATAAACCTAAATTAAAAACAAATAGTCAGCTAATATGAAAACAAATTGTTTGGGGAAACACTTTGTCTTATTTTAATCTTAATTTTTTTTCTTATTTTACCTTGAATGGACCCAAAATTTGTGTGATAATTGACTTCTGCTAATTTTTGACTAAATATCTTCAGTGAGACACTAATGACGAGGGAAAAGAAGAAATTAAACTATCATAAAATCCCCGAATAGACCTACTGCGGTTAAAATATGACGAGCAGGAATTCTGTAAAATAAAACAAACTTACTGTGGGTATGAAGCTGGGTAGGGTACCCATCCCGAATCATGTTTCAAGTTAAATATTTACACATTTATTGACTAGTATTCCTTGATTCTATCATATACAAACGACCTTCCACTCTTGATATAAACGGTTTTCTTCGCCCTCGCTCTACTTTGCTTTTGGGCAAGGGACACCAGGTCCATCAGCCGCCCTCGCCCAACTTTGAGATGAGAAACTAGTTCTCTCAGTCGCCACATTTCTTTCTCGATGTTTCGCCACCACTTCCGACTCTTCCCAAATGCCACTGGGTGAGATTTTCGGGGAATTCTTGGCGAGGACGCACAGCGACCGACTGGAGCAAGGACGCCGGCTCGTATCACGTCGATCTCGCCCGCGGTTCCAAAATAATAATGGGCCCACGCAATTCTCCATTGGAACAACCATTGGAGAAGGCGGCGGAAGGAGAGACGCATCGAGATCGGCGAGCTAAATTGCAACCACCTATCTCGTAAAGAGGCGGCGAGACAACTGGTATTGCGCCCGTTGAAATCTCCAACCTCCCCCCCCCCGCACTCGCATAATTTGACGGCTGTTGAAGTCACCGAGGGGAGTTGAGAACGATTCGAGGCGAAATGAAATTGTTTGGCAATATACTGACGATACCGATCAATTTTACAGTACACAGTGCCCACTTTGAAAATGTACAGTATGATTAGTATCTTGGCTATTTATTCAATTTTTTACTCAAGTCCTTGCATATTTTATATCTTTTATATACTAAAATTACCAAGACAACAACGAAAAAATATTGAATCAACAATGACTTTTAATGAAAATCTTACGCTCAATCCTTTTGAGGAATATAACCCTTCTCCTTATATGCTTCTAAAGAGCGTTCATTCGATTATTTAATAATTTGGCTGGGCGGTAATGAATTGCTCACGGGTCGAAGAAAACATTGATAATGTGATCCACAAATTGGTGACATGCAAATAGATGCCTCTAGGACGTAAATGCCTCTTAAAAATCGGCGGCAAGGTTTTTAAAACTGAACGTTGAATCACAAATATTCACCTCAGTCTGTCCAAACCACATTCTTTCAAGACCCTAGCTGGTGCAAGGAGTTCTTCTGTTGTACTTATTCGAAGAAAGAAGTGACACAGCGTATTATCATTGCTATCAACCATCGTGGGAAACTCTCGTTTTGATGGTGCGGCATTATTACCGGCGATAAAAATGGTGCCTCGCGCGCCACCCGCCACTGCTTTCACCATCGAGGGATAAAAGTGATGCGTTTACGTTTTCCGGTGCGCCATGTGGTTTTGCCAATCAACGATTCCTTTCCTCGTTCTCATTTTTACTCTGATTGCGCGAGGGAAGGCGATGGGCCCTCCCGATGACCACGAATCAGAGAACTATTTGGGAGCATGGCCAAGGGACGTCCTTGGAATGAAATCGTCGTAGGAGGGTTCTGCCGTCAAACACTCATACACCCATGGCATAGGAATACGGTCGGGTAAGTAAGAGAGCTATTCAGAAATGGAAACAATGGTTTTCTTTTTATCGATAAATATACTCATAGAAAACTAAGGTGGACGTAATAATAATAAAAAAGTTTCCTTCAGCACCGAAACATAAAGAATTTACAGTACTTTTGATTTGTGTCATCGTGAATTTTTCATTTTATCGCAAATAAATCTATATTTCTATTGAATTTCATGTGACAAAGAGCCCTTAGCTCCTACTGAGGCAAAGGTACAGAAGAAGCAGATGAAAACACGTGATCATTACTCTTACTCTCTACTGCAGATAAATTATGATAGGCATACAAAAAATAGATTAAGGATTACCTAAGTATTGAAAGTATTGAGAAGCTTGAAAGAAAATTCGCCATGCTTGCGTAGATCGCGCTTATTCCCCGTTGCCTTCCTTTGTTGCTCTCATTTCTGAATTTTCATGTCTATGTTTAAGGTTGCAGGGGGAATCATTAGCTATTTCGCGGCTGGAGTTGTTTTAATATACACGACTAATGTACAAGAACTTTATGCGGCCCTAAATTAAGTGCTAGGGTTTTTGGCTTCTAAACAACCAAATTGCTCCATCTTGCCGGAATATTTAATAATAATACACACTACATTTGGCTTAGCTAATCTATTTGGGTTCGTCATTTTCGATGAACACTTGGAAAAGAATGGCAATTTTTTCTTAGGCATTTACCAATTTTATTGAAGAGACCGACTTGAAAAATCTACCATGTAGAGTACACAGGCATTAATTTTATACCACTATTACCGCTGAAACGGGGTATTTCGCAACAGCGAATGGCAAATATAAATTTGAGGGGTGACACATACCATGATGCTTTTATTCAAGCTAATTTACTTTTGAATAAAGTACCCATCCAGTTACACTCTCTCAAGTAAATGATACGGTCAACTATTAAATGTGTGGTATGCTTGTGCTACAGTCCATATTTCCAAACTACTAAAGCGAGGGTAAATGAAAAAAGTAATTTAACTTACAGAGATTTCACTTCGGAAAAAATGTATTTGCAGTATATTTTATATGAATAAAACACTATAGCAAAGCTGTATTCCAATTTATTTTTAAAAAAAATTCTAAACTAATCGACTTAAGCAGTTTAACTGTAGTAGTAGTAATTTTGTGCAAAAAAATTCAGAAAATCGTCCCTCTACAGGGCCAAGTCGGCCACCTATGAGCTGCGTATCTCTTAATTCGCATCTGGAACGGGATCATGGGAGGAGCCGTCCCTCGATCACTTCACGGCTCTCCATGGAGATGACCTTGGGCAAGGCCAACAATCCTCCCATCGCAGCCGTCTCCAGTTGCGCCTCCCCTCTTCCTCCTCTAATTCCCAACCCCATCAACTCAAACCCCTTAACCTCCTCTCCGCTCCCCTACCCCCTCCCTCTCCCCCTCCACTCCGCTCCTCGAGAGCGCCGTTGGCTAACCGCACTTTCCCGTCCATCTCCGTTAGCGAAACGGGCAGGTAATCGCCAACAGGCGGCCGTCGTTCGTATTATCGACTTTCTTTTATTTCCTCGGCCTTTATAGATCGAAGTGCGTAGATGGCGGTTTTTCCCTTTTGCCTTCCCATGATGCTCTCATTTCTGAATTTTCATGTCTATGTTTAGGGTCGCGAGGGGGAGAGAGGGGGGAGTCATTTGGTACTTCGCGGCTGGAGTTGAAACTCCTCGGCGAAAGCATAAAGTAAAAAAACTACGAAACAATTAGAACAAAAAAGAGGTAAACACTTTTTCTTTTTTCTTCGCCTAATAATTGAGTTAATTTGTGATAAGTTCTACCTTCCACAAAACTAAGATGATTAAACTTCTTAATTTTCTGCTGTGATATATTCTCCTCAAAGCTCCCTCCGGCCAGTAATACTTTGGCTTGGGTAGGGGCGCTAATGTAAGCTAAGTTTGCTTATCAAGTCCATCGTAGACATAAGGAGGAGTGAAAAGTTGCTTAATGCTTGTGACTAGTGTACAAGAACTTTTTTGAGGCCCTCATTCTTGACATTATTTTATCTTACATTCCAACCAGTACAAGTTTACAACATTGGGAAATAAATCGAAAACTCAATTGAACTAAACAATATTATAATTTAAAATTGTAATGCAAATAATTTTATGTTTAATAGTAATAAATTAAATAATGTAATTTAATATGTATAACAATAAAAAACCTATTTCATCTTAAATATTGAGGTATATTGAATTAAAATTCAAGTTCTGATCCTAATCAATTTCACCCCTCGATAAGGTGACAATTTCACGGTGGAACTATTTCATTTCACTCAAGATTCAAGACAATCACGCTTATAAAAAGAAAAGCAGATCAGCCGAAGCGGAGAGAAAAGTTGAGGAGCAGTAGCTGGAAACCGAAGGAGAAAGTTATTGTTAGGTGCGTGCCAAGCACTCATTTTCCGGGCTGCGGGCGTGGAAGGGTAATTTTTTAAGGTGTGGACGCTAATTTTTTCTCTTTAATGAGAGTGAAAAGGTGAAAATATATCCGCAATAGAGTTAACTAATGGGATAAATTCCCCCAATTATAATTATGCTATCGCTTGCATGGAATGGATTTGCAAATAAAACAGACAAATATTTCATGAAATGATTTTATTTTCAGAATATCTGAAATTATCACATCAACCCTCTCAATACCAAAAGATTTTCGGTTGGGAGTCGAACACCTGACAGGACTATTTTTGAGTAGTTTTAAACGTTCTAATTATTAGATTAGAAAAGGTAATTTTATTTATTAATGCGATTGAATCAAATACTTTAAACGGTTAGGCTCGTGTATTAAAGATGAATGGAGGTAAACAGTTTTTAAAATTGCATTTGCTTAAGCTAGTGTTTGCAGATACACAGTGAGCCGATAGATGGGAAATTTCATAGCCAAAGAGTCAAGGAAAAATCACAAATGTATTTGGATTACACAAACTGTTTGAAGGGATGAATCAAGAGTCAGAACAGTATTTCTGGAATGAATTGAAAACAGACTCACTTCCCCGACTCGTCAGCCGTTGTAATTGTTGAATCCTAAGAACAAAGAAAAGTATCTAAAAACAACGATTTTTAGCATAAAAATATTGGGCAAAAAAGGATTAACCACCATAGGTAGATGATGAATAATGCAGTAAAAACAAACTCTCAATCATAAGGATAATAGAATACACCATTCGCCTCAGGGATCTAATCCGGGTTTGACCTAACTTTCTCTGGAAACAATACTTTGAATCATCTTGGTCTATTTAATTAGCCCTTCTGAACCTCCGCTCTCTTGACTGTAATCTCCCGGTGAAGGGTAAGAGAGATATTTTAAACTCACTGCCTCTATCCGCTGACCACAAGAGCGTGACACATGACCTCGTAACGGCGTCCTCAACTCTCTCGAAAACGCTCATTATTCCCTACCGCAAGCACTAATGAGATTTAGGAGCGGGCGAGCGGATGACCTTCGCTCATGCCGGGGCGTGGTCTAGAGAGCGAACTTCCTCTTACAGTTGAACTATTATGACCTTCGCCGCGTGATATGCGCTCTCGTTCCACGCCCGGATCCTGCGCATATCCACCCCAAGCCACCTCGCGGTGAGCCTCGGCTTTGCCTTGATTCAGCATCCTTCGGGATCTCGTTGGCAGTTCCGCATATATGAGAGCGATAGCGCTCACGGAAAGCGCTCTATTAAGAAGCCGTGAGCCTGTTGTAGCAGAAATTTCAGCATTGAAAAGAAGAATATAAGAAATCAAATGATTTTATGTTAATTATAAATGTGCAGAAATCGACACTTCCGCTATACTCCAAAATTAAAACCTTAACGGGTGAAACGTAGCACATAATGTGTTTATAGAAATAAAAACATCATCACGAATAGATTTTCATCTGACACGGGCTTCAATTCGCTTATCATACAATTATGATATTATGCTCATTCCAGGGTTTTGCGAACAAGACCACGCATAAAATGATTTTATCTAATCCGAAAATTTGCCGAATTTCTTTATCGTTTCCAATCCTGGTGAAGATTCTTCCGCCGTGAATTTCACAATTAAGTGACTACTAGCGGTTGACAACGCTTAGATTACTTATTACAGATTAGTCCCGCAGTTCTATGAATTCGTAATCGAAGCTTGCCACTTCATATTATTCATGAGAATGCATTAACTGCACACTGAGCCACGAACGTAAAAATTTTACTCTGCTAAGCGTAGTTCACATAAGTCATGGAGTACTGTCCCTCTTAAAGTAGCCATTTATGTATGTCATAAAATTAATACATTCACTCTTTCAGGCTCCCAGATTCTTGAGGTTTATAAGGCCAAAGGTAGTGACAATCCCTCTCACCTCGCCTCCTTTCCTAAGCAATGAGAAAACTTCAACTTAACCTGCAGTGGCTCATGGGTAGTTGCTCTCATTTGTATAGAATGCTGATGTGATTTAAAAGGTGACAATAAGTTTCTTAAACCAGGAAAAAAATTGTCAAAACAATGCTTACGTAAAGCTATAATCATGAAAAACCATTTGAAAGGATCAATCGATTTAAATCCCTGATTTCAGCCAGCCAATATTGCCCAATTTCTCTGAAATTTTACGCTTCTTTTAAGCCTGTGAAAGAATCTTTAATAAGCATCAAAAGCGCAGGTTTTTCTTAAATTAGAGAAAAATTTCCGTACAGCCATGCTATGTCCTCCGAAGTATAAGGAAAATTCTTAGCATCAATAACATGGAAATGGGCTGGTAATTATTTTCTGGCGAACTCTCCACTTGAAGCAGTACACCTCCATGGATGAATACTCGGCCCCGGATAATCGGTAGCCATTGTGAAGCAAGGATTAGGCGTCAGCGTAATTTTGCACAAATGAACAATCTTTAGTTTTCATTCATAGCCTTGAGAATCCAATGTTAGAGTATTCCCAGTGCAAGCAATTTATTACGCTTAGGAATCTGTGTAAATTATTATTTTTGCCAGGTTGACTAGCTTCCCTTTTCACTTATTGCTTTGTTTCCTCGACTATATAACCGCACTGCTTGAAGAAATTTTTTTATTATATTAGCAATCCGTTTTAGAAAAATTTTAAATGTCACAATCCATTGTTCCGACAAAATGCGGGATAAGCAGATGCAATACGGACTGATGTGATTATAACAGACGTGGTTAAATAATTTTGAAGGTTTAGTAGCATTACCTCCCTTAATTTATTCTCACGAAATCAATTAAGAGTAATTTCAGGTAGTTATCCGATAAAATAATCCATTTTAAGCAATTGGGCACCATGGTATACCTAGTGAGTCATCTCTAGAGAACCTGATGGGAGAAAAGCAAATCATTTTTGTGTTTTGCATTTGTTGAAAATGTAATTGTCCAGCGTTAAAATTTTTGGAAATATGTCCTCGGTTCTGTTGATGTCATACATTGTGTGAGAGAAACAAAGATGTCTTAATTTGTAACAGTTAACCAAAATTAGTAAGTACTTATCGTAAACAAAATTGCATCGAAAAATTAATATGAACTAATGTAACGCCGAGGTTGACGAACCACCGTGATGGAATTCGAACCCGCGACCTTAGGGTTGGCAGGTGAGTACGTGACCAAGGTCCCAGGTTAAGCCTACAAGTCTCATATTATACTTAAGTATTAGATTCTATGTAGGTAGAATGAGACTTGGAAAATCTTGTCGGCGTTAGAATAAACTCGGATCCCCTGTGCTTTTCTAGAAGTCTCTCTTGCATTCTTCAATTTTAAAGGGAATCTCATCCTGGATCGCCCAATAAATCAGCTTTACTTCGCTTTATCTCTGAGCAGTTTGAATTTTACATCATTCATCGGCGATAAAAACCGGTTAAATAACAAGGAGACCACACTCAAAGAAGTCGTAAAAAGGCTTTTGAGCAAGAAGGAATAAAACTGGATAAGCGATGCTCTTTTTCAAATAGTCAATCCGCCAGCATCCTCTCCACCGCCTTCAAATACCAGGCAACCCACCATCCTCACGAAGATGAGCGAACCACCTTCATCCCAAACGATCCGGGTCTTCTCTTCGCAACGTCACTTCAGCGATTCGGAGTCTCTTCACCATAATAACAAGTTCACTTTAGATCTCATCCGCTCTTAGTGCCCGAGCGAGGCGTCCTTCAGAAGGGTCCGGTTTGCCCTGAAAAGGATCTTGAACCGCGATCTACGGTCAATTCCCGATCCTGTGGCCGTTTCAAAGCCCTCAGCTGGGCCACGCCCTTGGGGCTCCCCGGAACATTCCGCCTCATCCCAACATAAGGGCTCTTCGAATGTATCTTCCTCTCCGTCCAACCTCCATTTCATTCTCCCATCAATTTTCTCTGAAGACGACTCTCTTGCGGCCCGGGTCACGCAAAAACTCGGCTAATTCGCTCCAAATATTACCCTGCTAATAAAGCCGGCTCTCCTTTCCGCCTCCTAATTCCTCTCCAATTTACCATTTGTTCTACCATTCCTCTCCTCCTATTCTCTGTCTTTGCATCTCTATGTCTTTCTTCTGGTTCAAGTGTTGCTTTGCAGTCATGTCAAGCGCTCTAGTTTAGATTCCTGTGGAAGGCGAAATGTCATGCACTGCATACCTGACACTGAAATCCATTCGTGGTTTCAATAAACTCTACTCATGGTCTGACCCAATTTACAGTCATCTTATTGCAAAAAAGAGATAATTAACAATCGTGGAAGAAGAAAACCCGGGAAGATACAACCTCCTACTCCAATCCATTTTAGTGGGTACATCGTTTTGATGGCTCGCTTTGTTTTCCCAGCACATATACGCTTTTCACTACGGGTTGGGCAAACATTTTTGACACAAATAACCACTAAAATAACCATAAAAATGCGCTGAAATAACCATTACGCCGTATTGTAACAAAAATTTTCTGAATTAGAGCGTACTGTAGGCATTATAGGTGAGTAATTCACAAAAAAAAAAGCATAAACGAAAAGTATTATGACAATGGAATTGCATAAAAGGGGTATTTTTGGCTTAATTTTCCTAACGTGGGGTTTGAGAAAATTGCTCAGTCATTTTGACATCCAATCTTATTGGCGACATGCACTACCATCGGAATCTACAAAACTCTCCGCAGGTGGTCCCAAGGCTGGGCCATAGTTCATGTGACGAGCTTATACGGAGAAAAGGGAGGGGATTAAGAGACGAGCAATGCTAGAAATGAATAAGCATAAGAGCTGGAGAGAAGTTCCGGTTCACCATTTGGCCCGAAAAGCCTTGAGCCAAATACATATTTTCCTTCCACTTTTGTTCTGCAAATAAGCGAAACAAAATTCACTGCGCAAATGTGTACCGATGCGACGCCTCCTACGCGAAGAGGGTGTATCCGTCAAAGTCAAGCACGATTTGATTTTCCGCCAGGAAACAGCACTGTTCTCTCGAGCCTTGTCGCTCCTTCTAATTCGCTTGGCACACGCCTTTTGGCATTATGAGAGGGAGGAATTATCGGGGAGCAAGGCCGCGTGCCATTGAAAAGACTGTTGGGAAACGCGGGCGCGGTGGTATATTGGCCATGAATCGAGTTTTATTGTTGACACGAGGAAATTGACGCCAAAGGGACGAGAGATCTACACCTACGTACCCCCATTCGAGTCGCCGAAAAGGTGTGTAGCAAGGGGTGTTTGGATACAAGCCATGAAACGGGGAAGGAAGAGAAAAAAGCCCTGTAAGAGAGAAGGGACGGGAAATGAGAGGAATTAGGATGAATTAGTGCCTCCATATTTCTTTGTCAGCGACCATGAATGGATGTAGAGAAGAAGAAAAAATTTTACACTTTTACGCATTGGACAGACTATCTCTATCGTTTAATCCCTTTTTCCTCTTCTACACACTTAGAGCTGAATAATATTATAAATTCTGGATCAACTTGAAACCCGTGCGGTAGAGAAAAAGTTACTAAATAAACGAAGGCAGAAAGAAGGAGATAGGAAGAAGAGTGGAGTACGGCAAAAAAGTTAATCACCTACAAAATATTGATACCAAAAACCTTAGATATTGAAAAAAAATTTCAATGAATTACTTTTCTCCATGATTTTTAAATATAACTAAAATATATTCAGTTTTTCTGTTATTTATTGGACGCAATATTACGCGATACGCGGACGTGTGTAATTGGTCGATCTAAAATTACTCTGTCTTATTATTGACTCGTCCATTATGATCCCTCATCAAAGAGTGAGCGTCAATACGGCAAATATCCCGTAACTTGGTTGAATAACTCGCCGTCAGCATTGAAATTAAAAGCCAAACCAGAGTGCGAAGTGGTGATGGTCGCCGCCGCCGGCCATCTTTTGCTCTTCGCCGCTATCCATTCCTTCGAAGGCACGCAATTGGTGCGTTAGTGGTCGATTATTGCAGCCTCATGCGAGGCTCTTTCGCCGCGAAGGAGCGTAAGTCACTAATGACGACAGCAAACAGTAAAGCTTATTGCCCTTATCTTCCTCTAAATATGGTTAGTATGTGGCCACACATGGACTTGGACACACTCGTGGGTCACCAATTATTATGTTACGAAATAATGCTAAAGTAATGGTCAAGCTGCGGCTAAATATCATAATCCCTTGTCTTCTTCAATTTATGGTCTGTTTCCGAGCAAAGAGTATCACCAACTTTTAGTTTAAAAGTATTTAACGCGCATTAAACTTTTCCGTGAGTTGAAGCAAATTACTACGGATTCACCGTTACCGCAGGCAAAAATATCACCTGCCCACCTCAAGTGCTTCAGAGTATTTCCTCTAGTGGTATATATATATATATATATATATATATATATATATATATATATATATATATATATATATATATATATATATATATATATATTATTTTCGCTAATGATTCAATTACAAGTTAGCACTAGCATTATAGAGACGTTTAAAATAATGCCGTCGATACATCCACCTACGACAGAACAACACAAGAAAACGGAATACATCCTTAGACAATAAGATAAAATATATACCAGAAAATACAGTTGTTCGTGGTTTTATCTGTAAATTGCTCAAAATTTCCAAATACACCCAGCCTATTTTTACAATTAATATTAAACATAGGCTTCAGATGATATCATGGAATGTTATGACAGCAGTACATTATATGTACCAACACGATTAGTAATTTCTATTCCATACGCGGGAGGGGATTAATAATTACTTAAAGCAGGGCTAACTGGAAGAAAAATGCATTTATTGAAGTAAATATGGGCCTAATTATCCAATTTAATTGAGGAGTTGAAAATTATCTACTATTTTTCATGATCAGTTTATGAAAATCAAACCAACGCCATCGATTCAGCGTGTTAACTTTAGGTTTCAGGCATTGAAATCTCCTCGTTAACTGTGCTAAGAGCAATCATTTCCCGATTTCCATTGTGAAATGAAAAGTTATTTTTTTACTTTTCACCATAACATACATAATGATGAGAATGAAAAACGAAATATTGAAGTTCGCTGCCCCCAGAGAGAGTTAAATTTTTAAAAACTATACGCCAGCCGACCCTGGATCTTATAAATGACTACAATAGATGCCGATAACAGAGGCAATACATTTAAATATATTTCCTCCATCAAGACGAATGGCTGTTACATATTACCCAGGGGAAAGCAGGAGTGTAATTAATATGAGCAGTAAGCAGTTTCTCTTTGCCTCACGGACGAACGGAAAGGCTTAGAAAGTCGCCAAATGTGCCGATTTTTCATAAGTACTGCGTGTCGCAATCCACAATTAAAAGTTTCGGCAAGAGTGAAAGGGTTGTCCACAAGATATTTTTTCGGGAATAAATATGCGTGGTAATGGTGGGCACCGTCGTTTTAGAGATAAAAGGCTCATGTACGGAAAGGAATAGTTTAGCACCACAAGAAAAATCATGATAATATCTAGTTTTGGCGTTCATTTCTCGCATGGAAATCGAATAATTTTAACGTTATATCCATGATATTAGTAGATATGTAACGAAAAGTGCAGTAATTGAGAGTAAATAAATCAATTGTCGTTAGATGCGTGAACAACGGAAAGTTTAGAAGTTTGATTATGGTGCCTATATTTTATTGTATTGACTAAAAGCTGGAGAAACTGCATACTCCAAAATGCATCTTAAAGTACACCGTTAGCAAATAAAGCTACTGAGGCAACAAAATTTTTATGAAACTTCAATTTTCTTTTCAAATCTAAAGAAAAAATTCTAATGGAAGATGTTTTCAAATGAATCAAAAAATATTTTTCCAAACATCAAGTTTGAATGAGAATCCTTCATGATTCATTTTCCAAATCATTTTCTGTTCTCCACAATATGCACATTAGCCCACATTTAACTTCAACTCAAAAGGGATTAAGAAACCCATGGTTCGTAGGAAAGGCCAAATTTGATGTAATACACTTCAGGCTGGCGGAAGAATGAAGTGGATATGGAGAGCTGTTCAGCGAAGGTAATTTTGCGAAATGAGGTGTCAACGTGGCCCAATTAACAGTTTACAAAACCGCCCTGGGGAAAAACAATGTTCACTTGAGTAATTTGAGAGGAGACGCTGACATAACCTGTGAGAATTTTACGCAATCTCAGCATTTATGAAATTCAATATCTCAAAAAAAAAGACAATGGGAAGCCAAAATATTGCAATACGCGTCCAAAAATTAATCAAATTGCAAGAAAAAAGTATTCTGCAAGACTAGGTTGGAAGTAAAGCTCAATGAATTGTCAAGTACCAGATAAGTGTGTATTACGTGCGTGAGCATTGACTGAACTGCGGCATTCTTCTCGTAGGCTAATGGTATGGATTATTCCAACGAAAGTAAGAAATTTATTTAGAGGCGATAAAGGATTTTCCCGCAAAATAAGGTACGTTACATGGATGTACAGTCATGGATGGTAAAAATTAAACGCATTTAACAGCATGACTATATTCAAGGGGACTACAAAGAGTTCTTTAAGAATTAACTACGGTGACTACGTGCTTTAGTTCTCTTTTATCTGAATCAAACTAGCAAAAAAGCTATGGCCTTTGGACATCGTTAGAATGGCTTTCTCTTAAGTGACTGAGCCGGATGCAACTGTATGGTGCAAATTGAATGAGCGAAAATTTCGGCAGGTTAAAAAAAATCGCCCTGAAAATGTCACCAGAAATATATATCTCGCTCCAGCTACTCTTTTTATGATCACAATGAGCCCCGTTACGAATCCCACAGCGATAAAAATCAACAAACCATGGATCTGAAACAGCAAATAAAGTTTGTATCGGACATTCTTCAGGTTAATTAATGGAGTATTTCCTCCGACGCCTGAGTGACAAGTAAAAGAGAAACTCGGCATGGGTTGCGTAATTTCTTGTGTGAGTAAGTTGAAACTCATTGGGGGACGTTGGTGGAAGTCAAGAAAGTCATTGACTGAGGAGAATGTATCGTCGTCGAGTTGGATCATCAATGGTGAGCGAGCAAAACGAGTACTTAGCGGAAACCCTATATTCACACACCTCACGGCAAAGCTCGAGATGATGTAGAGGAGATGAGAAAAATATCGACATGCTATAGAAAAAGAAGAAAAAATAGAAATCGAACTCGCCATTATTTTCTCCCAATGCTTGATTTACTGCTGCGGTAATTTTAGTGGAGAGGACAATCTTTTGTTTTTTTTTTCGAACCCCGGAGAGTCACTTGGCGCTCCACCATGAGGTAACGAGAGCGAGATTCATCTTATGCGACGGGTGAAAGCCGCACATTACGTAGGTAATGTTTTGATGCATGAACACCACGGGTCAAGGTTACTTGAACTTTCAGAACACGGTTCGACTCCTTCGAAGGACTCTCCCAGGACCTAACTATCACCTTGTGCACGCCTGTGATGGCAGTCGTGAGAGTATTTTTGCCATTCCATGGGCCAACCGCAGGTCGCCAATTTGGTTTCGTTGAGCATATCACGTTCCATCCGAGTGTGCGCCGCAGAATTTGGTCTTGGAAACAAGGCTCGAAAAATAAAATTGCTCGCAATTTTTTGACAGTGGTCGTTCCTCTCATGGAGCTAAGGATCACGAATGACGAACCAACATAACTCGCTATTCTCACTGCCAATTCCACTACAAAACAGCAAGAAAATATAATAAAATACCGATCTTTTATTTCACTTAATTGTTAGAAGATAAAATCGTCTCACGATAAGAACGAATTATAAGCCAATGAGGAGCGCGTGAACTCTGGAGACAATGATGATGCAGGGGAGATATTGCACACGCTATCATTTTGTCAAATTAAAGTCAACGAATCAACACTCAACAGATCCTTTGAAAGAACTTGGAAAAGCAATGAAGGAATTTCATTCCTTTATTGCTTTCAAAGTATCAAGTCTTTTGATAGTGCGGAGATAACAAAATCACGACTCTGATGGTTATCTTCGAGACCTGCACTCAGGGTCAGAAAAGGATTTTTTTTTCAAATAACTACTCCCGTTCTTCCCCCGCTCTTTCTAAAGTCTTTCAAGGATTTTATCCCGATCGGAGTTCAAGGGTGACCACTTTTCTGCTCCCGTGTTTATCGTGCTTACTCCTCGAACAGCTCTTTGCCCGCCTTGCAAGCCTTGCGATGCGGTATGAGATTAGATTGGGTGGACCTTAAGCATTCACTGAGATATTCTTGTTCCCCTGAAAAAAACATTGCATCCAGCTCCTTCTTTCCCCTTTCTACCACCTTTATTTTACAGAGAGAATGTTTTCTCTGTATCTTTTCCTATCTTTCGCTCGCCAGAGCCGAAATTTTACTTGGAGCTCCGTTTTTTTTCGATCGCATTAGTAACCTCGTTCGTTCATTACCGGAGAAAATTGGCACCCCGTTGCAAAATGTAAAGGGTACGAGGCGGATAATTCTCCACTTATTGTATTTTTTCATTAAAAATACTTTGACATTATAATCTTTATCCCTTGAAGGATTAGATTTTTACTAAAATAAGTCATCTGGACTCTTGTGTACAAGTTCGGAGAAAACACACTCAGTCGTAACGACATGCTATTTCTTTCTTATTTTCTTCTTGCGGAAGTTTCCATTTTCTTAGTCCTTGTTAGAGGAACGACGTTCTCAGAGCCTTTTTCTATGAAACTGCGTTTACAGCCTATCGCAAAATCTCTAGGCATTTCCCACAGGCCAGTCACGCACAGGCATGCGGTGGAAGGAAAAGGACAGGTACCCTGCATCGGAATTAGTCTGCTGCTGACAAAAGATGCCAAGGGCGGCCAAGGATACCAGCACATGCGGCACAGGGGACTTTTCTTCGCAGTGGCCATGTACTTGAGCCAGTCTTCGGAGGGAAAGATGCACGCGGAGAGTCATGCATCCCAAGGCAGATAAAACAGAGGACAAAGGAGATGTGATTCCTCGTCCCTCACCTTGGAAGCCCAGATCTTTTGCGTTGATTGATCAGGAATGCAAAACATGTAGGTTCAAGTTTCATTGTGATTACAATCTGTATATTTATATTTGATAATATTTCGAGGAATTTTGAATAGGGTATGATGATTTTTGGAGAGGAGGAAACATGTAGCGTTATGCACGGTAATGTTACGCTAAAGGACACCACAGTTTCGGATCATTATATGTATGTATGTAGAAGAATGTTGAGATTTTCCAGGCATTATAAAACGACATCATAGATTTCATTGCGGATACGGCGTAGTATGTCTGTATGTCTGAGATAAAATTCTAATATACATGGCGCACCAAAATGCAATTGCTCAAAACAGTGGCCAAATTATAAAGTTGTACATCAAACAGACTCTTTTTCAGGAAGGGCGACAGGATGAAGTACTTACGGGACAGCAGCACTCACGCAATAACAGAGAAGAATTGTAATGTAAGCCAAGGAAGAATTAATTATATCAGTCAAAAAGAGTGGTTTTATGCTGTTCTTAGATCATTTATGTTGATTAATCCTCTTTGATTAGCCCTTAATAACGCTTCTATTGCTGGATTTCCTTGATCATGCCCAATATCAGATAGTTAATATTATACTGAAAAGCAATATAAAACTAAGAAAATTCATTTCTACAAAAATTGCTTCGAAAACGTTCGCAATTAAAGCAAAAAACCTCTCACATAATCTCTCTTGAATATTCAATCGATTCCTCAGACAAATTTCCGGACCGAAGGAGTCACCCGCCGAACAGTTGCCTCCCCATTTTACACGGATAGCATGATCAAGCCCGCGAGGGAAAAACATATGATTGAGATTGCCCTCCGAAACTTTTAAAGACAAAAGAATAAAAGCAATGGTGGTAAAAACAAGGGAAAACAGCATTTTGGCCGTCAGGGTTAGGCAGGGAGTTAGATTAACTGATTTTAAGCTACCTGGGACTAGCCACGGAGTTCCACTTTTACAGAGTCACCCGCAATGCAGATTAGATTAGTTAGATTGAGGTGAGATTATCTAATGAGTGGAGAGAGGGTGGAGAGAAACGTGGTGTCGGCATCAAACTTCCTAAATAGGAAGGCATCAAAGGAGTCCACGGCTTATCATCTCATCCGACGGATGAAACACTTGAGGAGCTCTCAACATCGCATCGCACTCAAGAGCGCTAAAATACGCTTAAGGGTCCCACCCAAAAAATCTCCACCACTGTCCGAATATGGCCCAGGGTTCTTTGGGTGAGCCAATGCCATCGCCATCACACCATCCTGATTCTTCCAATAACATGCTTTTCAGAAATAATAGGATCAAATAGTAGAAATTAAAACTGATAGCTATCGTTTAAGCATTAACTTAACATACAAACATATTACTCCAATAAAAGTTGCGTATCAAAAGTTTCCAGGCTTATATATGCTACGTAAAGAGAAGAAATAAAATGGAATCCAGCCAAATGCTCCAGTAGCATAATACATCTACATTTACATCTACGTAATACCCTGCGAGCCACCACGAGGGTGTGTGGCAGAGGGTGAAGATCACCGAACATGCACTATTGACATGCAACTAGAATATTTAATGAAGGCATGCTAAATAATAGGGTCACATGGTTAGTAACTACATAATAAGAAAAGGATTAATGGTTGTTATTACTTGCATCATGCACTACAGACTACTCTAACTATATTTCACCTACCTATCCCTTTGCTACGCTGCCTATTGTTCTCTCTTATTAGACGCGGGAAAAATGACATTTTAAATCTATCGGTACGACAATCTATCTCTCAAATCTTTTTAATATGATCAAACCTAGCATAATACGCAGGGGTTCTCAATATATATCTAACGTCATCTGTGAACAAATCGGTTTCGAATTTACTTAAAAGGTTTAACCTAAATTTTAACCTGCGTTCTGATGGTAATTCCCATCCTAGTTCTTCTATTAAACTCGTAACACTTACACAATTATCATAACGGCCTTTAACAAACCTAGCGGATCTCCTTTGCACGCGCTCTAATTCTTTGATCATACCTTCCTCGTACGGATCTCATATACTAGCGGCATAATAATTTGTTTACTGATAACAGATTTTGCCAATATCTGCCAATTTAACACATATTGTCGCGTAAATATATCCAAGTCCTGAAATTCCTAAAAACACCCTAATGGGATTCGAACTCACAACCTTAGTGTTGGCAGGTGAGAAAATTACCCCGCCGCAGTGGGGTATCCATTTATACGCAAATTCTGATCGCCATTGGAAACCAAGGAGTCATCAAAGTTACTTACATGTGTGTAATTGTTGCGCGCGCATTTAGCGTATCTATAGCACCACCCCAAACATATATGTCATTTTTGGACTCTTAGACTCCCGCGACCGTTAGCCTCAGACGATTTCTGTCTTTGTTTTTTGTTTCGAATGTTAACACAGCTGCGCGGCAAATGGTGAAAAGATCGAGTCGGAAAGGTAATACACAGGGCGTGTCTCTCGCGAAAAATGAAATGTAGAAATACGCCTCGCAAGAGAGACGAATGGAAAGACTGAAGGAGAGAAGGGAGAAAATGTACGACAGGGGAAGGGTGCCTCAGAGGGAGAGAGGTGGGTGATACGAGGAGAGGGTGGTCAGGCGTTCGGTTGTCTGAGAAGGGTGGGGCAGTAGAGGGAAAGGGGGGAAGGGTTCTATTTAAGAATGCTCCAAGGACGCGAGGGCGTGGCCACCTCAGGACTTATATACCAGATCTGTTTTTTTTTTTAACTTTTAATTTTTATTTTTCAGTCGCCCAAAGAGAGTGGGAGTGAAACTGGGCTCAGCTGTAAAAAAAGAAAGAAACGAGACATCGTTCGGTCCACAAACAACCCAGAAAACCCGGTTCCTTCTTTCTCCTCCCTTCCCCTCCCCCTCACTCCCTACCCCATCACGCCCCACCCAGTTCCACCCTCTCATTTCGCTTTCAAACTCAACCACGGCTCCCAAAGGCTACGGCCCTCAATCTCACCTCCCTCTCCCCTCACCTTAAACCTTCTCTCACTCTCCCTTTCCCTCCTGAGCCTAGCCAGGAACGTTATCTACGGTATATGTTGGCAACGTAACAAAACCTAGCTTTTTTACCTAAATGAATTTGATTATTTATTCAACCTTGGAGATCAAAATTTCGATTTATGAGGCGTTATCGGAATGTCGTCGAATTTTACCATCTCGCTTCCTCCCTAGTGACAAAAATTACACGCGGATAATGCTTACTGGGTAGCAAGATTTTCTTTTCCGTCAGACTACGGAGAATTCAACCTGAGAAAATTGAATTTCCGACCACGGCGGCCCGCTCGAAATATTATTAACTTCCTTTCTCCCGTATTCTTCTCCTGTTTTATAACAAACGTTATCTATGACCAACCTTTCTATCTCCCTAAACTAATCCTATCATTTATTTCATCTGGTACATCGAATGCACAATTAATGAGACAAGCTTGGATTGCAATAATATTTCACTCACTCAAATCTCCCTTCTCAGTATGTCACGAAAATTCATCGAACATAAAGCGTTTACAAGGTTACAAAAATTACCATTACTTAGAGTTGATTCGAGGTTTCGTTTAAGCATGTCGAACAAATTTATAGTTACGTATCTTACTTCGGCGGTTATAAGAGTTAATAAAATAAAAAACTACTCATTTTTCCAAATTATTTTGTCAGAATAAAAGTTTTCCATATTACTCAATCCTCAGAAGGGGAGAGGTTCATCGATCGTGATAGAAGAAACAATACGAGGCTCAGTGAAAAAATTGTACTCCGTGATAGTAACAAGCGTTTCTCTGGGCCATTATTCATTTGACAAATGATTATTCCGCTAACGTATTCCGGCGCCACTTTGATACAGGACACGTGGGCGTAAAATAGCGGATCAGGCTATAATTTTGTCACTTGTGTCTTCTAATTTCCTCGTGTTCCATGCTCAACCTTCTTCCTAAGTCCCATCGTCCCCTTACCTCTGCCTTCCTTCATCTCACGCCGGTCGTGTCCATACAAATCTTTCACCCACACACGGAGCCTTAGTTCCGTTTCGTTCTACATCCCCATCACCTCGGCTCTACCTGATCACACTCCTACCTTCGACGCGAACGACGCCAATCTCTTTGAGTCGAATTTTGATTCGGCGCGCTCACGATCTCATTTCTTCCTTTACCTTTTTCCTTTCCACCCTTCAAGGATGTTTTCGCATCCTGGTCCAGTTTTGAAGGAGAGCTCCGCTCTATTTGATAACCTTAAATTGCTTTTGAAGAAAGCTTTATGCTGCTCAAGTCTAAGCAACTCTCTCACAAATTCATCTTGTTGTCGGATTGGAGTTTTTTTCGGTTGACTGAGGTAAAGAATCGAGATGGCGCTAGTTTGGAGGTCAGCATGAATATGTAAGGCATAATCATATCGAGGCTCCACCACCCGAGAATGAGTATTAGGAGGCGAAGTAATTGCACTTAGACTTGCCTTACAGGATATTTGTATTTTGAAATGAGGAATTAAAACTCGGTAGTGACAAAAAAATCGTATACACACAGAACTAGGAGTGAACCACCTTGGAGCGATGTAAAACATGAATGTTGGCAGAGCTAACGGAGTTCCATTTCAAAAGATAGTCGGCCACGCGCCAATCTTCTACTAAACGGAGATTAGAAAGGTACCCGATCGTAGTAGTCTCTTTGCACTCGAGTATGAAGGAATCGTCACTCTGGAAAAAGAGAAGCATTGCGCCCGAGTCTCCGTTGATGAATTACCAAACTCCTCTTTTACATCTCCAAATCTTTCATAATGAGATAATCCAAATCATGCCACCCGTCTTTTTCAACTTCCCGAAGCAGAATTCACTTCAGGCATCTGCATGCGTAATTTTGCCCACCTGCAGAGCGACCTTAAAAAAATTAATTGGAGCGGATTGTTATCCACTTCCGTCTTTCTGATTTCAATGCGAGAGTCGCCAATTTTTTTATACCCCCCTGATCTCTTTCCATAGCAGCTCCTTCACTCTCATTCACACACACTCTCTCTCCCTCCCTTCAAAGGATTAGATGGAGGTTTACGGACTCCAGTTTCGCCTTTCTCCCGCTCGTAATCTGAAAATTCGAGCGCACTAAAACGCACTTTAACTCCCCCAGGGATTTTACGATGAAAAATTTCCGGGCTAGCTCCCAAAGCACCCTTTGTACTGAGTGATTGGTGCACGCCCATTCATACTGGATATCTAGAAACAAATGTGAACAGCTTCAGCCGTCGGCACGAGTCTCCTCCGAGAAAAATGTTTTTCTGTAGTGGCGTAGGATTTTTTCAATCAACAAGATTGCGACAACGACTTGCTCCTCGGTACACGAATGTGGCTGGAATAACCAATGGGACGGCGTCAAAAAAGCGTGCCTCTCACAGAGCGCCGAACTCAATCCGAAAAGATGGAGGTTCAAGTGATAATAGAGTCTATACTTTGCAAATGAAACCTTGATTTGTTACTTCCAACATTCTCTTTGTTTCCTCTTATTTCACTAAATTATTCCTCACCTACCTCCTTGTTTTCTCTCCATCTCTCGCTGACACAAACTTTACTATCACATAGAGGTGACAGCTTCTACAAACATGGCGCGCTAACGGTATTAGCACCGATAAATCAGAGAATGCTAGACCGACGGACCTTTTTTTAACGATAGGGAGGTGATTAAACCAAATGGCGAATGAAATTTCAAGAAAAAGTATCCGAGGAGTCAATATTCTCTTTTCTTAAAAACTCAATTTATCATCACGAGTTCAAATGAAACTTTTATACATGAAGGAATGAGTTTTGGTCTTTCTGTTTTACATTGAGCTTGTATTTTTTAATGTACAAAATTTTATTACAACTTAAAGGGCATTTTAAGGAATGAGTTTTGGTCTTTCTGTTTTACATTGAGCTTGTATTTTTTAATGTACAAAATTTTATTACAACTTAAAGGGCATTTTATTCTTCAAAACTGAACCCTGCAACTGCAACTTTGAATCAAAGAAAACACAAATTTTGGCAAACTTTTTATTAAAATTCGGCGTCAAAAATGTCAGCAAAGATCAACTTACATCCATATCGTAGATATTCGCAATTACAGGATAAAACATTTAGAAGCTCCTTCAGTAATATTATGCCATTTACCAGGAGTAAATTTGTAGGAAATTTTCCATTTGTCATCCAGACGAATCTCTAGCCCGTAACAGTGAAACACCCAGAGCTGAAACACCATTGACCCCCGAAATATGTCTTCAAACTAATTTTCTACCCAACCACACATCAAGTATACCATTAAAAAGAAGAGAACAAAATACCCTTTTTTGCCCATTTCATCCTCACGAATATTTCCGCCCTACTTTTATGATCTGCTCATCTGCAAGGTTACGTTTACGGTGGCTTGTAAGGGATGAAAACGAGAAATACCAAAGCATCAGCATCTGATTTAAGGAAATTTGTTTTTTTTGACCCGACTATGATGGCACCTAACTTTAAAAATTGTCCAATAAAACTTTCAAAGGTCGTCAGAGCTTCCCCTGAGAGGAAGAGTTACTGCGATGTTACCGGGCCGAATTCTCGAGAGGAGAGAAAAGAGAAGGCCTGAAAGAATTTTCATTTGCTCCGCAGTCGTCAGGCAACCCATAACCGGCTTCTCTCCCGTGTGTTGCTATGTACCGGACGCTTTGCCTTGAGGGAAGGACGTTCAAACGAGAACCAGTCCATTTCCTTCTATGAGGGAAGTGATTATGAGCACACTCACCTCTGAAATAATTTATATTGATTGATTAATAACATGATTAGTTAACTGAGTTCAAGTATTAAAAGTGTTTTTTGAACCTGGGAAATTGGTTCTCTACTTTCATGGGCTTAAACTAGAACATTCCGAGTTACTATAACTCTCCATCTCCAGTATAAGTTCTTCACCTTCGTCAAATCTCTTTACTCTAACATGAGCATATTCTCACTATGGAGATTATTAATCAATCGACCACCTTGCCAATTGCCAATATTTACGAGTTTAGCTTCACATTGGATGAATGAAGGACATGAAAACAAGATTTTATCGGTGAAAAGATTTAGCAATTTTTCGTGCCAAGGTATGATGATGAAACACCCAAGTACTGGGCTATTTAGTTGAGAGAAATATGTACCACGATCATTTAATAAATCTCTTAGGTGAAATAATTGACAAGATTTATCCCTGAGAAGTAGAAATTCAAGCAACAAAAAGTGAACTCATATCCAGCAACGACTCCATGCAGTATTATTTACGCCCCTTGTTTATATGTCTGGTGGCAATTATTCCACCTGACTAATCTACCTTGGCACGTTCTAAATTAAAATGAGAAATATGCAAATACTTTCAAATTTTGAATTCTAAAATTATTTTGAGGCTTCAAGAGAATAGTCTTTTCTCAAGTTATTCCAATTCAAGATTGTACAAAATACTGAAATCTTTTCAACATAAATTTTGAGTGATTTCATTTTGAGAGATTAAATTTCCCGTAAAAGATTTTCTACATTCTTCTAGAGATCGATGCAATGGAATCCAACCATCAATTCGTGAAGCCAATCTAATAAACAAGCTTGAGGCGCTGAGAAACCAACTGCACATCTATGAGAAAGCGGCACTAGGTTTCCTTTTGATGCTGAGGAAGATTTAGTGGTGGACATGCATTGGCAGCGCAATTTCCCTCTTCTCTCATCCTAATCGATTCCTAAGCGTTCAGGGGATTCAGCTCAATGTGATCTAGTTTTACATAGGAATGATGATACTCTGATGCCAATAATTAAAGATTAAGTAGTATTATTAATAATTGAAGATCGATATTGATGGCAAATCTGAACAAACACTTGCGCTATTTTACGACCCTTAAGTTGGATGGATCAATGAGTGCACATTTTAATTATTTTTCAAGTAAGTAAAAAAAAACCAAGGACCGTATTTCATCTAAATACATTTGATTGACTGCTAGAACTCGCCATACAAGTAGTAATTGAAATGATTGAAGAAATATACTTTACATCTTTGCCTATATTGGAGCAGTTTTTTCGGCACTATATTCGAAATTTAAATAAAAGTAATAATTTAATGTGTTTTTCCAATCTTTGACTAGGCGAGACACATTCATATTTGAAGGTAATCATAAAAATGAAATTTGTTTCTTTTATGTTAAGATGAAAATAAAAAGGCACATTAGTAATCAAATTATTACGAAATATTAGCCAGGTGCCATATAATTAAGTGTTAATATAACATTCAGTTTCCAAAAAACAAACCGGTAAAATGTTATTTTTTTCACTTTCATCTATAACATATTAAAGTAGAAACAAGAGCAAAAAGAAGCTCTTAAAGTTTCACAAAATTCTGCTTAGAATACAATCACTGAAGCATCTCTAAAGAAAATTTCAATACAGGAAATTTCTTACTCCCTCCGATATGTCAATTAGTTTTCCTGCATACAGGTCGCCCCGCGGACCATTGTCCACCTATTTTTCATCCATCCCCAAGTCGTTCCCTCTACTTCGCCGATTCAAAAATGGAAAGTTCGTCCCCAAGGAAATGGCGACGCGGAGGGAGGCTTGCGTAAATGGCTTTCGTGTTGCAGGACGACAGAATGAGGCTGGACAGTTAAGTAATCGTTTCTCCACCTTAGTTTTCTTAGCTTCTCGGTCGGCGTGATTTTTTTCACGGATTTGATTGTTAACCATAATACACTGCTGGGATTGGCGAAGTCTCATTGCGTGAAATAAGCAGATATATTGATGCAACACGACTTATTAGGGGGAATAGAAAAGAATTTCCGGTCATGATTCTTTCAATAAACAATAAAAGTTGCAAATAGTTACTTCTCAAAAAGTCATGAAAATTTATTCAAACGTCAAGAAAATCATTTTAGAATGCTTTTGTGATTATGCAGAATAAGAGCTGCAATTAGCTATACTTGAAGACAGAAGTACTAGTAGATAGCCTTCAATTAATATCTGCTTGCCACCATTGTAACTGACTATGTAATAGAGCTGTGTCGTTCATGAATGAATCGTTCAAAATGAACGATTCAATGGCATGAACCGAATGAATTGAATCTACGTTTTCCACTCGAATCGTTCAAAATGAACGATTTGATGGAAGATTCAAATCTACCGAATCCAAATCGTTCAACATGAACGATTTGTGTGGAAGATTCAAATCCACCGAATCCAAATCGTTCATATTAAACGATTTGGATTTCCACACAAATCGTTCAATATGAACAATTTGTGTAGAAGATTCTGCTAGCAATTTTCCGAATCCGCCAAATCCAAATCGTTCAATAAGAACCCTGAAAATAACATTAAACTGGGAAATTTTAATGTTCCTTTTTCAAGCACAACAAAAATCTAGGAGTGGCAATGTCTAATAATCTCTCATGGCTAAATCATGTCCATGACATTTCCAACAAAGTCAGTAAAATTGTGTATCAATTAAAACTAAGCAAAGAACTGTTACCTGTTGAAACCAGGAAAATGTTAATATCCTCCATTGTTTTTCCGCATTTCGATTACTGCTGTTTAGTTTATAATGATATCCCAGATGAACTTGATTTAAAACTTCAACGCCAATTAAATTCCTGTTTAAGATTTGTGTTCAATTGACAAGGTTAACCTTCGAAGAGATGTACATATATCGCCATACCTCAATGAAATCGGATGGCTTTCCACTAAAAACGACGAAAATATTTCCTCTTCCTTTACGTATTGTTTCTTTATAAAAATCCTGAATGTTTACATAACCTTTTTAAAACTAAGCCTAAAAATACTATTATGACTACAAGATCAGATGCTAACTTAATCTACTATCCCGCTCATATCCAATCTCTGGAATAATCTACCAGATGATGTTAAAAATACTCGGTTTTTGAAATCGTTCAAGGCAAAAGTCTATAACTTATTACTTACTGCCCCATAATAACTTATTGGTTAATTGAAGAAAAATGTGTATTTCTTATATTTCTTTGGTTGTAAATTGAAGAAAAATGTGTATCTCTTATATTTCTTTGGTTGTTTGTTCTTTTCATCATGGTACTTATTGCTATTCCTAAAACTTCTTCCTCGTTGGTTCTGTGATTTGTCACTGGAACGTTGTGTACCATATGCTTTTCTTTGTATAATGTTGTTGTTGTTGTAGTAGTGTAGTGATGATATGATTTCTTTGTAAAATGGAACTCTTTTGTTATATTTTCCTGTTAGTTTATCGCTCACAATGAGTAAGTTGAGTTGATTTCATGATTTTATATTTAATTAATTCCATGTTTAAATCTACTCTAAGAATTTGTATAAGTAAATTGTATTTGTTCTTAGAGGACAAGAGTCCTAGAAAAATAAATATCTTTCTTTCTTCTTTAAATACCCTTGAAACACCTTGTCAAAGGTCTTGTGTTTCCGAATTGGAGCATCACACTTCACTTTTTTGTTTATTATTTCGCACACTAATATTTGAAAAGCAGTAAGTCGACAGATTCACATGGATTCAAGATTCACATGGATTCGAGATTCACATGGATTCAAGATTCACATGGATTCGAGATTCATATGGATTCGAGATTCATATGGATTCAAGATTCACATGGATTCGAGATTCATATGGATTCGAGATTCATATGGATTCAAGATTCACATGGATTCGAGATTCATATGGATTCGAGATTCACATGGATTCAAGATTCACATGGATTCGAGATTCATATGGATTCGAGATTCACATGGATTCAAGATTCACATGGATTCGAGATTCATATGGATTCGAGATTCACATGGATTCGAGATTCACTCGTGGATTTGGTTCATTCGGTTCATTATGAACGATTTAAAGAACCGAATCATTGCCACGAATCAAATCCCATGAACCGAATCCACAAAATGAACCGAAATTCCCACCTCTACTATGTAATAAGCTACGTTTTTAGCTCTCAAGTTTATATATATTTCAAATTTTACTGCACCAACAAACAAATCATAGTTTTATAAACTTTTGCAGTATGGAATACCGTCAAATAATGGAGGTATGAGCATTGATTTTTAAAGGTAGCATTAATAACCGAGTATCATTTTATCATTAATACATTGAAATGAGCCGATTGTTTCACCTTATTGGAAGCTGTTCTCTATCATTTTATAGGTATAATGTGAAATGTAACGTGAATGCAGAAGCGTGACTCTAGTAAATCATACCTCGATTGAATATACAATGGTAAAAAAATTACGTTGCGAGATATTCATTGAAGGTGATTTCTCAATTGTAATAACCAGCCCCGGATTCACAATTTATAGGACGAATAAAGAAAATCAGAGTTCACTTCAATTTAGTCGCATATTTCAACGACGGGTTTCGCCTGCCTCGACTCGGCGATGTTGAATCGGCATCAGCGTTAACGCCACCTGGTGTCACGAGCGGGAGGTGAACGCGGCGAACGAGAGTGAAATTTCTCTCCTCTCGCCGTAATCCGTGAATCTGTCCCTCGGACGTGAAAGTGGATCACACACACTCGACTAGGAGATGCCCCGAGATTGAATCGTGGACGTGAGAATCCGACATTAAGTTTAAGTTTAGAAAAATGCGGAGAGAAGAACTTTCGGGATAAAGAATTTAGATCGATGTGAAAATCTCTTGCTTTCACGAGGAACTTTCGGTTTTTTTCATTCTCCTATTGTGATTTGTAAGAACCGGGAAGAATGAGCGATTCTACAACCCAGTGACAAAAAACTAAAAACAGTAAAAAATGTCCATTTTTCAGTTATATTGTTTTGATATAATAGCGACAGAGAAGTTTGGGCATAAGTTACTAATGAGAACTTAAGCATCGGGGAATGAAACCCCTTCTTACGCCCAACCTAATTAATCACACATGGACCACGCAACACAATAGTGAATGAAAATATATTTCGACCCTTTTTCAGGGCATGAACTAAGCCAGAGTATATTTTCAATGCCACGATCAACGACAGAGGACCTGTATAATGAGTTTGTGTATGTAAACAATTTTGAATCCATTAAAATGCATACAGTTTAATTTTTCCATGAATTCTCTTCTCTAACGCAACCATTCCCTTCAGTGACACGAAAAAAATGAGGTATATTCGCTTCAGGTGAAAGAAGGATCTTATTGGTAGTATTAGTTTTTCAAAGAAAATTGTCTTGATATGAAATACCCAGACTTTTTGGGACTCAATGGGCCCTACTATTTTTAATACTTTGGTTTTATTCATTTTAGAAATAAAAAAACTGGGAAATTTTTTGTTGGATGAGGTTCACTTTGATGTCCACTTTATGCGTTCTAAATTTTTTTCGTAAAATAGAAAGGCACCAAGATGGGAAGAACTCGGACATGAGGAAAACGTGGTCTTTTACAAACACATATTTTGACTCACGCGCGCGCAATTGTTTTCTGATAGCACAATATAAGGGACAGAGGGTGTTATGTTTTCGACAGAAGAAAGGAGAATACTGCCCTTTCAAGCTGACGGGCATCTCCACATCCAGTCCATTCATCCCTCGCGACGTGAAAACTTTCGGTCGGATCAGAGAGTAAAAAGCTACGAGCTTTCCAGTTTAGCCTTCAACAACAAGCGGTTCCTAGTACGTCAAACATCCTCGTGCCAACTATTTTTTATTTCCTTGAAACTCTCTCTAATGGGGTTCCCCTCACCAACCTCACCCCGTTGTCTAAGACGCCCTCTCGCACTCTAAGGGCCTTCTAATTCCCGTCTAGCTCCTCCGCACAATATCCTCTCCCGCCTGCCCGCGTCCCTCTCACTCGGAAAGTCTAGCGACGGCGCGGCGGCGGCGGGCCCCCATAAATCCTCAAGACACCCACATCTCTTCCGATAGGCTCAACCTACATTCGAGAGCCACTCCCCTCCGGATCTATTTCTTGTTCCTATCTACCCACTCATCCACCCCCTCGCCCTCCGCCCCCCACAGCCACTCAGCTTCCCTTCCACCCTCACGTGATTCCGAGGATTCGTCGCCTTATTCATTGAAATCAACGCGTTGGGAGGTATGCGTCGTGACGGTATCCACCTTGAAATACCTTGTGCGCGCCAGATGATTAAATTATGGCCAATCAATATGCAGTATGATTCCTGCCGATTGCGGTAGCGAGGTTGTTAAGTGCCGGCCTAGATACTTTAAGGTCGAGGGTTCAAATCCTACCATGGTCGCCGACCAACCACAAGTTGATAGGTTGAGTCGTTCCAGCTTGGTCATCCACAAGCCGCAGGCTCGAATCAAGCATCGTAATTATAATACCTCACGATTAAGATCTTAGACCCGCGAGCTTTTCTCATGCCAATGTCTCTACCTTGTCAAATAGCTGCTTCTTTGAAGTACTTTAGAAGGAAAGATTTTAGCCAAAGGCTGGTTGCACCTGGGTTGTTTAACGTAAAGCAATTTGGAATTTTTAACTGTGGATCTGATGGCAGGATCCTGGTCCAGCATCCAAAGTGGTTATTGCCTCTGAAGCATTACTTGCAGGACTCAAGAAGTCGCACTCATAAGTCATCCCAATTCTCACGGAAACCCCAAAACGGAACAGTAGAAACAAGGCTATCGGTAACCAACGCACAAAATAAATAACTTCAAATAATGAAAGTAAAGGTGCAATGTAAGGAGACCAAACATTCAATACCTATAGCTAAAATAATACAAATACAGCCATAACTACAAGGCCACTTGGGTTCAATCATTCTAAAATACGCTTTTCGAATCTCCAATGAGGAAAAAGATTAATACAACGACGAATCACCAAAGATCCATTGGGCGCCATAGTTTCTGCAAATTTATTCCATATTCAGAAAGTGGAAGATTCCCATTTCTCTGTTTCCCATTGCCTCGAACACTCACTTTAACTATTGGTCGCAGCAGAAAACAGGAATGCTACGATTCCCTTAGAGATACTTTCTCTAACTTAGAAAAAACGCGGTAACAGATGCTACAATTACGATAATGAATGAGTATGGCGATATCCAACAACTTCCTTTGCCACGTTCGACCACAAAAGATAGGTCTTCTACGCTTTGATGCTTTGTGATATTGATTTCAGCGTTGCATCATCTTTGATTTTCCATTATAAACTATTCTCTTTTCGAACAATATTTTTCAAATGCGCTCACATAGTGCTTAAAACAACAGGATTTACCTTTGAATTATTAGCCGTGCATCAAAAGGTTTTTGAATAGGTACTGGTTAAGTATTTTGTTACTCAAGAAATTTTGTGGTAACAACAAAAGTTATTTCGAAATTATTACAAATGTATTTCAGCAAAATATTCATTTTGGTTTGAAAATATTACAAATACTATATGCTTTACCTCCGCCATCGGAAGGAGAAAGAAAAATATGTCGAGAAAAAAATCTACTGAAGGAATGTTTAACTCGGCAGTACGAATTTTGAATTCATACGGGCGTGAGTTGTTGAATTTACTGTAGAGTATCCATAAGTAAGAAACTGATGCCTAGCATGCTCGACGGCTCAAAAACTAATGATATAAGTTAAAACAAGACATTTTACAGCGATAATTTTTACTAAAACTAAATATGATCACTTTTCAGCTATCAGAAATCCTTTAAGGAACTACGAAAAATGACGTTTTTTCTTACTCATTCATTGAGTTTCGTTCCTGGAAAATTGTGGTTTAAATTTAAGACTGTAAATATGGTATTTATTACTGGTAAACCGTAAAGCGTTGCGGAGACATCCCACGACTCGTTTTTCTGCTTTCTAGTACGTTGTAACTGTCAACACCTGAATCATTTTCCTACTAATAAGTTGGGAAGGCGATGGACCTCCCAACATCTGTCTTAAAGGAGTTCCCAGAGTAACTAAAGAAACAGTAGTGTAGAAAGCAATTCATTTTTTCTGATTTATAAAGCTATGTCGCCAGATCTTATAATTTTTTTTACACATATATGGTCTTTCCGCTCGCTATGCCTTTTTAAAAGATCAGGCAAAAACAAAGCGGCCACCGGTGTTCGGAAAACGCCCACAAACAAAAACAAGGAGCCATGTGCAAACCCATTGAAGTTGCAGTCAAGCGCGAACCGGCGGCTCGGGTAACCGACAGTTTGTTTCCGCTCAATCGGTCCCGAAACTGCGAAATTTTTTTCCGCACCCACAGAAGACAAGTGAGACCGAGAAAAAGGAAACCGAATGAATTTCCGTCAGAATATTTCGTTTGTTTTTTTTTTATAAATCCATTCCGACTTCATCACGAGACGGCAATTATGTCTGGCCTCCACATGAAACGTTCAACCCTTCCGACCACTTTTCACGCACAAATTACTCTGCCTCCGCACAACTGTCTTTTTCCAACCCCACCGGGACCCTGCCACCCGGAACGCCCTCATAGCACGCATGACCAGCTTTTCGCCTTAAAAACACCCCTATCTATCACTAGGCTGGGGAGAAACCATTTACCAAGACTCCCTTTCTATTGTCTCTCCCCTTGAATACTCGAATTCCGCCTCAGTTCTCGACCAGAGACAAAGATTCGTGTCCGCCTGGAGTCCACTGCGATGATCGTTGAGTGGTCGTGGACGTTGATGATGAAAGGGCGTGCTATTCACAGAGGGAGAAAGAAGCGTTACCTTCCAACCCGAGAGAGCCCTCTTGGGCCTGCTATATCTGCGGCACGCTTTTCGACCGAATCAAAGCAAAGCCCTTTGGGTTTCCGACTTCGTGACTTTCCTAAATAGGCAGTTCGACTCGACGCAGGGACAAATTTCCCTATTCTCTTACCCGTACCTAAAAAACACGCAGCTGGACTGCAAGATGTCGGTGATAAGAGCGAGGATAATCCCCTTATTCGGAGTGAGAGGGCGAGACCGCGAGACGACCGCCTTCGCCAACCGACCAACCCTGCGTCAATTTGGAGCAAGCGTGGCGGATCAACTTGAGAGTGAGTGGCCAAAATCTCCTATTTCGCAGAAATTGCGTAATTTTCCGTTAATGGTAATTTTACGGATCGAGATTCAATTAGCATCTAAACCCTGTTTCAATCGAAACATTTCCTCACTTTTAGCGTCGAAAAATTGAAAATTCATCCGACTTTTAAAAATCGTCAGTGGCATTCCAATGTTTGTTCACATAATAATTTACTTAGACATATATCACCATTGTCACTTGAAATATAATATTAATATATACAGAGATAGTATCTTTTTCAGCTCTGCGTACACATCAGGCTACAGTCTTAAGGGTGGTTTAACACTAAGAGGCCAATACTCAGCATGTGGTGAAGAGAGGATCAGGTAGAGTGACATGTCATATTATAAGTTACCAATCTTTAAAAAGCATTTGGATGAAAATGCAATTAAAATTAGTGGTAATGTTAGTCTAAAAGCTCTATAAAACTCTATAAAACCCTTATACATACAGTTCTGTCATACGGAAGTGAAACATGGACAATGACGGCCAAATCGGCTGAACTACTGGATAGCCTAGAAAGAAGAATGCTGAGGAGAATCTATGGGCCAGTTAAGGGTGAAGGGATATGGAGAATTCTTTGGAACCGTGGAATATATGAGACGTACAAAGAACCTAAAATTTCCACACATATTAAGCTAATGAGTTTCCTATGGGCAGGACATGTCCAGCGGATGCCAGAGACAAGGGTGGCAAAAAAAGTCTTATTGGAGAGTATGAGAGGAAAGAGAACAGTGGGAAAACCAAGGGCAAGGTGGGAAGATAATATAAGCAAGGATTCAAGAGACCTACTTAGGATCAGGAACTGGAGGGAAGAGTCAAGAGGCCGAGATGGATGGAGATGGAAAATTGACGAGGCCAAGGCTCAACTATGGATGCAGCGCCATTGGAGAGAGAGAGTTAGTCAAAAAGCTTTATGATTAACCCTCTATGAACGAGCGAGTCAAATTTTTTTCGTTTCAAAATCATTGAAATATCTGCTTTCTTAGAGGATTTTCCATTTATAAGCTGCGGTAGACAAAATTGTAACGATTCGGATTAAGTGAGTGGAATGCTGCGTCTATTTCGGCGGTTTGTCAAACAATTTGAATTGGTAAATGTGTGACTCTAATCACTGACAATGGCCTGCCTGGTGGAGCTCTGAAATAAATAGTTTCAGCTGTCATATCAAGAAAAAATTGGGAAAGTTTAAAAAAAGGTACGTTATGAAGGTAATGTTGAAGTATACCTCGTGTAAATATTATTATGTAAAGTATTATTTTAAATTGAATGTACACAATACAAATACGTCAAATTTCAAAATAAATGTTATTATCAAATCAATGGCAATTTTTTAATGGTTAAATGGCACTTTAAAAAAACTAATATAGTAGCAGTTTTTTCCATGCTGATATTTCATAATTCTGTCCATAGAGGGTTAACTTAGATGCTATAGTAGGGTGTGAAGAGAGTTTGGCTACTGACCCCTGTGTCCCAGGATATAAGCCGCTCTCGGTGACTCGACTCTCTGTGGCCTCTCGCTGAATGAATTTCTGAGTGGGAGCTTTATAGGAAAGAGCAACGAATAATCGATGCAAAAGGAACGTGATAGGTAATTCAACAAACTAAGTTTCTGTGTTACATTGAATAATGGCTCGTTTTTTTAGATCCATACACAATTGTTGTCAAAATCCAGTTTTTAATAGCTACATGTTAACATGAGCTCAAAATAAGATTAACGCATGGCATATTATTTTCCAAGAAAAATTTGCTTCCATGAAAATCAAAGGAAAATTAGGTTCTCTTAGTTAAATCTCCGGACTGCTTCTATTTTTTCGAAATTATTTCTCTTTCATTTTTTTTAGTTTCAGGGATGCTAACGACCTCTCATTGTCCACTTGAATTCTTCCTCCAAGTTCCATTGCCATCTTTTTCCGACGAAAGTGAACGCGTGAGAAAAGTTACGACTTGTCGGGTCCATTAATCACCGCCTTGAGCAGAAAAAAGAGAGCTCTGTCGCCGCACCACGGTCCGCTTGACTCCATTACGATGCATCGGATGCGAACATGTCACGCTCCTTCCCCTAATGGGCGAAGCTGTTTCTTACATCGCCGCCCTCTGGTCGTTCGTCCGCAGGAAGTTCACTGGGGTTCGATGAAAAATGAAAGTACTCTCGCCGACTGCCACAGACAAACGCACCAGAGAAATGTACATCGGAATACGCCACGGGGAAAACACCTACTCTTGCGTTTGCGACACGAGAAAACCCTGAAAAATGCGCCAATTGGTGGAAACAAATAATTTAATTTCCTCAAAAATAATATTTACCGATTTATTTATAATAAATAATAAATAATCTGAATTAAAAACGAGCAATAGCAACATATTACTTGATAGTACGCGTACGCACAAGATGTACGAGATATCTCGCCAAAAGATTTTAGCATTAAAAGAGATAAGTATGTTTAAATAGTGGAAATAAGACTTGAAATAAAGAAGGAATCTCACGTTGATGTTAAAAATAGAGAGAAACTAAAAAATTGACTGAATGATGAAGTTGGTTGCATTGTAAATAACCCACTATTTTAAGGATATCTGACGCAGTCATTCCCTCAGTAAGGTGAGTTTAAAAACAGATTTTACCTGGAATATGTAACAAAATGATGTATTTTTTTTCTAATCAAAGACTTTCACTGAAGGAAGGAATCAAATCCCAAACCAACATTTAGCAGGAATAAATGAAAATAAAAAGCGCCAATTAAAAATTAAATCATTGCGAGTTTTCTGAATAATCTACGGGAAAATATTCCATTTTATGGTATAAATTAGATGTTTGATACGCACAAAAATCAAACATATTTATAAAAAATGAAATAAGTTACAAGTTACTGACTTAGACTAGGAGATATAAGCTAAAGAAAAATACTAGTATCTCGACAAGAGATGAGGATGGTTTATTTGAAGGAGTCAACCGATCAATTTCCCTCGCTTATGTGCAATGCATCTGAGTATTAAAGGCTCCCACTGCTATTACCCCTTGCTAATCTCCTGCTTTGACTTCCACGAACACGGTACGCCACTTAAACTACGTCTGTGAGTTCAGTAAATGCCTCGGATGCGGTGGCGCTAATGACAAGTAAGGAAGCTATGAAATTGCACTTTTATAAATAACCTCTTTAAAACACCGTGATCCGTGGAAATAGCGCGGAGTGGACATTTTAAACGGAATCACTTTTTTGAGTCAGGTATTATTTATCGCCTCTGTGGCCTTTTGGAAACAATGAGGATATTTGTGAGGCTAATTTACATATTTCACATTAATTCACCGGGTAAGTCTTAAAATTTATGACTCCATTTATTCAGTCGGACGTGGGCACGAGTCATATGCGAGGTGAATCCTGTAATTTTGATAACGTTATTATTAGTGTAAGATCTTTTAACCAAGGATATATAATCTGGTAAATAGCACTTAAATACAACAGAGGAGCTAGTCAGTAAAGTTTCCGGACTCATTTTTGAAGATTCATTGTTCCCTTGATGAAGGCAGTCGTTAACTTCGTTCAGCGAGGAAGATTTCCTCATAGGAGCCACCGAGAGGCGCAAGAACATGAAATGGTTCATGTGAGTGGATGAGTATAGGAGAAAATGGCTAATACTTCTCATCGGGCAAAAACAATTTAAAAATTGAGAGAAAGAGTAAGAAATAAAAGGCATAAATTTGGGCCAAATGTAAGGGAAATAAAATTTTTTAAAAATGTTCTTAAAAAATAACACAGGTGTGCTCGTTACGAGGGCTCTTCATTTTATGCGTAATTACAATGGATTTGTGTTTTAGAACTGAATATATGCAAATACATATTTATCCTCTCGACAGAATACAACGCCTTCAAATCAATAAGGACAAATATCAAATCATCACACTCTATTTCAAAAAGAAATTTCCCTGGCCAATTGCGGAAGTCATTGAAAAATAATAATTCCTTTCACTTATAGAAGTATTAAGTGCCATTAGGGAAATAATAAATGCGGCTATAATCCTTTTTTATTTCAATAATCGATGCATGAGCTTATATGTAGAAGACAAAATGCTCACTTTGAGTCCTTAGACACGGGTTTTTATGTTATCAATTTCCAATTTGTTTTAAAAACTCAATACTCCTATAGAATCATAGTAAATCTTAATTGGACTTTAAGAGATTTATGTATCCATCTTTATGACGCAAGCCGCTCCTGAGCTTTCAGCCTAACTTCCTAACCTTTTCTTAAGGTCAAAGTGTTGTGTACTCAGGCCCAGTTGAATCTCTAAAAGGTAAATACAGCTGCGTACGACCGTCTTGCACAGCGAACAATTCTTAATGCACGGTGTCCGCTTTCTTCTACTAAGTAAATCTCGAGATTTTATGCTCCGCCGCTCCGTCTTTACAGAGATCGTAGCAAACACAATACGTGGCGCATTATTCGTGGAATTTTGCTACAATAGGCAATGCAAAAACATCTTAATTTAGGCTCAAAGAGCATAAGTTAGCAATACGGTGTTCGAATGTTTTTAAGCAAATGACAACCTTGACGAATGATAGATTCGTGTCTCATCGCATCAAAATCCAAGAAAATATTCATTCTGGCAAACCATTAAGTGCTGAACGCCATCTTTGCTGACAGATACTCGAATTCACTACTTTCTTTCCGCCTTCTACCAGGATTTTTTACTGGCATTGCAGGTGTAACAAATATATTGTGACTATTTTTTCGATCCTGGTTCAAAGTAATGCAGAAATTGGTCGACTAAATCTCAACCTTAAATTTCATTCCCTAACTCAGGAACATTTCGAAGAAGATATTTCAAATGGCATTGGTATAAGAAAAAACCACGGACCACAACGTTTACGAGCAAGTAAATTAAATCATTTCCCATTACTGCAATTTGAGGTATTCCCAGGGTCTCTGAAACCCCTCTACGCATGCCATGCCATTGCCAAACGACTGATAGTGAGCTTAATAGATTTCCACTGCCACGTGGCCCTTCCATTTCCAGTCCGTCCTCTTCATTTCATTTTATTGGTAGAAAATGTTATCTGCCTCCACGAGTGATTAATTTCCATCTATTTTAAATTTTAAATGCGACCAGAGAGAAAGTAAAAATGGCTTTGAAGAAAACGTTCCCATTGGAAAGAGTAACCCGATTGAAGGAACTAAATGAGAGGAAAGATGGCTGTGTATGAGGGGAAAATTATTATTGGTCAAATAAAATGTCTTGCTTTGTGGTATGGAAAGATTTTTCATGACTTAAGGGTGAGAATTCAGCACCAGAATAATACCGCAATCCTAGTTGAAGAAGGAAAGTTCGTATAGATGAACATGGAAGCCCATAGAATAGCCCAGGTTGTTAATTAAGTTGTGAAACTTCCTCACACCACCATTACAGCCTATTATTTTTTATGGAGATCGATTATTAAACCATAATGAGTAAAGGGAAAAAGAAATACTGAACTATAAATCTCCAGGGGAAGTTAGGAATATCATTTTCTCTTTCCTCATTAAAAAGAGAGGCATAACAATATGGGGAGAGCATAAAAAATCGAAAGCCATGAAACCATAATCATCACCTACCTTGTAACTACCTGTTACATTGGAATGCATTCTTCACCTCATCATTCATCCGATGTTCAGTGGTGTGAGTCAGATTTTAGAGATGTGAAAAATCACACTTTTAATCAGACTTTAAACGGAGCAAATTACTCTCTAAGTCCACCGTCTGAATGATTACTCAATAAGAAATTGAGGATCCATTATTTTTTATACATAACATAACTAAATGTTTAACTCTGTATGAGGTTAATCTAAGACAGAAATCAATATTTTTTCTTCGTTAAAGCGTACATATTTTGCCAAACCAAATAACCAAATTTTTAAAATTTAGCTAAACCATCTCCATAAATTATCTTATAGTAAAAAATAAATCATTATGTCTTTCTAAGATTAATATAAATAACCAACAAGGATACAAAATTAGTCGGGATGATTCAGAACATATTGCCGTATGCAGTTAATTTTATTAGTTCACTCTTTTTGCTGTTATCCCTAATGTTTAGAAAAAAATTACCCGAACACCATTGAGAGTTCGGATGGATGGTGGAGTACATGAGCGTGCATTACAATGACAACTTTGGGCATTCGAATGTTTAAAATCAATCTACTTCTCCGTCATTCCATTTAGAAAGCAGATGGAGTTCTCTTGGATGAAATTACCAGCATAAATATTAACTTAGGAAAAATGCAGACGAAATTAGATAAAATACGAGATAGAATACGATAACATGGAATGTTGGGTTACCGCTGAAGCCACTTAAAGCGAATAACTAGGGAAAAAACGGAGAAAAAAAGTATTTCAAGGGCTGATGGGAAAGTCTAATTCGGAAAATTGAGGTGGAATTGGAACAGCACTCTCAATGCAAACAGCAAAGTTCCCTCTCTGTCAATTACCAGGTCGGAAATGACATATTATGCACATTAATTCCCCTTTTGCTTAAAATGAGTAACTACCGATCAAGGTTGTGCTGTGCCCCAGAATGTTGTTACCCTCGAGTACGTACGCCTGTTTTGAGAGGATTTCTCAAGCGATTTTTCTTCATGACTTTACAGTTCCTTTGACTGTATTCATATTTTCATATATTCTTTTACCCGTGCAAACCCCGGGTAAAGCCTAAGGACGCATACGAAGCGTTTTTTGATAGAAGGTAAGGCGATGAAGGTGAGATAAGGGCATGGATTTGCTTTGTAAGGTGAAAGTGGCTTTGCTCCCGATTTTTGCGGGCTCCTTGCCAAACGTCCGAGCTTGGAATTCAAGCCTGGCGTTGAGTGCAAAGAGGGGAGGAGGAAAAGAAGAGCCCAACGCAACTCTGGGAGTACATATACATTCCTCAGGGTTACGGAAATGTTTCAAAAGGGGGGCGTGGCTGCCAGGTCATGTGGGAGGACAGAGGTGACATAGATTTTTCGTCGGAAAATCAGGAGATCCTGAGTGAGAACCCAAAAAATGCCTCTTGATTTCACGAACTAAAATAATCTTACTTTGTAGTGTTTAGGATACTCGTACTTCATGCGAAACCGTTGGTTACTTAGGTTAAGGAACTCCATATAAGCCTCCAAATTTTGAATAGATAAATTTCTCTCGGTTTGTCATAGTATGAGCATAAGAATCAATGTCCAATTTTTTCTTGACAGTAGATATATTGCAAACGCCAGCATTTTATGCAAGGCAGACTAATAAATACAAGGCGTTGGAGATTTGCTGCATATCTGGTTTATTTCAGCAGCCAAAAAGGGACGGATATTTTTGTAGCCTTAGAGGAAATTATTAGAAACAATAGAAACATTGCCATGATAAGGATAGTTAAGGACATTTCCGATGAATAATTATCACATTTCCTCTAATCCATCAATATCCACAACCAGAATTCTGGTTATGGATTAGTATGAGCCTACTAGTTTATAAAATAAGATAATGTGACACGAGACAAATTTTGACGTGTTTAAAAAAATTAACAACTATTTGATGTATTCTCTATCCTTTTAGGTTTACCCTCAAGTTTCCCAATAGGTATTTGCTCTCAAAATTCACTAGTGAAGATTTTATCAAAGTTAAAAGAGAATCAAAGTATCTTTTAAACCATTTAAAAAATAAAGAAAACGTTTTTTTATCTCATTGCCAGTGATGGTGCGTTTAACCTTTCACTTTAGAAGACAACGCGGACTTAAATTGTCAGAAAAGACCCATCAACCAGACCTTCCTCCTTCCACCGGCACACGTCGACGGATTTTCCCGAACACAAAAGCGGGCGTAGGAAGTGACGGGCCGGGTCGCAACCTTCCTTCTCCCGAACGCCTTTTCCCGACACCACCCTTATTCGCTTCTTGCTTGAATTCGACGTGACTTTGAGACGCTTGACCTTCCAACGAGGATGGGAAGGGACCACTAACGTGCATTCCACGACTCTCTCATTACAGTTCCAGATATGGCGCGTCAGCACCAAATGTCTACAGATCGTCGACGAGGGAGTGTAAGAAAGTCATGTTCACACATACATTGATAGATGCATGGTACCCAAAAAGGTTTAAATTCGCAGGAGAGGGTGCTCCAAGTCCCTATGTAGGAAGCGGTAAGGTTGACAGGAATTGGAATGTTTTGGATACGATGGCCATGCTTAAGTTGGCCAAAACGTTGAAATGTTGAAAGGGAATTTTGAGAACTAATTATGGGTCAAATAAAAGCCACAATTTACATTTAGCAGCGTTAAAGTATTTAAATTTAATCTAATATTTCTTGGTAATTCACAAAACTTACAGGTTTGTGCTATTCATCACAAAATGAGGAAGAAAACTGCAAACTTCCACGCTGTTTTAAAGGCGATTTCATGGATGCAAATATTCAAAAAGGACTTTTATTTTCAGATTTTACGCTAAAAGGTGACTAAATTGTAGTAGTATGATACAATTTTTACTAAAAGTTACAGTTTTCGTAGAGTAAAAGCAGTCCGCTTACACGAAGCATAAGCACATTTACACTCATAGCAACGCAGAAATCTCCAAGGTTGCGCCTCCAGTTTAACTAGAATCCATTTGATGGCAACCTACATACTACTACTTCCTCACTAGCAGTGTTAAATGACAATCTACATGACTCTGATTTCAACCTCCTCAATGCCACCCCACGCTCAAGACTGACACGTCCTCCAGCAAGGCTCGAGTTCGAATAAAAAAAATAAGAAATGAGATGAACTCAGATTTATGAGATGCATTCGAAGGGGTTTTCATCACGATGTCCGGCAGTATTTCATGCTTTATAATGCACTGTGAGAAAGTGAAAGGGCCGTGGAGGGAAATTGTGCATTCAATTTTCACGCGTCTCTCTCACTCTCCGAACTGACCGGAAGATTACTTTTTCGTGCGAGCGGATTTAGAGCCGCGGGATAAGGGACTTTAGATTTACGGTCGACGGGAAGCGGGTGAGCTCACTTTATCGACTACAAGTGCACCAGTTCCGGGACTTCAATCATTCAGAAAAGTCGTGACGACGGTGAAAAATACAGTGGTTGATATAAACGAACCCTCGTCGGCGAATGACCGGCATTCCTTCAAAACCTCATTAACAAAAGTGAACATGCGGTAATACAGCGAATATTTATGTCAAATTTCGCTTGTTGTCATTATTATTTATATTTGCTAACCGTATCTCTAAGGAACTGCGGGTCATGCAGAAAAGGTATTGGATTTATAGAGATATTGAAGTGGCATGGGCGGCGATGCCTAAACTCGGCCGTAAGTACGGGTGAAGCCGTTTCCGCCATATGGATTGTTCGAGATAAACCATTAGTGTAATAGGCATAAGCATATTTATCTTAATATTTGCTGTTCATAAAACGTTTAATTACTCATGAATTGGGATAATATCGGTTAGGTTGATAGTTAAAATTTTTCATCTTCTGAGATGGACGAAGACTTGGTCATTGCAAAGGGAGGATGTATGTATGTAGACTTAGGCGTTTGAGATGTAAGTGTGAAGAAGGATGGAGAAGGTGACGAGAAGGACGAACAAGGAGGAATTGGATATGATTGGAGAGGAGGGAAGCTAGTGGTGGAGGTTTAGAGGAGGTAGAAGAGATGGCTGGAGTGTGTTTTGAAAAAAGAGGGAATGTTGAAGAGATAATAGAGGTGAGAACACAAGGGAAGCGTGGAAGAGGAAGGAAGAGGATTGGAAACAAAACAATTTGGAACAATAAAGAAAAGGGAGATGATATGAGGAAAAGAGCGCTAACAGTGGATCATACATTGGGGGAAAATGGAGCGATATGCTAGAAAATAGGACGTCCAAAAACCTACTAATCAGCCTGTAGAATACTCAAATAAATGAACTATCTCAGGGAGAAATAGACGTTTCGGAGCACTGAAAACCATATTGGCTGCTCAGGAGTACCTATGCCACATGCATAGTCTAAAAAACTAAAAACATATCGAAACAAATTTTAATTAAATGCATGAAATAGCCACTGGTTGTTAAAAAATCCGTCCTGTCTCACGATCTCTAGCAGCAATCACAGTAGTCTAGGGACTCTCAAATTTGAGAAAATGGCTTCACCTGGAATCTCCTCCTACGCTGAACTATACACTGTAAGACTGAAATGATACCAGACACTACTATTCGTCTAGAAGGCACTCACCAGTATGAATTCAAATATATATCTGCCGACTCCAGTGGAAGTTCAATGTATACCACAAACGGCGATAATAGCACACGGTAACATGAACTCAATTTTACACGATAACAGTCACAACAAAACATTTATGTTAAAACATGCAGAAATAATCTTGTTTTCATTCTGGGCCTCTACTTCCAAACTTCTTAGTCCACTTGCAAAGCAATATAATGTTAAACTGAGCATTTGAAGAGAGGCAGCCTCGAGCTAAGCTCGAGTTTAATGCGCTGCGCTGCAATCTAAGTTTCATTAATGCATTTGGCGAAGGGATACCCATTCCACTGTCAAATTCTGCGTTCAATCGTCAGTGAGGTCTAATTGCAAAGGACTATTTCGCGTGTGACACCCGTTTTGATGTATGAAATGAAGACGCCCCACGACTATACTCGTAACAAGAGTCTGGAACTTTAATTGTTTTTTTCTGCGAAATGCATACAGACCTGAAGCGTATGACTTCTATGTCAAGTTCTCTAGTCACTTTGAAACTACCTTACCTCATAAATACGCAAATTCTCGCAAGCAAACTGAGCATATTGGACTAATACAGAAGGGATTCATTTAACAATTTCCTCGGCGAATGACTGATGAAACATAGACAGGCGCAAGTAGCAGAAGCGAGTATTCGAATGGCACTAGCCACCAGTTGTCTTCACTCAAGCCCGTTCGACGTATTTTTCTGTTCTCAAGCAACAGCTGATACTTTATTCGTTTATCGCAGCGAATTAACGCAGTTTCCTACTCATCTTATTAGGGGATAATAAATTGCATTTATTAAAAACATGGCGGCAAAGAAAATAAAAACAATAGAGTTAAGACTTCATGAAGCCGTTTGACTATATTTCCACGCACGAGTGCACATTTGGGTGGATCTCTGCCCATCATCAAGAAGGCACACATGAGACTGGTGAACGAAGGAGTGGGTTGGAGAGCACCCCACAAAAAATACCCACAGCCACCAACTGTTAATCAGATTTGTTAAAATGCGAATCAATAACCGTCCTTTTTACGGGCCCTCGTAAAGAGGCACTCTCACAAAACTCGTTAGTTTGTTTTTTTTTAACAGGTACTTGATTGGGGCGCGAGAAGAGAGGTGGCATCCTCGTCTCTGACGAAACCCGCTGACCCAGAAAGGTAAGTGCAGCGAGTATGATCCGGGGAATTATTGGGGTCACCACGTAACTTCCTGCCGGCGACGCAGCGGGGAATGAGACGACATCATCTCAAGAAAGATGGATGTGGGATGCCGGGAAGACAAATGAGCGCGGGAGCTGGGGTGGGGATGGAGGCGGCGAAAAAGGCAAATTAATAGGACATGGGTAATCAAGCAGGTGCAATAGTCTAACTATGGATTTAAAACCTTTAGGAATCCTTGCTAGGTAGACTTCAAACATCGAATTACAACTTGAGCAGCGGAAATAGGAAAGATTAGCCAAACAGTTTCCAGACATTTTTTATTGGCAGTACCAGTCTATTACGATAATTTTTTAACGGGAATCACTGTCACATCATGAATAAAAATGTAGACTGATAACTTACACAACTTTAAAGCCAATTTTATTTCACCGACGTTGAAAAAATGTTGCTAACCTCGAAATACGCAGGTCAATGTGACCAGATGATAAAGCAGTTAGATTACTAAAAGGATAATGAATTTTTTCTGTAACAAAAATCACTGAACGTTGTCACTGTCACGAGGGTTTGATATAGATTGGTCGACAGGAAGTCAACTTTGTTGAACCTCTGGATAAAGATATATTTTACAAAGCTATTCACAACTTGCGGTACATACAGCACAGCCTTAACGTGTAAAAATTCATATGTTGAAATGCATACGCTTAACTCATTGACAACCGTTCAAGACTAAATTGGTGCCGTAGATAAATATATTTATTGAATTCGTCAGAAAATATCGTCTTTAAACTAACTTAAATAGTTTTTTTAGCATTCGGTCAATGATTCGTATCCAAGTCGCAATTATAGGCTAGTGGCATTGTTAAATTCTTCAATGCGATCTTTTACACTTTACACCAATCTTAATTGCCAATGTTCTAAGTCGACATAGAATCCTCCCTCGTCGTAATTCCAGATGCTAGTGGGGTATTCTTAAATAGGTCTAAAAAGGGAATAGGGGCAAGCACACTTGCCTTTAGTCTACTAATACCGCTTTAAAGAATTGCCCTTACCCTTCGCTGCACTTGGGAAGAGCGCCCTTTCAATATATCTTCATTTACGATTTGCTCGCCTTTCTAATTTCCAAGTGTGTTTAGCCACTGAGAAATAATGAGACGTGAAATGAAAGGGGTTGAAGTTGTCAAAGCTATTGGCTGTAGAGTATGAGAGGGACCTGAGGAATTTCCCTGACTGTCGAGCGACCCTTTCCCAATGCTTGAAGACCCCAAAGACGCCCACGAAGGCCCACAGGAGCAAGGCCCACAACCATCACTCAACGACGTGTGTTCTTGGCGCTCACTCGGCGACTCTGCCGCTAATGTCGTCGGCGGAGAAGTGTTGACCTCGACTCGAGAGGGAGAGAAAGCCCTTTAAGGTCATATGCCATCGAAAGCAAGAGTTGTTCTCCCATCTCCCGTCCTGTGTTCGGTGAAAGGGGAGGGAAAACACCACATTCTGCCCGAAAGTGAAAGGTTGGGGGGAGAGAGAACGTGGGGCGAAGGGGGAAAGGATGTGACGAGCAGGACGGGGCGGAAGACATTTAACATTATTTTTTTAGTAGGCGGTGGATAGAAGGGAATGTTTGTCCCTTTTGATGGATGGATAGGACGTTCCTCTCCTTTTATCGCCAGAGATATTTTGACTCACCGCTGAGGCAGTTGAAAGGAGAGCCTAACTGCACGTTTTTCGCTTACATGCCCTCTGTAATTGGTGCAGTCCTTATGATTGAGAGGAGAACATAGTTTCTGTTTCGAATAGGGGAGAGAGGTTCAACAGATGACGGATAAGTCAGAGAAAGATTATTTTACTTTGGTTGGGCAAAACCAAGAATATGCAGTAAGAGAAAAAGAAAATTAGACAATTCAGTAAATGAGATGAATGAAGAATTGTATAAAAGTTCAAAAAAGACCCACCGGATTTGAGATAAACTAAAAAAGTAAAGTATCAAAAAGCAAAAGAGTGTATGAATTTTCAAAAACTTTGGTAAGTTTTAGAATTTTTATTAGACGACCGGTTTCGTCGAATAGTCGACATCATCAAATACATTACACATCAGGTGCATTTTACAAAGTTAAGGCTGAAACTATTGAATTTGATAAGCAATGGGGTGTTCTAGGACGAAAGTGCCAAGAAAATTGCGAGAATGAAACCTCTAGTAATACACAGAGGACCCAAAATTACTCTTAAATAGGATTTGATTATCACACTGACTCGGAAAAATAAAAAAATTCAAATTTTTACAGAAAACTATAGCAAATGCGCTTGTTAAAACGAATAGGTTCCCTTTTTCCCTCGTACTATCCGTGACCACGACAAAGCCATGAAAGAATCATTTGAAAATTTAAGTACTGTACACTGACATAATTTTATCGTAATCAATAACACTTATACACCAAAAGGGGCAAAGTTCACCTTTGAAAATCATTTGACTTGACCAGGATTCGTAGTAGAATCTCCCTATTGCCGGTCGATACCGGAAAATTGTCTAAAACATTTTAATATATGGTGTAGCAACCCAGTACTTCATGCCCCCTTACGATGGCTCATTGCTACAACAAGGTGAAGGTTTGTGAAGGGGATGCAACAAGATTGGAGACGATGAAGCGAGAAGTACGTCCATCAGGTAGCCATTTTGCCGGGTCACTCGACACTCAAAAGTCACACGCCATTTTCAACACCTGGTGAGAGGTTGAAGTGGTTATTGATCTTAAAAATTAACCCTTTCATTTAACAGCTTCATAAATTTATGAAGCGACCAGTTTTCCACAGTAAAAGAAGTCTTCTAGGAGATTCGAGGGAAAATTTTTTTCTGAACCCGGAATGATATCTTAAATAATAATAGGCTTGGCGAAAATGACGCCGTGGCACTTGAAACAAAAATTATAAAACCATCAAAATATACTCATGGCATGAAATGCTTAGGCTTTGCTAAGGCAAAAATTATTTCAAAGCTTATGGCTGGTCCATACCAGATAATTTTAATGACACAAAAGCAATATCATATTTTACGAGGGAAATTCAATAGGCAATTATTTAACTCCAATTCATTGTACACCAGTGGGGATAGTAACAGGGAGAACCTACCCGATTGCTGAGTCAATACTGAGGAAGAATTTGCAAAATTAGATAAAGAAAAATCCTGACAGTATGTTAGCTTTATCTCAACGAAAGGTGACACGGTGAGCTGAGCTTGTCGCTCTATCAGATGGGTGGAGTTCTCTCCTCGACATGAGACCAGTAGGGATCGAAATTTCCACATAAATACCGTATGTTAGTTTGAATCAAAGTTACTGAAAGCAGCCGCTAATGGAATTCGAGCCTAGGCTCTCAAAATGGGAAGTCATAAGCTTTTGAGCAATAGCCATTGGTGCTTGATGTCTTTCCATGAAACTCGAACGAGTCGGATCGAAAGTGGTTACGGAAAGCATAAATGGGCGATGGTTTCCCCATCGGCGTCATGCAGGATTCCCGATTACTATTGGTTCTTCGCTTCTCTCGACCAGTGAGCGACAATGGGTTTCGCACGTGTCTCCATGACAGCACGTCAACTGCCCAGCTTGCCTCTCCATCCCAACTACTAGCCGTCCTCTTTGCAGACGCCCCCCCCCCTCCCTCCCTCGCTCGCTGCGAATGGGAGAACCGCTCGACATTATTACACAACGCCAAATCGCCGATTGCAATCCCTTCTGCGCCACCCACTCTCCATTCCACCGACCCGGAATCGTGCAATTGTTCTTGGGCGTAGTCCCGCCGCTAGGAGGGTTCTTGGGCGAGGATTTCCCACCATTCACACCGGCTTCGTGCATACAGATCCCCGCAATGCACGGCAGGCATTAGACGAGCACGGACCGGTAGCATTTGAGGGCGTGGGTCAAGTCCCACTCCCACGCCTTGTAATCCACGCGAAGAATAAGGTGCAGATAATTGATAGCGAGCAGGAGAATGGGCTCCTGACTAGGATCATATTAATGGCGCACAGCTCTGCGATGGACTCCGACAGTCGATCTCGATAAATACGAGAAATTTTTTCCACATTTTCAGGAAAGGAAGCAAAAGATCGATTTCAATGACATTTAGGCCTCATCAATCAGTTTCAATGTCAATTGCCAACTCGTGGAAACGTCAGAACAGTCGATAATCTAGGCCTTTCGGCTTCTGGTAACAGATGACGTCTACTTAAACGATATCCGCATTGAAGGCTCAAACCGGCGAGTGAAAGATAACGCGGACAAAAGGAAATTTGTTTAAATAAAGACAAATCGAAGAAATATCAATTTGTTTCCTATTCTTGCGCAATAGAATTCTACTCTATTAAAGTAAATTATAAGTGTGCTTGAGCAAATGAAACACTGACAAAACTCAGTAAATATTCAATATAGAATCACTGACGTGCGCAGGACGTGATTGATGTTATTCTACGATTTCCATGCCTAAAGAAAATTGGATATTTGTAAATGCACCTGAAAGTACAGAAGGAGGCCGTGGAGTATCTATAAGAAGCCATGTCTATTTTATGTTATTAAAAATATCAAAAATGAATTTCCTTAGGCCTACTTCATCCACCATCCTTATTCTTAGCACGCTAATTAATAATGAAGAGTTTTCAGCTCTTGTGTTTTTCAATTAACATCAGAAAGCATCAAAAGCTTGAATATTTACGGCATAAGACTTAATAAGTCTAATGAGTATGGGGTAGGAGAGTAATTTATTTACGATTGGTGGCTATAAAGGGAAAATATTTGAAGGATGAATTGGTTCATAGCTTTTTTGCCACGCCTTAATTTTTTATTTTACTAGTAATAATTCCATCTCTGATTCTCCCAAGTGACGTGACTCCACTGATTAATTACGGACAGCAAAAATGAAAATTTCTAACATAAATCATCGGTATAAGAAGTTTTTTTTCGGCAAATAAATCCACATAAATATATATACATGTAGTTACAAGCTAAAATCTGCTATTAAATACTAGTATAAACAATTCTATCATGCAATGAACGAGTAAGTCCAATAATGATTAACAGCTAACGAAAGGAAAATTGAAAATGGTTTTCAAACTGTGAATCTCATTTATTATTAACAATATCGCTGGAAAAAATCTTGACATTTTTTTTATGTTCTGGAAGTGTCTAGGGATGTGACATAGAATTTCTAACTGAAATATTACTCTGGGAGAATTGGAGAGGAGATGGCCATAAAACGTGTCATTTGCTCGGGCAACTTTCGTTCGACCGTTTTCAAAACGGCGACGTCACTTTGATCGGCGAAGGCACGGCGGGAGATTTTCTTCATTTTTTTCGGGATCGAATTTCTAAAGTGCATCCGTGGCACCGAAGAGATTGGTTTCTCCTTCCATTTCCTTCTTGAATCCCTGTTTCGCAATACTACTTCCCAAGGTATTTTCCTTTCCGGCCAGTGAACGCCATCCTAACTTTCCTTCGGCTTATCAAATGTTGACGGATAGCTGGGTATTTTCATTACATGACCTGAGATTAAATATTTACCTCTAATTTCACCTTACTCCTCATCTTATTGCAGAGTAGCTAATACATAGAACATGAGAATAAAACTAAAAGGCAATAAAAAACACGCTAACAAATTTACAATGCAAAGGGTTAACTCGCTTAGGCCCATCTTTTCCCAATCATTGTCATGATAAATACATTAAAAGTTAAGTAAAAGCAATATTGGCAATGGTAAGCCACATGTTATCGTAGTCATGCATGGTAAACTGCGCAGGGTAATAAGCATTTTATTATATAACATAATAAATAAATACAGTCTTAAGGGAACAAATGAACGATTGGGGTTGGATCCTTAGCTGAAAACTCTGCGTGGGAAACACCCGCAAGGTCTGATGGCATGAGAAGCCTGCAGGAGGAGCCGATAAAGAAATCGAAAGACATACTATACGTTGAATACTAAGGGATTCATTTGTGAATGATGCCAGTCATCTTCAGTTTTCTAATCTTGATGTTGATTCAATGTGACCCTTCATTCCTTCATTTTCAATTCCCACATTCTTACATCCTGATATTGTTATCCAATTATATCCCTCTTTAATAGACCCATGTATCTGTCCTATGGCGCCCCTACAGCGATCATTCCTTTGATTTTTCATTTGCGATAGCTATGCAAGGCGGAAGTTTTTTCGTAAAAAGAGTGAGCTTTACTTTCGTACGCCAAGACGCCATCCACTCAAGTCTTTGGTCATATCCTGATCACTTCTTTTGAACACTTCATAATTCAAAATTTTACCTGTTCAGTCATATTTATTTTATGCGTAATGGCATGGGTTCATAAGTGTGTAAACAATGCTAATTAATAAGGCGCGAGAGAGTTGGGGGAAAGAAGAAGAGGGGAGGTTGAGCCTTCCCGAAACGGAGGAGGGGAGATAGCGGAGGGAAGGGCGAAAAGACAGTCGCCGCCTGGTGGTCGAGGTGCTCAAAGCCGCCGGTGAAAGTGCTGCAGCAGCACCACTGCCGGGAGACAAGACACGGTGACGGCAGACCAGCGACCGCTCGTCAATGAGGCCGCGAGCCACGAGCAAGCAGGCCTCGCCGACACAAGAGCGGGGGAAGTCGATGGCGAAGAGGGAGAGAGGGAAGGGTGGGAACAGATGGATTGCGCAACGAATCGTCACTATCATCGCTCCCCTCCCCCTCCAGACCGCCCTCGACGCCCCCACAACCCTTCCATCTTACCCCCTCCCCCCCCCCACTCAACACGATGGGGATTTTTGAGGACGAATAGCCCCTTCCGCACCCGACCCTAATCCCGGTTGCTAATGAATTGCGAGCTCAAATTCTTGGAATCGATCCCCGCTCACGAATTGATTGTCGCGTCGGAGGAAACTATTTCAGGAGAGAAAACGGAAATTTGTCGAAAATAATATTACTTATTTGATCAAAATACGATACATTTTTAGTGTCTATCATGTATCAATGTATAATAAAAATCGATAAATTAGGCGCCAGAACAATGAGAATCATTCCCGAGGGTGACAAAGTAATTGGTAATATTGAAAAAAGGTACCCTATACGATACGATGGAACTGATCTTTGCATCCAGTGCACTAACAGGGTTAACACCGATCTCGATGAAAAAATCAATCTTGTGATGATAGTCAAGTATAGAAATTCGAACGAAGGTTATTAGGTGGGAATTGCATCAGTTGGTAGCTATAAGTTAATCACCTGCCTTGGGAAATATAATCCTAATGCTCACTTACGATTGAAGATGAAATTCAACTGACGGATATAAGAGAAGTCTATCGGCAGAGTCACTTACTTTGACCATGACTATAAAATGATAGAATACCAACTGAATCTTTATGTACGAGTGATTTCGTTGCAGCAGTAGCTGCACAGAAATTGCAACCGGAGCATTTATGAGAAATTCTTCCAATTATGTTGATGAATTCACAATTCATAACTACAACGTGGATTCTGATTGGAACAGTAAAGGCACTATGACGTGACATCATACCGAATTTCAGCTCTATTGATAGACGTATTTCATAGAGAGTCAGAGAGACTACTACAGAGATATTTTATACAGGTTTTGATGATCCTTTCTACTAGAAATGAATTGAGTATTTTAGAATCATTAAAAAAATATATTTTTCTTTCTACGAGGCATGCTAGAACTACATATATCCAGGGTGAGAGTTTAAAATGATTCCAGGCATGAAATAAATTTTTTTTACGAAGCAAGAGAATAGAACTGATGTCTCAATTAATCCGAGCTTATTTTATTACTTTTTCTGAGGCTGGGATAGAAAACAACATCAAACACAGCTCGGAATTTCTGCAAGTAACGCTTGGCTAAAGTGATTGGAATGCATCTTTTTGTAATTATGCGTGGGAACGATCCACAAGAAGTTGACATTGGAACGAATAAGAGGTTGGAGCGGGAGCGCACGTGGAACGCAATCAGGGGATCAAGGTTAAAGCATCAATGAATGCCTGGGAGCAGATGGTAACACAGTATGCAGTGCGTGATTCTCAGAGACTCTTGGAATTCTAAGCAGCTTTTAACTCCTGGGCGCCTTTGGTAAACCACGTTTATACGCTGTAATCATTGTTGATGGATTACCTCTGAGCGATAAAACCTGGTCAAGATGTCTGATGATAAAATTATAGGAGAAGCTAAAATAATTGCAGGCGATACTGAATTACTTCTTAAAGAGAGAATATTTCACAGCAAATAAAAATTAACTGTTAAGCATGTCAGATTCATAGTTTTAGGGCACGAGATTTCCTCTTAACCAGCCTTATGTACACACAAACTAATAAGAAATATCGAATGATCCACCGCAATCGGCAGAGGTGGAGAAAAAGTTTGTCTTCATGGAGGAGCGCTAGACATTGGTCCTCGGGTCTCTTCAAGTCATCAGTCACTCGTGATAGTCGGAATGCTGGACTAAGGCCTCCTTTGCATCCATTGGCCAAAAGTGAAAGCCGTTCTTTCACACTTGACGCTTAGCGCTTTTGCATTGATCAATCCCCCATGAATCGGTTGCGAATGCTCTTAAATGCCAGGGAAATTATCAAAAAGGAATTCTACTTAAAAGACACAAGGAAGAATTTTGAGAGATCAACCTAAATTTAAAAAGTTTTGGCAGACGAATAAAAACCGGGAAACAAAATTTTCCGAGTCGAAGTTAATACATAAGGATTTTTAGAGTTAGGCGCAGAGCTTGCGAGAGATAAAAATCGTCAAGTTTATATTTTCAGGGAAAAATCCTCAACAGTTCTTCGCATCATTTCAATCCAATTAAGATATATGCATAACCTTACTTGGTCCATTTAAGGAAATGTGGTTACTTTGAACATTTTGAACTTCTAAGTTGTGAGTTGACAATGAAGAATTAGGGAGGAAACTCTCTTGAACTGTTACGTTACTACTTTAAAACTTTTTTAAAGCCGCAAACCGGATTAAATATTTATAACATCTAATGTTATAACTAAGAAAAAGATTTCCAACTGCAATAGAGTGATTGTGCCAATCCATTAAAATGGCTCTTCAGTGCAGAGACATCAAATATTTCTGTCGGCAACACTCTCAGGAGCTGAATGATTTGAAGAATCAAGAGGATAAATGGATGAAGTGTGACAAATAAGATGGGAATCAAATTCGTAACGGCGATCAAAGGTCCATTGTTGCGAAATGGAAACGTCACGCCAACGTTCTTTTTGCGGTGACTATGCAAGGGAAGAGAAAAGGTGAGGTATGCCAACGGGAGGTACCTCTTTTGAATTCGCATTTATCTAATTCTTGATTCAAGGCGCATCCATAAGCGATAACATCCGTTCCACATCGATGACCTTTCCATTTAATCGGTTTTCTCCAACTCCGAGATTTGAAAACCTGACGCCGACCTTTGGTTGGATTATAACACTTCATTTATGGTCGTCAATGGTTCCTGGTATGTCTAGGTTAATTCGACCGACATCATCACGAGAATATTTTAAAATCCTCAAACAAATAGCAATTCTGAGCACTGATGAACTATAGGATTACCAATCTTTCAAAAAGTGAACAATGATGCGATATTAAAGAAAAAAATTTCCTACTCTTTGTTTCCAAGGAAAACTTACTTTTAAAGTTCTGAAAAGACATGTTTTCATCGTGTTCATTGAGTAACATGAAAATAAAGAACCCATGTGCATTGAAATACACGGCCCGCCAAACCGTTAAACTTAATGAGCTTATTTTTGTACATGAAGGTAAAGCTCTTCACTAATGTTTACGAGGTAGAAAAAAATGTACTCGAACACGGCAATATAGAGAGCTTGTATTTAATGGTCCACTCATCTTTTAATAGCCTTTCGGATCCATTATACTTCGGTTAGTTTAAGCGTTAAATGGCAGATTTAATGCATTACGCCAGCAGAAAATCACCGAGGAAAAGGACGGAATTGGTGTCAGCCTGAATCTTTGAGTTATCTCCACGGTCGAAGAATCACTTCTAGGTCAGCATCAGGCGATGAAGGAAAACAGTGAAAGCAGGAATAAAGTCCGTTTGCGACAGGGCAAATGCCACATGGGGAAGCTGAGCGATGAGCCGTAGCAGTCCGTGGGCCAAGGTCAATTTTAATTAGGAGATTGATTTGCGGCGTAAATAATCCTTTAAAGTACTCTTTGTCTTACAGTATAGGTGCAATTAACCGCAACATAGTCGCTTCACTGTGCAACCAACCACGTTGCTTATAAGGAATGGAATATCGTAAATTCAATCAAGTTGATTCAATTCTCAAAACACGTCAATTTTTATCAATTTACGCGAGTCTCTCGAGCTAAATATTCAGTCACACCAGCCAGAATGTCAAGGGGAGTGGAGGAATAATTGCGAAATCATCATGTCAAGATATGTAAAACGTATGGAATGAAAATTTTTTTGATGAACCTTTCATTTTTGCAGCAATTTATAGTGCCGCGAAAACTGAAAAAAAAATCTTCCCTGAATCATTTCTAAAATAGACTGAGGACTCTATTAGGAGCGTTGACTTAGATACCTAATAAAATAAAATAAAATAAAATGCCGAACTCATGGAGGCCAACTCCTACATTTGATATTTTGTGGCAGCAAGGTCACTCTACCATTTTGCTTAAGCCACAGTCTATATAAACTCAAGATGGCATCTAGGGTGATCACTAAGGTATAATTCACCCGTATGTGATTGTCGTTATCTTGCGCAAATTTCCCTAAGTCTTAACTAGAATTTAACGATAGTTAGCTGCCATTGTTAAACTTTCTCTACATCCCTTAGTTCTCGCTGAGAAGTGTACGAGAATCTCAGCATTAAAAGTATCAATTAAAAAATCTTCACCTTGCTAACGACGAGTCATTAAGCCCGAACCCATAAGTTGGGCAACTCATGAGATATTCGCAGGCGTCACGAATCCAGCGAAGGCTGTTTCCAAAAGGTTTCGCCTTGAAGGAGACAGAAACACAGTGTCCGATTTTCCTCCATCAATCTTTTCTCGTGGGACGCGATTACCATCGGATGTCTCGCGATTATTAGTATGATGGCTCCTTTACACGACACTACGCGCCTTTGTGTCTTCGAGTTAGTGAATGTGTGATAAAGGACAATCCCTCACGATTCTGGCGCTGGTGATAAAACTGTACTAAGGTAAGTAATGAAGATCCTTTATATTAAATGTACCTAAGCCCTTCTTCTTCTTACAACTGATATCAGTTTAATATAAGGGCTAGGCTTAGGGAGGCCTCAACCATCGAGTGAAATGAAGATAGATCTCAGCCAATTCGGGAAACTTACGTATTGAAAAGAGAATAGAGAAATTTCCCGATCACGCGTTACAGCATTTCAATGTGGGACGTCTTCTGTAGAAATATTACGAGTCGTGTAAGCTGAGATATTATTAAGATTGCCACAATGAAACATCACAGGTGGACAAACAAAATCGTCTACGATTGGGTGGGTATCCCTCTCAAATAGAGCTGTAATCATCTCAGAGAATACCCTAACAAGCACGCACTAAGAAAATAATTTAATACGTCCCAATAATCAAATATACCTAGTTGGATGTAGAACAATCATACGATCTAACTATTTACAATTCTTTCTCACTTCCAACACCAGCATACAAATTTTGTAGCAGAACGTATGACTACAGTAAATATTAAGAGAGACCGTGACATTCTATGACACTATAAAAAGGTGAAAAAACTATTAAGTATCCCATTACCATGACGTGATTAACGGTAGCTATCCTGCGAGCATAACAACCATGACTCGAACAGTTCATTTTGGCCTTCATATAAGTATACGAACAAAACAGTATGTGCTGAAATAATTAGAAAATTACTGAATAATTTTCACACCTCAAAACTTTCATTAAATATATTTTTTTCCATGATAGGAGGGATTTCAAATCCTTTTAAACGTATATAATAATAACTTTTAATCTGAAATGTTATAATAATATAGTAATAAAATACTCGAAAGGAGATACTATTAAAACACAAAACCCAGTTAGAGTTGATTTAAAATGCATTTCTTTAAATGTACTACCCTTAAATAAGCAAAATAAATACTCATCTGGCAGGAAAACAAAAAAGCGTGTTTTTTCGGGAGATATCATCGCTGTCTCCATTTAAAAAGAGCATTAATATGGAGTAAATGCTTTTGCGTTGATTGCCGCCGTGTACCCGCACGATCTCATTTCAGTTTTCCCACGGAAAACAGCCGAGGTTTTTCCTTTTAAGTCCTTGATCACAACTTACGCTGGATAAACCTTCACGCCAGCAGATATAGTGAAAGGGAGGGGCCGGCCGCCTCACCCGGGGCTCCGAGTGCAAATGCCGCCTGCCCGGGGTCCTCCCACTTCCATCCCCCATTGGATGCAGCGCCCTCGTCCTCGAGGAGCTAGAATACTTTCTAGCTGGACATGCGAATCCAATTTCACTGAAGCAATAACTGTAATAACTTCACATCGCCAGGCATTTTCATGGATCACCGCACGGGAGCTTTGGCGATATAAATGGCAGGCACAAATGACGCCCCCATTTAAAACACTCGTTGCGAGAACAATGACTATTCCAGCAGTCGTGCACGAGAAATTTCAACCATGCGAATCCAAATATTTTCAATGTTCTTGCCCAGTAAAAAATTTCAAGGTATAAAGTGAAAATATATTCTCGTCATGAATGAATTTTGGAGAGGGAAAGGAGAAAAAAATCCTAAATTATTTGTACTTTCTTAAGTACTAATAAAAATGTTAGGGCAGGAGTACAAATGACAAAACGAGAGCAATTTTTCCGTTAAAAAGTAATAAATATACTCTTTGACAAGCAAGGCGAAATGATACTCAACACACAATTATGATGTGCCAACAAAAAACTAGCTGTGAATATGATAGCCAGCTGCAAAATTCCTTTTCTACAGAAAAAGCATCTGGCGTGATATCCCATCCGCAGCGTGAAGATTTTACAGCTTAGAGCCCTAATTGAGTTATGGTGCTATTCTCTCCCTGGTTTGAAACGATATATGCCGCCCAAATCACGAAATTATGGAAATTATGCGAGCAATCGTGCTATCCCTTCATATATTATTTTTACGACATAATAGGAGCATGAGAAAAAATTGCCTCCTTCAGTGTTATCACAACCTATAAATCAACGACACTTTAAAGAGGTTCTCATCAAGCGGAGAGCGAGGAAAAATTACCTGCAAACAACATAACAAATTAATTGTTTGGCAAAAGAAATAGTGTTTTAAGCGTGGGTGGGTAGTAAGGGGAAAAGAGGTTTTCCCCAGCCAACTGTTTAGCGGCGCATAACGGAAACGCCTATGTATGAGGAATGGGCGAGAGGGAAAGGATATGACGAAGGTTGTCCCGGTGCGGGAAGCACATTTATACGTTATAAATCCCGTCCCTACTCCTTCTCTCTCCTTTAACTCGGCCCCACAAAAAGTAAAACCTCATCCCCCCCGGTGGCGATTTGGCCATGACGCTCCGGGGCTAAAATAAAACACAATCTAAAAAGAGTATGCACGAGGAAACATAAAATGCGCGTTAATGTATTTGGCGATGGAGGACGCAAAAATAACGCCCGAACGCCAAGCCCAATTGTGCGAAATAAGAGCTGTGAGCATCAAGATGGAGGAAATAGTGCACAGTCATCCACACGCGTAATATGGGAGGAAAAAATATTAGCGCTTTCAAAGAGAATGGGCAAAGGAATGGGTCTCCCACGCTGGTCGGTGCGACCATGAACACGCCTAGCCAGGGGAGAAAGGATTTTGGTGGGTGGGGGTGCAAAAGAAACTTATCCACCAAACAGCTGATTGAATTAGGCTAAATTGATCAATATAATCATTAAATTGCATTCTATTTGAGAGATTCGGGATAGTCAATCGTATTTATATTGATTGGAAATGAGCAATTATTACAACGAGGGAAGAATAACTAATCCTGACTAACATCATAATTCAGGTCTTTGAAAGCGTACATGGATGGAGATGAAATATGGGAGAAAATGATCTATGCCAAAGTAAGAACAATATCGTTAAGATACGCGCTTCATAGACTTTGAAGCTCTCAGAAGTTCTTAGTAGTGAGTACAGCAAGTAGTGGAGCTCACGGCTTTATTTGCACCGACAAGACGAACCTACAAGACATTTTACCTTAATTACCAACTACGCTGAAAAATATAACCATTTTACGATTTATAATACAAAAGATGACTTAATTTTCCGGCTCCAATCACATACTTGCCGATAAAGAAAAATAATTCCTTTGTAATATTCCCGAAACCACTTCTGAGGAAGGTGGCACAAATGCAGGACGTCTATGCACATCTCATTTCACGAGTGGTTTGTAACGAAGACGAAAAAAAGCTTTCGCGCTATTAAAGATACTTAGAAACTTATATGAAAAAAAATATATTTGTCCCAACACGGATGGCTAACTTAGCCATCATTAGTTTACCAAGACGATAGGGTGATAAACGACGCAACGCATTGAGACCATCCTTGGAAAAGTGTCAGTATATTTTAATAACAGTTAAAAGTGTGTAAGGGCTCAGACAAGGGAGTTCAACTAGGGAGTAACTATATCAACTACCTCTGAAAGTAATTACTTGGGGCATTGAACAAATTGTGCACGCCGTAAAACTACTCCGTGAAGCTGAGTAATGGTTCCCCTTGATTCCTATTAGAAGCGTCCGTGAGGGGGGATGGAGAAACAAAAGGTATGAGAATTTTCGAAGGGGAGAAAAAACGCCAAAGCGATCACGGATGGCGTGAGCGACTGCACCCGCGGTTTCTCACCAGACGAGCGTTCTCAGGTGTCGTGGGCGGGTTGGTTGCGTCGTCCCTGGGTGGAAGGGGGTACATTCGAGGTGCGGTTACATTTTGTACTTCTTTCTTCTCTTAATTTTCTCCACTGCTTCCACTCACGCCTTGAAGGTAGAAGAGTGGCGGGTGAACATGAGGGAAAAAATCGTATACCCGCTTTATTCGCCAGTGATGCGACCGCAGGATGGTTCAAGCCCCCTACTTCCTTGTGTCGTCCACCCCAAAGGCCGACTGCCCGACGACATGTCCCTTCTCCTGTGCATACCTCTGTCTACCAAACAGTCCAGTCGAATCCAAATTCTGTCGGAAAATTTGTTCCAGAAGGATAAAGATTGCTTTAGTCACCATTAAAAACCAAAGGAATGACAACAAGTAGCTCTGATGCTGCAATGGTCGTGACCCGCAATAAGGCACTAACTAGTAATAATTAATGGCCTTCCTTATGAATAGAACTAAAATAACGCCATTATAATTTCTATCGAGGAACTCAAGAATTTTTAAAAACAGATTTCAATCTGGATCAAGTTAATTCACAGTTTTCAAGAATTTTTAGCAATTTTTAGAAATACCATAAAAAATAAAAGATCGACAAATAGAAACCTTATATTGTACCATTTTTATGAAAGTTACGATACATACCTACACACGATTTTCTGATGACCAATATGTTCTCAGCGAGCTACAAAAATTTGCATATGATGAAATTCTGAAAATTGTCACCTTGTATAAAAAAATGCGTAAAATATTTTTAGGTTAGTATTTTTTGTGCTTCAACTTGAAAAAAAACAGCGAAAAATGAAGAGCTGTAATATTTCCAAGAATATATGTTCCAATAATGTATGAAAATACGTATGAAACCACCATTGGAACAAAAAAAAGAACCGTTTTGTTAAATATAAATTACATAGAAAAGTTTTAAACTTGAAACAGTTTCGAGATGCAAGCAATTGACGTTATTTTCAGATCAGGGAAATAACTTGAAAATATTAACGACAAAGGTAGCTGAACATCTACGACCAGCATTAGAGAAGAGCATAGAAATTATATGCACAGAATACCGAATTGGGATGAAGTTTACTATTAAGGATTTTGTTATTGCTCCACCGAGAGGACTTGTGATAGTGTTTATTCCTATCTCTGGTTATGACTGGATGGATGTCCACGGTCTCCCACCGCATGAACTGCCTCAGTTCCCTCCCACCCCATCCCCCAACCCACAACTGCCGCCCGAAACGCCAACGCCGAATCACGACACATCGCTTTATCGTCCAAGTGTCCAATGAATAAATTGCAGGGAGGTACCACGATACTGCTGTCTTGCCTCACCTTTTTTGGCAGAACTTATTCACTCAAATTCTTCCATACGACTTGGCGTTTACGCTTATTGCGCATGCAAATTCGTGAAGGACAAGCTCCACTTGAGACGTCAATGAGAATAAAGAACGACTTCCACCGATTCGAGCTTGAAAATGTTTTTCCCTTTTCATTTGGCAATTCGAACTCGAAGTTAACCGTCAGACTTCTCAGTGAAATAAAATTGGATTCGTTTACTCTGTACCACAAGGCTTTCACGAATGAAACAGAAACTTATCAGAAAAATTTTAACTTAGCCAAAATTTTCCATTCTTTAAAAAATGTTGGGTAATTTGATGCATGTTTTAAATTATTTGATCTTATTCCTATTCTTTCAGGATTATGGTATATTAGATATTGATGGAGATTTGAACGATATTAGGGTCCAACTAATGTGAATAGTAAAGTTATTAGGCGTCAATTCTGGAACCACCACTATAGAAAAAACCCCTTGATATAATTTATACTTCCAGATAAAAGGGAAGACGATTCGATAGAAGTTTAATTCTGGGATGGGGGCATTAAAATTTTAAAAATATACTTTAAAGACACCTTACTTTTAAGGTCTATAATTTAAGTCAATTCACAGTGAGAATTCGTGCTACATTTTGTGTATACCCTCACGACGAAGATGGACGGACTACTCGGTGACAATCTGATGCGAGACGATGTCAGCCACAAGGAGCTTGAAACGACCAGCTTCACCATCCAATCCCTAAGGGGAAGGGAGTGACTGTTGCACTTTGGTGTTGGGCCGAGAGGAATTGTAATAGTTCGAAGGTGATTGAAAGTGTTTCATTCACTTAAGAAACTCGTGACATGTCAAGGAAAAATCTTTTTCCATTCCCAGGCCTGTTTTACTCTTAGCTCTCTCACACTCTGTCCGCGTGAGCTTGCACACAACATGCACCGACCTCTCTCTCTTTCTCCCCACACAAGGAACAGCTCTCGTTATTGGCGCAATCATTACTTTGTCCCGAGTCGTTTTAAAACGTCCTTGGAAGTCCACCCTACCTCCCCCACCCATCCCGTACACTACCAAGCAAGTCTCTTCGCCCGCCCTTTTGTCTTCGCCTTGCCCCTCCCTTCCTCACCCCGCCCTTTCCGCCTCAAACCTCCTCGCCCTTTTCCACCACTTCCCCGTGAACAGCGACTCCTACGCTTTGATCTTTCTTACCCTCATCTCCATTCCCTCCATCGCGTGAAAGTTTACATTTGATTCCAAAAGTGATCTGCAAAATATTGGTGGTCGAAGCAGACTTGGGTCTAGCCATACATCGGTGTTGGACGACAAGATAGCTTTCTTATATTACGGCCAATACAAGCACATCCAGGTACAGTGGTTTTGGATTATTAGGTGCTCTAAATATTAGCATCTACACACTACTGAGCAAGCCACCTCAAGAGTGTGGCAGGAGATATGAGACACGGCAAGTATGGTTAAAGTGATATCATCAAACTGTCCCTAGTATTTAACGAAAGACCAAAATCCTGAGGCAAGCATATCCGCTTCCAAGGTGGTACATAAATCATTAAACTTAGCGCGTTACTATGGAGACACTTTACTTATTCGCACTGGCTCATAAAATACAATTTGTAGCTGTCAATCCACCAGCATTACCACACCCCCATCAACCCACGAGAGTACATAAACATTTTTTCTCGGAAAGATTTATCTCAATAACTATTCATGTTATGTAGACTATGAAGGAGAATTTTCATCTCGGCTTCAATCTACAGCTTCGATTAGTTTGAAGTTTGTGATAATTTTTCAGACCTCACTTTTTTCCCAAATGTACACCCAAGAGCTCGTAAAAAGTATTCAGCTAAGAGCTGCTATGAGTATCTGAAGTCCTTATTTCACAGTGAGCAAAATTTTTAATACGAGATGAAAATACGCCCTCAGAAATTTTATCACCACAAAAATAAAATTTTTCTGTTATTACACAACTATGCAGTGGTGAGCAGCCAGTAACTGTATCCTTCTGTCGTTTATGCAACAAACACACGTAGAAATATGACTTCTACTGAAAGCTGAAAGCCCAAAGACCTGCTGAAAGCTGAAAGACCAAAACTTCATCAGCACATTTCAATGTAATCTGATCCACAGACAGCAAGTGCGCTAGTATTCCACGAGGAAAGCACGATCACTCGGAAAAATTCCAAGATATAGAACTTCTCGCGTAATTTTTTTCCGTGAGCCCACAACAACGACAAGACAAAACTGCCGAACGCTATCGCACGACATGACCAGAGCTCGCATACTCACTCCTCAAACTCCATGTATCACCGCAGGTAGCTCGCTAAATACCAGCGTCTACATCTCCGCCAAAACATTTGCAGCCGACGCTCTTCTCCCTTCGTCCCACGGAATTCTTTTTATGATCCCATCACTTGCCATCTACGCGTCTCCTCAAACGACTCAACGTCCTTCGGGGCGTGCGCTAAGTTCGTCCTCTCTCTTTCTCGCTCTCATCTTTCCGGCTGGGGGTAGAGTGCAAATAATTCATGCTCGGGGAGCGACTCGCGCGCATAAAAATCGTCTGCGGTGAATATTTAAGGCCACCGCTTCCATAGTTTTAGGAAGGCACAAAATGTTGTAACGCTTTTATACAAAACCTTTTCAAGTTCCTCGTCTCGTTCCAAGATTCCTCGAGCGTGATTTTCCTTTCTAGTCCAGGACACATGGATTTTTTTCATATGCTTTGCGAAATAGAAGCTGGTACCGTAACGCGCCTGCGGATTCCAAGGACAGCTATCTTTCCTTTTCCAAAAGGCGCCAATAAAATGCTTCATCACAATGCATTGCACGTATTCTGACTCAAATTGGTCTGAAATGATTCCATAGCCTCCTCTGATAAGCAGCATCAGTCTGCATGCAAAATAATTTATATTGCACCATTTGTTTGAGTGTAGCGGCATTCAAGCGCATGATAAACAAAGGATATCGTACTTTCTACTTTATTAGTAGAATTATTGAATAAAGTAGACAGTACAACATCCTTGGTGTATCATTTGAAAATGCTGTTTTACAACATCTCGCCTCAGAAAGTGGAATTTATAGGCATTCAAGCGGAATATTCAAGTGGAAACACGGACGTTCCCTCGTCGAAAATCAAGGAGCTAGGCATTGCACTAATTAATTAAGAATAGAAATTACCAGCTTGGATAAGGTTCCAATAAAATATTTTCCAAAGGGAGCCGGGTTATTCTGGTGAGATGGCATTAAGAGAATAACCAGTGACCTAATGAACACTTGATTTCGTGACGAGATCGTAAGCAGAGATCGAGCTCCACAAGCATCTTAACAATTTAGGAACGGCCTTTAAGTCTAAATATAGTGCAGTAAATAGGTCTCACGAAAGGAGTCTAACTAAAGTCTTCTGATATTTAGGCACGCATTGCCTTGCTTAAATCATAATGCAATGATCCGTGGGGGCAGACTTGAAACCTAGAGAACTCCATCACTCGATTTAGGTTTCAAGAGTGAAAGAAATAAAAACGGTAATTCATGGCTATGAATTTCAAAAGTACTAATTTTAATGTTCCAAATTAATCCCTGCAGAGGAATGACTCAGGGCAAGGCGTCGACAGAATAGGGAAACGTGTTGGGGAAAATTATGGGTCCATCGCATTCTTTCCTAATTCAACCTCTCCGCCATCAGACCGTTTGAGCATCCACGCCAACTTAGCCACCCTTGCCTCAAGCATACTTCGGTCTGTGATACTCTTTGCGGTCGACGTTCACCCTGTGCATTCTTCTTCCTACTGTCCGAGATTAACCATTTATCCTCACCGCCGGTTTTTCCCCTTGTGCCTCACTCAGCATCGCCCCTTTAGCCTTTTTCCTGGTATTTTCCCCGCTCCGCGATATTCATCTCCGGCCTAAAATGTCACAAGGCATCGGGCGTAGGATGATCGGAGGGATGGAATATTTGCCATGACTTATAAAGCACCTCTAAGCAATTGGGCGAGAAGGAATTCATTCTTTGGCACTCTTTTGTAGCAGCTGTAGAGTTGAAGGGCGAGAGAAAGGAGTCTTAAATGCTAACGGAAATATGCAGTCCGTAAAGCAGCGAGGAGAGAAAAAAATTAAGCAAAGAGTTTCGTTTTTTATATAATATCCCTTAAATAATGTCTTTAAAAATAATACGGTTACCAATAAAACTCGGTAAAAAATCTGAACAACAAATAATGCCTGCATACTCCAATAACTGCCTCCATAATTAAATAATTGAGTTTTATTTAATAGGCTGTTCGTGCGAAACGGACTGCCAATAGTGATAGTATGAAACACTATACACAACTAGTTTAAAAAGTGGATTTGGTTATTTCTGAAAAGTTATCAACCATCTGGAGGACTTTAGTTACACAGTTCAAGTCAAATGAAGAGCCCGGAGAGCTTTGACTAACTGAATCTATCTGAAATTTGCTATCGTTAATCTTGTTTCGTCACCAAACTATCACACCATTTCATCATGCGAGAATCCTTTTACATAAGAAGTATTTCCATCTTTGCGTCAGAGTGGTCGCTAGTTTTCTCTTAAATCGCCAGAGAAATCTTATGCACCATAAAAAATATTTGTAACTATATAAAAGAGACAACATTTAACATTAATGACATTCAAATAAAACTTATGTTACAAAACCTTCGATAAAACTGCAATTTTCCTCAACTTTATATATCTATTAGCTTCATATTAAACAGAAATCGAATATTATCGTACTTAACTTGAGTTCTCTTTTTTCAAAATAGTAGCTAAAATATCACCAAGTAACCCATTGTACTCAACCAGAATTTCGGAACAGTAAGAAATAGCAGCCATATAAAAGAAGGAGGCATAGTGAGAACTGCTGATCCTAAATACCTAAACAAGTGTCAGTATTTTTTCAGATTATTCTTCCTTCTTCCCGGGGTTAACCATTCATCCTCCCCGCCCGTTTTTCCCCTTGTACCTCACTCAGCATCCCTGGTATTTTCCCCGTTTAAAAGTCGGATGAAAACAAAAAAACTTATTTTTTGTACTTTTCTGCAATATTTAGCCATCGGGCCATGATGGTTAGAGTAATCGCTCGAAATAATGTTTAATTAAGCTGGGGAAAGTATGAAACTTATGATTGCGTGATGAAACGTTGTCGTAAAGTTGAGCCTGAAGATAGTCAAATTGTCACTTCCCATGATGTGTTTCGATTTTTCATTTTCCATCGTGTTTGCTGTCGCCTCTTTATTCTGCCAACCACATTAAGTGCCAGATCTATGAAAAACTTGGCTTCTCTGAGCTGCCGTGGATACTTGGCGAGACTCGCTTCAAATTTCTTCGGCGCCTTTGAGAAGGGTTCAGGGTTTCCTCCAGAGCTGCGGAAGAAGGAGTGGAAGAGAACATTTCTCATCCCAATCCCCGGTCAATGCCTCACTCCGCCCTCATCCCCTAGAAGCCGAACGGCTGCACCCATATGGGCGATGGTCGGCCGGCGTGGCAGCCGCTAGTCCCTTGGCCGCTCCTCTCTGCTGCGGTTGCCTGCGGTAATGACGGCCGGCAGAGCATCGCGTGTCCACGCCGGCGATCACGTGAGGCGACTGCGCTGTCTTCAAATATTTTTTCTTTACGTCTCTACCGACATGCGTTGCTCTGGAAGCGTGATTATGGATCCGACGATGTAATTTCACACGGGCTGTCAGGTGGGGGGAACTGGATGGCCGATCTCGTGGATGCACCCGCTGAAGGTGGTCCTTCCATGTGACTTAATTATCACCTCATCGTTTTAGATGAGCGGGCGAGTGAAACATCAAACTAACTTCACTTTTTTTCTAAGCTTCCCGCCTCTAACATAAAAAATTGAGACTATCCTAGAGATGTTTTCATAATTTAGATGGAATGATGGATTGGAATAGAAAGTAGGCATCAATAAATTTCAATGTGAAATTGATCCAAGGTGCCTTTCCAGCACTTTTATTTTATCGCAATGTAAGAGTGGAACGGAAAATACAGAATCAATGCGTGTCAGAGGGAATTTAATTTGTACAGTCACAATACCAACAAAAAGAGGAAATTGGTATTGTGGACAAGTTTCATTAGCACGAAGCTTTTAGAATATTGATTTCATTCATGAAAATGGCTACAGCTCGCCCTCATTCGAGAGTTTTTTTTAGTTGCAGGCCTTATATCCATTTATTAATGCTAAAATCAATCAAAGTGACTGCACCCGGTGATTGGGGTTAAGGTTATGGGGTGCGAATTATTCAATCCTTTTCGCAAGATACTTGAATTACATATTTTATTCCTACTAAACGATGCAATAAACATGTGTGCCGTCATTACATGCAACCAATGCATATTTCGAGGGCCCAATAAAAGTATTGGCGTTCAACTTTATCGCTGCACATTTTTGTGATAGCACCGTTATAAATTTAGCCGTGATCACTTTATGATGAAAAAAACGAGATCCTTCAACAGTATGAGCGGTATACAGGACGGCTTAGCGGTGGCTGAGTGAAAGGTCTCATGAAAATTTTAAAATTTATCAAACAAGTCAAGACCCCTTTTAATTTATCCAATTATGGTTGTTAGTATATCTAAAACACAAATGTATCAAAAAAATGGTAAATGTAATGAAATGAAAAATTAAAACTTGAATATTTATAAATAATTTAAATACCCCATTTTATTTATCCAATGTTTGTCGTTAGAGTCTTAAGTACAAAAATGTCGCTAAAAAGGATACATTTTGGCAATCGACAATTTACTAGTCAAGTGTAATGTAAAAATAAACCTGCTGAGTAATATTAGAAAGTGGCAGAGTTGTGATGGACGAGCCGTTACGAGTGGAGGGTTGTTGAAGGATTGTCAACGGTAGAATCTTGGGTAAGAGGGAGGAAACTGATGGGGACGGGGATACAACAGAGGGGATGAAATTACGTAAGAGTGAAGAGGGAAATAGAGTGAAGAAACAGACTTTTGAAGACGGAAAAGCAGAAGAATAAATCAATTCATCAAATCCTACTCTCATCGGTAGAACACTATCGATCAATCCTTTGATCACACGCCGTATTTTACCAACGTCGAAAAACCGAATTAAGCACCACCGCGAGCTCGGGAACTCGATGCTATTGCCATTATTCACTTGGCGGAGGAAATCGAAGACGATTGAGTGGTTAGGGGGGCTTGCTCTCAGAAAATTGGCGCCGAGCAGTGCAGCGCGCGTCTAACTCGCAGAGGGTGGAACAGGTAAATTGAGCCTCCGGGACGTGCGATGGCGGAAGAATTGGCTTTCCAGGCCACGCGGCATGGGCCGCATGAGTGCACCCATCACTTATGCATGCACTTCCCTCTATCCCTTTGAGCTAGCCTCCAGTACGCGCACCAACCTACCCACCCTGCCACCCACGCACCAAGGGGTCGCTTCACTTTCCCTATCCTATTACCCTCCCCTCTTAATCTCTTTACTTTCTCCCCGGCCACCCCCTGCCATCACCACCACACCCGCATTCCTACCTACGTGCCTCTCTCGGGATCGATCTCTCATATCGACCACTCAGTCGTAAGGTAATGGAAGCGAATTTTGTTCATGTGCTTACCATCATGAAACTTTGCAAACGTGTTCGCACTGATGATACCTATTGATAATAATTGATGGTACCGATTTGGCTTTTTTGCAATTTGTGCAATTTAAACGCGAAAACGTTCAGCCCATGACACCTATTTCGCAATAATTCGAATACATATGCTCAGATATTCTTCTAAACCTGAAATTATAAATTTCTTCCTAATAATATTGTAGCTAACAAATATCGAGGTGGCTTAAATTATTCTAAATCCCGCAGTCAATAGGGCCGGATAGCTGACTTAGATACTGCGCTGCAACGAGTATAGCGAGATACTGGCTTAAGATAAACGTAACACCCTTGCCCGAGTCGTTACAAGACTGGTCTCTGCAACTGGAGATAATAATATTTTTTATTCGAATCCGAGCCAACCACAGTGATGTTTAATTGAATGATGTACATATATGCTTTTAGTGGTGAATCACCGGCGGCATTCGACCCCACAAACTCCTGTTTGGGAAACGATGGTGCCAAAACTGAAGTCCACCGTGGAAATTTATGTTGCAGATGATTGCTTTGAGAAATTCAACTCTACTTTAAAGCCAACAGATGGAAATTTGTACCGTCCCACAGAATTAAAAAAGCAGTTTCATGCGGAGGAATAATCTTGATTTTCAAGGGCGCGAATCCTCGATCTGTGCCACGAGTTTTGCAATTACAGTTGACCTTTCATTGTGATTCGCGAGACGATAAGTGCCTCGATTTTCCTTCCCATGTCGCACCGGGAATCGTTCCCGGGAATTTCACACGCGAATGCGACGTCATTAAATTTTTGAGCATCTGGACCATTCATCCCCAAGGTGATGGAGAAAATTTTGGTTCGACCTTGATGCGCAATTCTTATGGCTTTCTTTGCTGATACTTTCTGCCCCCATTGCGTCCATGAGATTTTTTCCAAAGTTATTAACTCAAGCGTATTTCTCACCCAAACCTACATAACCACTTCACCAGCCTAACAGTACATCCAGAAAATACAGCTGATCATCAGTTTTGGATTTGCATACCCGTGCACCAAATGAGATAAGAAATTTCAAAGCCGAAGGCCAGTGGTAAAAGCATGAAAGTATAAAAGAAAGAAGTAGAAAAGAGTGTACCTATCTAAAGTGTACTCAACATTTCTGAAAATTTACATTTTTAGCACTGTTTCAAATGACAAAATTAAAGATGTATTGCCTTCTTGAAAACACCATAAAGGCATAGATATTAAGGTTGATTTGCGTAATTGGTAACCATGATACAACTTTAGAATGGCGGCATTATATTTAGCAAACATTTATTTTAAGCATTTCTGATAAAAATAAAATGTAATTTTTAAGTTTAGTAGAAAATAATACACCTAAACCTACAAGCCATTCACAGTGTCGTAGTGACAGAGAAAACCTTACATTACATGGCATGTCATTATTGAGTGTAGCTACTATCTTATTAAGAATGCACTGAAAAAAGGAGCAATACAATGGAGAGAAATAACAATTCAGTGACAGAAATAAAATGCATGACTCGTAGTACGCACTAATAAAAAAGGCAACCTTTTATTTCACCCCAATAGAACGTCGATCTTCACAACTGACGAATATTACGTAAGCTTTGAGATCCTTCCCATAACTATGGAGTCATTTACCTCCCTGGTAACGGAGAGAAGCCTGCCTCGTTTAATCGCGTCATAATTCGACGGCGGCAAAATGATACGGGTGGTGACGCATGCTCTTTGTACCCTCTCCTTGCGTGTGGGCCGTATCTCGAGACCTTAAGTGAGACTTCGCGGCGAATATAATGCCACGTCTCCTTCCCCTAGTACTTAGTCCCACGCGCTCAGCATCCGAGGGTAGAGCTTCCATCCTCGCTATTTCCAACCCCCTCTTGCCCTGTCTTAAGCCACCCACGTCTTATCACTTCTACGAATTAAGTGCATCCTTGTACTCCAAGGTGAGACAAAAGACCTTTCAAGAAATTGATATCGTCTCTATCAAGTAGGGTAAAAATTTTTGACCCCATAAACCTTGATTTTTTTGGTCCCTTAATGTCGAATATTTCAGTGAGAAATACGATGTCAATAAAATAGCAGCTAGTATACTTTTAAACGTTCCCAACCTAACGGCTTGATATCTAAGAACCCTAACCTCCCATGCCTCAACGGAACCACGCTTGCTGCTAAAATAGCACAAGTGGAGTAATCCAGCATCTCATTTCATCGATCAAGAACATATTGCCAAACATATGACTATCCCCAACTAATAAAATAGAAAAATTATAAATAAATAAAAAAGTTTTCCCTTGTTTTTTATGTTTTGATTCTGTGCACATCGTAGGAATAGATAATTATTTACAATTTTCGTTCATTAACAACCAAATATGTGTTATAAAAATTGCGCTTGTCACTTTTTGTATCTTTATTAATTCTAACAACTTTTGTTGGTAAGTCAATTTTGTAGTTCGCGTAATTTTCCCCCAGCTGAGTTAAATAGTTCATGAAGATGACAAACCTGCTAAATTTTGGGTGCGCGGTTTTGATTATTACATTGACGTGTCCAAATTTTTAGTCTTCTCATACAATAAAAATATTATTGAAATTGTAATTAAATTCTCTTTAAAGCGGTGTATAAAGTATTGCACTAGCCTTCACATGGACCAAGATATAAATTTTCAAACGGCGACGCATCATTTTGACGCCGGCAGTAGTTATTGACGTCAGAAATTAGCGATGATCAGTCATAGCCGTGAAGAGTCAACTTCTTTTCGAATCCAGACTAGTCAAAAACAATTCCATAAAACCGCCCGGTCCTTGGTGTAAAAATTGTATGTAATAGATCACTTTTTTCTTTGATTTTTTGCTTAATGCATTATGTTTCACATCTGGCCGCCGAGGTTACACAATACACATCCTTTCTTCCCCCCTGAGAACATCCTTCGTAATAGAATCGACGATTGTCTCCACCACTGGACCGCTTCCATTTTCCTTTCTTTTCCGATGCCTCTTTACACTCCTCACCATGATGTCCGTCTGCCGACCTTGAAGAAAGCCCTTGAAGAGGGCGCCCTGATAGCCCGACTTACCAATGCTAAGGTTATGGGTTCGTGTGCAGCAGGGAGTGGGATGCTCGTATAATGCAATAGAAAGGATGGGACAACTTTTAACTGATTATTGTCTTGTTACGTGATTAACAAGGCAATACAAGTGATACAAGATGGATTGGACACACCCTGAGACACAATGGATTCGTGAAGAACATAATTTAAGGCAAAATAGAGGGAAAAGCCCCCAGAGGAAGATTATAGAAGTTGCGACGAGTTTGATAACGAAGGATCTCAACAGACTGAGACCTAACGAATGAGAGAGAATTTGCTACGAATCTTGAGAAATATCAGCTGGATCGACTCATTTACCGAGAGAGATCACAGTCAAGTAACTAACACAGAAGGAATGGCGTTGTTATTTGTAACACCCAAAACTCAAGGCCAATGGCTTCAATTTCCGATTTTTTCCTTCCAGTAACTCTTTCCTAAGCTCAATCACCCTTGAACGAATCTTCTCTCTTTCATCTCCATTATGTATCCTTGTCCAATTGGGCAAGACGGTTCTTCTCCACCACTTTCTCACCCTCTTCATATCTAAAGACGAAGCCACTACATTCGTTTCTCTCCAGCCTCTACTTTTCTTCCACGACCCTCAAAATGCCTTGAACCCATCGGTCGTCCTTCACTGGTCACTGACACCTGCCATCCAAAAATGATTCCGACCCGTCTTCTCTGAGGGAATTAGTAACGCAATCTGTGGGAGCAATCACCTGGAAGACAGGCGGCTCTAAATATTGATTAATGCGAGATGCGCGTCAGGTTAAGGTGTTATTACGAAATTTCCATGCCTGAAATTGAGACATTATGTGCAAATGAAGAATGATTGAGTAAATTTCCTTAAGTATGTATAATCCTATATTCTTGAACAAAAAAAGAAGAAATCACGTTCATTGTGATGCAATGTAAAGACGATAACGGAAAATCTTAATTAAAGGAAGGATAAGAATGTCTTACCATGGTTAAGCATGGTTTTTATTTTCAGTTTAATCTTTTATTACCAAGCAGGCAACATTCCTACAGAAAATGTATAACTTTTGCATAAAATTTGTCCAGTAAACTAGGATCTTTCAATCTTTACTCCAGTAAAAGACAGAAAACATTTTTTTACAGATCATATCTCCGCTCAAGGATTCAGAGAACTTTAAACAATTCCTTGCTCTTTCGGTTAGCATTTTAACGAAAACACTCACGTCAACTTGCTTATCATGGACCACAGGAAGACTTCGTTTCTGCTCATAATTCTGCTGCATCTTTCACGAAAATCGGATAAGAACTCGTATGATGTAGTAGATATTCTAAAGAAGAGTAAGTATTGCGGTAGGAAATGTTAGATGGAGAAAGTCATGGATTTGTGTGAGAAACGTGGCTGTTAAGAGAAGGCATATGAAGAGCCCTACGAACAATAGAGTATGTAAGTATTTCCAAAAGATAAAATGTGACCGAAGTGAAAGAAGCATGAAAGTACAGGGCATTGTGCAAGATGCTGGTGGAACAAATCCAGTTTTCTAGGAGCTCAACAAATAATTACCTTAAAACCCAAACGGAAAAGACATGGAGGTTTTTGTAAGTTGCACTGCATGCAGTTACTTATATTTAGTCACACACTGTAGTGAATTGAAGTAATGATAAATTTGAAGGTCTAAGGCGTGAGTTTGGGAAGCAATGCATATTCATTTTGATAAAAATCATCGTACTTTTCCACAGTTATAATCGTGGAGGAGTGCAATTTTTTTATTATCAAATTACAGATTAAACGTCATTCTTTTAGCGGGCTTTTTCCCCGGAGACTCAAGAACGGTGCCTGTAACCACGATTCTTTTCTCTCATCTCTTCCAGTGTCTCTCCATCTTTCAATCGCCTCCTCCTCCTACATCCCCTTATAACCTGGGTCTTCCCACCCCACCACGCCCACATCTCCCCTCCCCGCCCATCCCCATCCTCGCCCTCCCACCACCACGCCTTAACCGACACACCCGTCGTCCTTCAAACCTCTGAACCCCTTCCCTCTCTCTCCACCCCCCCCCCAATCCTGCCTCGCCCCACCCTCCTCCTCATCTTTCACCAACCGTCCCCACACCCCTCATCCATTCACTTGTTTATTATACTAATGCAGAAAAATCTGCACTTGAATTCGAGCCAGGATTCCATGCCATATGTTCGATCCTGTTACCGTGCAACCGCGCAACGTCAAAGTTACCTCGCTAAGCTTCGATCTAGTTCTAGTGCGTATCCGCATTATGGCGCCTGTCGCGAAGCCAGATCGGGCATTTATCTCCAACGGGAATAGCATTTGTTTATCAGAAATCAACTCCGAGCAAGACGGAGGAGAAAAATAATTCGAACTTTCTAAACATTGCATTAGTTTTTAATCAAATCCTGTATAATAGTAAGCTATACATCATGCAGTCCTTCACAAGAATATCACTGCTTCAAACAAGGAAAGACAAGTCAATAAAGATATTCAATTTAGCAACACTAAGGATACAGTACAAAATTCAGCGGGCATTACGAAATTACTTTACAATTAGATTATTATTTGGTCATAGCGCATTCAATTTTGGTAGAAGCTATTAAATAGTTGCATTACAACAATTATGCCATGGCTGATGGAGCTTAGTCTGTAGTTCTCTCCAAACTCCGTAGTTACAAATGTGAAAAAGAAAGGCAGTAATAATTAAACTCTGCAAAATGAGGTATTCTGAGACTACTTTCTTCGATTCAGTCTACTACTCAAAACGTTTTAGTGTAGACTATTCCCGCTTCACCAGCTCCCGTGGAACGAACGATTCGTGTCTGTCGCCTTCCTCCTTGTCTTTGTGTCTCCATTTCAGAAGTCCTATTCCTCCTGTCCTGCTCCTCTCTTATACGTCCTTCCCATCTCTCCCTTCGTCTTCGTGATTTCCAATCCCCAACAACCTTCCTTCCTCCTTTTTCCTTCCCCACGGCTACACTTCCCTCGTCGGCATAACAGACGCTCTTGGGCGGCCCTCGAAGGCCACTGGGGGCTGCTACACTCCGACCACCGGTCCGTTCCCCCTCCCTCTCCCCGCGGAGGCCGCACCTCCCTCCCGCTCCTGCTCCCGTTTCAGCTCCTCCCCTCTTCCAGAGTCAGCCTGGAAGGCTGAAGAAACTCACTCTCACCCCACTCTTGCTTCTCCCCAACCCACCCACTGGCTCTTCTGTAGCCTTCCTCCATCTTCACTCACTCTCCCCCCAATCCTCTCCAACGCCACTGATCAGATCTTGCTCCGGAGCCCATCTCCGCAAAAATCACGACTGCACGGCGGAGACAACTTTTTTTTTGCAGACCAAACCACGAAAAAACTTTGTCCACCATGCCTGCCTGCCTACCTTCAGAATTGAATAATTTGTATACCTACTCCAGCAGTTATTCGTCTCTGCGCTATTTGTCTAAAGTCGTTTGAATGGAGACGTAAGTTAGAGCTTAGCTTTAAGAAGATTATTTCGAAACCAATACTGAAGATTAATGCCACTGAGACGCTGGTTTCAATTTTGAGCCGTTTTAGAATGCTTGGATATTATTCCAGTCTGCACTGGCATGCAGGATGCTTTGAGTGCGTTAAACCCTCATCAGCATATATGCATAAGGCTCTGGAATGACGGCACAGTCAGTGCCGGGTCGTATTTTCAAATCTGTATTGCATTGTGCAAATTTACACATCCAGTAACTTCTTGTCATATGAATGTACCATCTGTCAAACCAGCACGATTAAATGTTCGTATTTTAAACAGTACAACAATTTTTAATAATAATAATAATAATAATGTCTTGAACACTTACAGGTTTTCCCAGTTACAAGTGTTTTAATAATTATTAGATGAACGCAAACACCCATGTCCTGGGCAGTGAATCTCACCTAGTCTTACCCAGGCGGGACTCGAACCCGCGACCCTCGGATTAGAAGGCGAGGACTTTACCCCGCCGACACCGGGGCCGACAGCAGATAACATTGAAAAACTGGCCAAAGAGCCGACATTCATTCTATTTCCCCAGCAAGCACCGTCTTGCAATATAATTTAGATGTGACAAGGAAGTACTTTTTTCTACTGTGCGCGTAGAAAGTAGCAGGCGCCTACGGATTAATCCCTTCGGGCTTGAGGCCAGGTGGGACTTCCATGCACGGAATTTGCATACACGTGAGGGGCAAAAGTATTGCTGCAAGACATACGCAATCCATGGCTTGCAAAATGTGCGTGGTTTTCTTGGAGACGATTCAAACAGCTCTGAAGGAAACACTTGCAAAATAAATCCTATCAACGACAAGTAAACGATATTACCAACAAAGTGATGCTTATACATCGCATCGGAGTTATAACGGAATGAAAAGACTCGGTTTTGAAGAAATTTGCCATAACGCTTAGCAACCGCACCGTTCAATCTGCAAGATTATTGTCCCTTGTTCCGAAAAAATCGCATTTTTGCGGTAGTTTTGACTCACCTCGAATTAGCCTTCATTTATAATGTCGGAGGGATGAGATAGAAATATTTTACTTTCCCTTTGCTTCTCTGAGCGTCGCGGTTTCAAGCAAGAATAAAATTTTGCGGTTAACCGTTACCACTTAGGATATTTTTACTCGGAAACACCAACGTCGATTGGAACCTGTGGTTGGTCGGTGGTTACTTGGAGAGGCTACCGATAACTGAGGTCATTTGTGCCATGAAAGAAAGTTGGGTAGAAGGATTTGTGGAAAAGAGGAATAGCGGGGAGAATAATAGCTTCGAAATTTTCTTATCTATTGGAAATTATTAGCGTAAGGAGCCACTTGGTCCACACTTTGAGGCCTCATTAATCAGACAGAGTAATGTCATTCACGCTCTCGATTTTGGAGCTCATTTCTAATGTAAGTGCAAGGTTTCGGAGTATTTCCGCTGGTTGATTCATAACCTTTTTGAGGATTCATCGAATACATGGCAGTATTCTATTTCATGTATATTATAGAATTAATTCCACCACGGCTGCCTACCAATAGAATTTCAAATTTTAATACTGATATTGAGGGCAGGAAGTAGCCCAAACGTTAGCAGACTACAGCCATATGAATGAAGATATAATAGGATAACGCTCGTATTTAAAGGCCAATTTACACAGTACAGTTTATTGTACAAACGAATTTATCATGGAATGTACAAGAAACTGAATGGAATTAGAGCAGGTTCTATTTCCCGTTAAGCCATTCAGACAATCATACAATTTGTCACTTTACACGGTACAATTTCTTTCGTGAAGGAATTCGTACATTCGTTTGTACAATAAAATGTACTGTGTAAAGCGGCCTTAAGAAGAGTACTTCAAAGCTAACACTTTAGTACGCTGGTTTAATGCCGAGCCGTACTGGAATTCTCAGCTTAGCAGTCTTCGGTCCGTGTCAGGTCATCTGAAGATGAGTACAGCGATGAATTTGAAACGTTTAGGGAAAATCTTAACTCAATGCAGTGGAAACATCGGAACCATCCGGAACTAGAGGGCGGAGTTATATCCTAAAGTCTCCAAATAACACATAAATAGGAATTAGGATTCCATTGAAAAACAATCCTACCGTCATAATTCAAAACAGGACCCTTTGGAATTGAAAGAAAATACTCAAGTCTGTACAACAACCAAATCCTCTTAGAATCAGTATCTCTCGTCTCGAAACGACCCTTTTTCCTTTTCTCTTACTACAAACACTTCGCCGGCTTCACTGAGCACTTCAGACACGGCCCGCCCTCACCAATCCCGTTCTGCCAAACTCACTCCACCAACTCAAACTCCCACACAGCCGCCATTTTATTGCCCCTCCCCCAAACATCACCCACATGGTCCTTCACTCCACTTCGCGCCCCCTTCAACCTGTTCATCATCCCCAAGCCTTCCTTTTACCAACCCATACCTCTCCCTCCTCCACATCTTTACCACTCCGCACCATCGCCTCCCACAATCTAATCACGTCGAATTCGATCCAAATCATCTCCAACACGCACACTCACGCGGTGTTCTTGCGGCGAAAAAGAGAGAGAAAAAAAGAAAATCGGTGCGCGCAAGGAAAAAAATAAACGAGTACCTCCGCGAGAGAGTTGCTCGAGACGGAAGTTTTTTTTTTTAATCAGACGCATTGGTCGTGAAGCCTTTCGACTTGATTCACCAGAAATTGTTTCGGTCCCGACAAAAGACGATTTCTCGAGCAGATGCGATTTTTCGGGGAAATTTCGGAATCCCCTCACCGACCACTTGTGATACGCGAGTAACCTTAAACCACTCAGCAACTCAGGAGACGGAAGCGATCCAATCTCGCACTCGATTAGCGGGTGAGCAAAAGTATCAAGAAGGCCTTCGGAATCGCCCATCTTCTCGCTCCATTGTCCCTCCACAGATTTCGTGGGTCCGAGGAGATGTAAGGGGAAGAACTATTGGACGAGACCACTTTCGCCTTCGATTCACCCCTGAGTCGATTTTCCAAAATAATTGATCTTCAGAGAGGGAATTCTGCCGTAAAAAAGATTACATGTTTCATTGGTCCTTCAATCTCACGGTGGGGGTTTTGACAACTGCGGACTCTCTTTGTATGCAATTATCTTTCTCGCATACAAAGATAGATTTATGATTTGTATTGATGCTTCAGAATAATAAATGCTATGGATAATATAGAGAGAAATGAAGAATAATCGGTATTCGTCTAAATATTTATTAATAACATTTACAACACTACAGATTTTATCAGACACACCTGAAGATGACGCTTAAGCGTTGAAACTCAGGTCGTGTTTTTTTATATGGTGCTGTAAATGTTATCATTAAAGATTTTGAAATATGGAATACCACAAAGTAATGAAGGAACTAGTATTGAGTATTCATCTTACCTGGCCTTTGCGCAGCACACATTTTCCTGGGAGCTACAAAACGTCTCGTTTTAATTGATAATAACCGTATTATTACAGGAATTACTTTTTATCTTACCATCTATCTTCTTACTTAAGTGTTGTATAGTCTATTTAACATCGTTTGTCGATCTTTCGGAGATATATATAATCTAATTTTAATTTTTTGGGACATGGCTTCGTTTAGTTTGCTTCATAATTAACAAAAATTATTTCGTAAAGTCCACTCCAATGATTTATCACGGCCCCGTTTCAATGTATAACCTTCAAATGCTATCTGGCGGCAATTCAAATGTATTCCACAACTCATCACAACTCGCTTTCATTCCTTCCACTTGCCTATCGTGAGTTCACTTCTCCTCTCCTTCCTAGAGGTGACATTCATAATAATCGGGAGCCTGATCCGGTCAAGTAACTAAGTATATTCCCTTTTCAGAAAGTCAACGACTTTTATGTGCATTGGGTTATCACCCTCTAACTTGTAGTCGAGCTGCGGTCTAAATCATGACTTTTTAAAGGCTTACATTATGAGTCCGGTCACGAATGATCCCGCCTACTGTTCCATTTCTCTATTTTCTAGCGTTTCCGGTGACTGAGACGCCCGCGTGCGATTGTCCCTCTCCTCTCAGCCCACATACCTTACCATAAGCCGCCGCCGCCGCTGCCCGACGCGTCGGCCTCCATCATTTTTCCCAACCGACGCACGTCCCGTAGTTCCCATCCTGCCCACTCTCACCGCTTCCTTTCATGGCGCCACCGCTGTCCTTCACCTTAACGAAGCGAGTTTATTGGCCGTTCGGGGGAAAACAATAATTTCCCTTTTCTTTACCCCTTACCCCCACTGGTCTCTCAGTGGTGCGGTTTCTTTCCCTTTTACTCCCCCGAAGGGATAAATGGAGGCGAGTGGTGGAGTTTGTACGTTGCTGTGGAACACTTCACATGTAACCTTTAAACAGCCATTGTCTTCTCTTTAGCATCTTTCACGGTGCGCCATGCCTAGAGTACTTCATTATGCTTGACTGAAATTAATCTAACCGGGACTGTTCCAGATGTCTTTCTTCAGAAGGGGAATACCAGGAATCTTAGTGCAGGAGAGCGTGGATATAGGAGAGCATGAATATGATACAAGCAAGAGAGGTATATTAGTATCGGACATTATAGAGGAAATTAGAATAGGGCAGGCAGTCTCCAAGGCCTAACGGCATTATCTGAGCTCTGTAATGGTTCATACCTCATCTCCTCACTATTTTGCGATGCATAATGGCAAGTTCTTGGCTGTCATCTCGTAGGAAATCTAAGGTAATGTTTTCCTCGGTCATCATCTCATAGCTGCTCTAGCTGAAAGCTATCTCTAAATCATAATGATAGGTTGAGAGAGGGAGGGAGAGAGAGAGAGGGAGAGAGAGTGAGAGAGAGAGTGAGAGAGAGAGTGAGAGAGAGCAGAAATGTTTATAGGATTAGTGAACACTGCGGGCGATTCTTTCGGGAGTCGTTTAATTCTTCTACACATCAAGATATAGATAATGAATAGTAGCAACGCCGATGGACATTCTGACTTCTAAGGATTGGATGATAGCAAATGGTGGCGCCGAAAGCCAGGAAGGAACATGAGGAATCTATCTCATAATTTTCGATTATTGGCCAAGAGGTGTGCCCGACGAGTATTCATACAAAAAATAGCAAATGGAAGCAACATAAATTAAGCCTCGCCTACGTAATTAACCCCGTGATAGCCTATGACGGCATTCAGAGAGTCACTTTTTCTTTGTAAGATTAAGAGTTAAACAAGGTTCTATGAGGATTTATTCTTATTATTTATTAAATGGTTTAGTTAAATTGGAAAGGGTTTGGCACCATGACTTTGATTACCCTCAACGCTGCATATCATAAATCTTACGTAACACTAAAATACTACAATTTAATAACAAAATAATTAATATAATATTATTGAAAGTTAGGAACAGGATCAAGTAGAATTGTCGTGAAAATGCTATATCATATGTTTTCGTGAATACATTCAGACTACGAAGTTGGAAAGTGATAGTTTGCTCCCTAAGTAGGAAACCGAGGTAAAATAGTTTGCTTGAGAAATTAACATTTCTTTGTATTTGCTTTACGCATATTTGTTTCGCAGATTGTGTGTGGGGTTGTTCTTTCCCGTGAACTTTTGTTCCTCAATTTCGTCATATAGTTTCTCCACACTTTTTCATTACTAAACTGCACATTTTTAAATTACCTAATTACTATACCTCCTCGTACAAGAAAACGGCTATATTTCAAATTAAATCGGTAATTATTTGAGGTAATATCGCTGTGACACTATTTATTAATAAGCGAAACATTTTCAAGGCTTTCAGCAGATCAGAAAAGTACATAATAAAACATGTGACACATTGAGGGGGTGAGGAAAATTGTGTCAATCAGTAAAATTTCAAGCTTCAATTCCATTACATGAAAAAATTAAACAAAAAAATGGAAAAATGATAGCGGCAGTGAAGGAAATACAAACTCGGAGCAAGAATGTTTCGAAGGACATCGCGCCGACAATTAAATTAAAGGTCAGAGAAGCGAAAGCAAGGTTTTAAAATTAATTTTAGCGTCACTTCGCTAGATTGAACGCACCAATCACAGTCTTCATCACCCTACAGTGGGGACACTCGACTCACGAGACTGAAAATTCTCAGGAGACGCAGGCCGCCGACGCCGCATGGCCTCAGCAGTCCAATCTCTTGGAAGTGGACATTGCAGACTTGGCGTCCAGCCGTCCTTGGGTCGCATCCTCTCTCCCGTCCCAAATGGGGAATCCCCCTTCCCCCCCACCCACCTTTCTCATTGACCCTCAAATTCATTCCTCCATAACGTTCACCGGCCGAGCGCCCTCCCATGCTCGGGAGAAGACCAACTGGAACTACTTCGTCAGATTGTGAATATTTTTGCTGACTGCCGTCTAGAATTTGAATCTGCGCGTGCAAGACTAATCCACTGGTACATATAAAAGATTAATTAATATTGTTATTGCGCACGATAACTTCTTTAACATATGGATTACCATATTTAATCCCTCCAAGTGTGTCAACAATGTAATGTTCTTTCTCTATTTTTCGCTGGAAAGTTAGCAAAGCAGAGGTCGTATTGTCATCCGTAAACGATTGGATATTAGCTGGCGAAGTACATATAACAGACGAAAAAAATGTTATTATTGCGCGCGATAATTTCTTGAATATTTTAATTACCATATTTTATCACTCCAAGCATGTCAAAAAATGCATTTACTCTGTATTTTTCGCTGGAAAGTTAACGAAGCACAGGTCATGTTGTCAGATATAAACGATCGGATAATTGTTGGCGAAGTATGCATTTTTATTAAGTAACTACTAACCGGGATAGCATCTAGATAAAAAGAACTTGTCAAAGGCTAGAGGGACCTTTTGAAATGTGTAATGTGGGGTAATAACTGTTTTGCTATAGATGATGGCGAGGAAAGGAAAAATGATATCCAGTGATGATATTTTGTCATTCAAATGATGTGATGAATAAAAAGAGATTTCTAATGCAATTGTGTCCGATAAGGCAATCGATTTCACGATAGTAAATAAGATAACTGGGAGGCGAACATTTTAAGTTTCACTAGGGTACTCAAAATGGGTTACCTAAGAAAGAGTCAGTTCATCGGCGACGAACTTGCTTGCTCGATGTGTTCTCGCGCCTTTTCTCACGCAAATTCTCAAACGAATCTCTCATGTGAAAATTGTGAAACAACTAGGAGGAAATTCCACGGAATTCAATTAAGACATGACTTTGAAATCTTGGCTAATTAATGGAAAAAAAAACCTTGGATACCGCGCTTTATAAGCTAAAATGCATGTCCTCTTTAGGACTGAGAAACGTTATCTTGGACACTTTTGTCGACATCAGAGTAGTTTGTTTTCCAAAAGAGACTCAAATTCCCCCGGCTGTTTAAAGTTTTATTAAGTGTTAGAGCAATGATGCTTTTTCATCGGTGTGTCGAAATTGAAAAAAATAACATCAGATTTTAAGCCCTCTTACTCAGCTAGCAACAGTCACTACGTTTACCAGTCGAACTCAGATCGATATGAACTCGGAACGATCTGAGTATTCTAAGCCAGCCGACTCGGATCGCATGGTTTACCAATGCAAAATCGATTCGAATATCGATTTGAGTCAATTCACATCGAAATGAATTTGAAATCTCAGACTGGTAGAGAAAGCGGGCCGAATTATCCCGCTTCTCATATCGATCCCAGTAGCTTGTTGCGTTTACCATACCGAGCTGAACCCGCCAAATCGATCTGATTTTGATTGGTAAACGTAGTGAATATGTCAGCTGGAAACCTACAAGAAACTAACTCATGAAATCTTATAATTGACAAAAATAACACGAGATATATGACACACTAATACTAATCTAAATGCTTATCAAGGTTGTGAATAATTCGTGGCACATACTTCACACCTTACGTTTGGAACCAAAAGTATTTTGAAGGAATATCGCGTCGCTGAACCGATTTTGATTGTTTAGCAATCCAAATTATTCGGATTTGGTTTGGCGTGATTTTCACCGACCGATAATTTTCCTCAGGTAAGCCTCAGAGAATCTTCGTATTCCTGCCAATTAAGCGTGCCACCCAAATACTATCCGCGGGGAAAAACAAAAACGCTAATGACTCAATACACGGTAGGAGGCTAACGAAAGCAAGCGTTCACACAACCGTTAGCAGCAACGCGAAGCTTGCCTTGCGGATGTGAGAACAATCAGCTCCTTCATCATCTCCATCTCGTCCCTCAATCCGTCCTTCTTCACATCCTGCGAATTATCGTCTTGCTTTTGTTTCCTCCATTATTCCACGATGCCTTACCACCGTACAACAACTTCCAGATCCTTGTCCTACTTATAAGTGCATGCTTCTTTGAGAGATGTCCCCCAGTCTTTCATCCTGTTTATTCTCGATTTCCAGCCAATTTCCATAAGGCCATTTTTCTGAGTTATTCCTGTGTCTCACGTTTGAACATACTCCTCACGAAGAAGCGAGTTTTTCCAGAAAATAGCGGCTTTTTTCATCTCCGATGACGGCCTCTTATGATTTTCACATGTGGGTGGATGAATTACATTAATATTACAATAAATAGCAATTATCAGCAAGTGAGGATATTCTTTGCAACGAATAGATGCACTACCATAAAGGTAATTCCATATGTACATATTATCAACAGATCAGGTGCATAGGATAGCCTAAAAATGTTGGAGTTTTCAAGGATTGCGATATTATCAACAGGAAAAGTTTCAACATATCTTGTTTAAATGCCAGCCACATTTGATCACTCGACTATATCTTAAATAGTCAACAGCTCAACAGGTCGCCTGGTTCACCCTTGAAATCTTGGCATAGGAGAACACATTTAATTGAATGAATCTTTTGAATGTCATAACTGAGAGAACTGGAACCAGAAGCCACCTCACAAAAGGTGAAGTGTGATTTTTATTCTAAAATACGACATTAATGGTATGATTACATTGCTTTCAAGATAAGGCTGGGCAATACAAAAAAAGTAAAATTAGACCAAAAATACATTATTCAGCAGCAAAAAATCTCGCTGGTTTCGATGAATCCTTGGATGAGACACATTATTTTTATAAATTGGTGATATGCCTTTTATTGGACAAAGTTTATACCTCATCTTCATCTGGTTGACTGGTAATTGTTCTAAAAATCTTTCATCTATTGCCATATAAGATGAGACAAATTTTAGATACCAATAGCTATTTATTGTGCAGCATTTTTTGCTATCGATCATCACCTGAAGGAATGTTTATAGAGTAATCAAACGACTTGTTCCTATAAAGTTTGGAAGACATGAAGTCTCTAGCACAGGTAGAACACCCGGGAAACATCCTTAGAAAGATTCACCAGTAAAAATTGGGATCATTCAACTTTTATCACACCCTACTGGTCTGTCTTTCGACTTTTTACGTTCTAAGGATAGTCACATTTTTGCTTTTTAAGATCCTCTCCTTGATAGGTTACAGTCATTTCTTAGAAATCTGCAATGGGAGTTGGCAGCCTACGGGTCATGCTATATTTCACATGGAATCACGAGGAAAATGCAACGCAAGGCAAGTACTTGAGCTTCCTGGGGGCGCTAAAAGGGGGAGTCCACTCTTATCCCACGTCTGCGGCGTTCTTTGTCTCCAAAGTGAAGCAAAAAAAGAAAGACTCCTTCTTCTTCACCCGAGGTCCCTCACCTCTCTTCTTCGGAATCGCTATTTTCTCCGATCCACCCGTTTTTACTCCCGTGCCTTCCATTAAATCACGGAAAAAAGATAAAACGGTGGCGAGGCGTGACGAAATATCTTCCGCTAACTTCCCATTATTCCTTTAAGTAGAAGCGATGCTTATTTCCCTCGTATTCAGGCACATTGAGTTGCCTATTTCTCGGTTATTTTCGAGAGAAGTCTTCTTCATGCATTAACCGCACTGAATACATCGTTCCTTAGAACTTTGGCTCTAGTCTCTCGGCTTCAGACACGTAGGGATAAATGCTCTTCATCCTATTTCACGGAAGTTTTCCCAAGACAATCACCTCACTGCGTGTTTCTTCGAAGAAAATCAACAGATTTTTTAGGTTGAAATTGAAATGACCTCTGAAAGCAACAGGATGTGTGGGAACTCTGGGAAACGAATTGTCTTTGATCATAAATGACACAATTACACCCAAATTACAAAATTCCAAGATATTTTCCGTCACTTCAGTATTGAGATCAAAGAGCGAGGATACATTGAATGGGTTCAGGAAAAATAAAGTCCTGGGTCCGCATAATAAATAAGGTGGCAATATTATGGGTTTTAATGATGAAAAACAACAAAAATAATCGTAGACATTATAAATATGAAATTATGTACAGTTTCAGCATGTGAAAAGTTGGATGAAATAGGGGATTAGGCAACAACTGATGACAAAATGAAAACACCAAACACCGTCGTGGACTATTTGGAACGGCAGCAGACCCCGAGGCTAACCAAGAATTCAGATAGCAAAACAAAATGGAGAAAGTTTTTAGGGAAATGGAATTGGGAAAAAATGACCGGGCGTTAGGAAGGCGTAGGCAGCTAGTGAGGCTGATGCTTCATCTCTGCTTTCTGAACATCGCCGTGCAAATCAAGTTGGAAGTTAATACTGGAGGAAAAGTAAATGGCGCGGCTAATAGACGTAGAGAAGAATGGCTCACGAGTGATTTACACATTTTGCTATGAAATACTTCTGAATAATTTTGTATATGATTAAATAAATGATCTCGTTATTAATGCGACTGCCCAGGGGAATCCATACAGGGGACAGTTTAACATATCAGTGCCCAAGATGAATATGTATACTCGCATCTACGATGAGTCTCCAGTTAGAAGTGTCATCATAGAAAATGAAGTACGCGCCCTAGTACATATGCCCTTTCCTTCGTATAATCGACGTTCTTCCGAAGGTTTTTGCGAATTTCAATGATTTAATTTTTTTGCTTCTCTTTATGGCTTGCCAACCTGATTTATAATCTCTTTCTATCACATGTATGCATAGTTAATGTAGCAATACGTTCCCTACGCATTTAATGATTAAGCATCAAGGACTCCATGACTAAATTCTCAAGTTAAAATAACATTCATACACTAGCTCCATGATACAAGTACTTAGTCTTTAATATCCATCTTATCAAAGATACCAAAAAAAAAGGAAACTTTTCATAGTCTTCAATTTTGTACATATCGTGTTCATAAACTTAAAATACTTAGAATAAGAAAAAATAGGATTAATCGCGATAAATATATATTCAAAGTAAATAAGTAGATAAACTGTCTTGATATATGGGTGTGTTTGAACTTCCAGTAGCCTCCCTAAAAGCTCTTGAGAGAATAATCCTAAGTGATTGAGTCACATTTCATTCATTTATTAATTCTTTCAATTTTTAATTCGACTAACAATCATTATTTTAATGTATAACGAGGCTTTCTCAACAGAAATTCCTGTATTCCTTTGAATCACATCAGCTCAGAATACACACACACTTACCACTTCTGCACGTTCATGTCCCATTTTCGTTTTCACTTTTTTGTCGAAAATTTTTCTCACGATTCGCTACTCCTCCAGTCACCGATTCCGAGTTACCTCGACTGATTTTTTACGGAAGACTTTCACTCTTCTTTGTATTTACGCTGATTTCATTTCCTCTGTTTCCGATCCAATCCATCAATCTGGTTGACTTCGAATCATATTTTCAATATTCGTGCTGTTATATCACGCCTCCTTACTCCGGGCTGTCCCGTGACTTTCATTTCGTCGCCAATATCTCTCATTCACCTGTCCTTGACGGCCTAAGTACACTATATTCTTTCACTTCTTAGTTATTCTAAGTCGTAGTCTGTCGTATTAGTTAACGGACATTTCCCTTATATCGGTATAAATGCTATAAAGCATGAGTATATTGCAGACACTATTTTACTATGTAACTTATTACTATGTAATTTTTGTAAATTATCGATTTTGGTAATAATATGGGCTTCGCAAAAATAGCAAAGGTTATTCTGCCACATGAAATAGAGCTAAGTGTAAATGTACTGTCTTCACGTCGATCTGCCTTAAACGCTATCATACATTCTGATTCGCATTACCCACATAATTTTCTATTTCAATTTTTCTGAACTTAATTAATAGGTTAACTTTCGGCTTATTTAATTTTTCTATGCCCTCCTTTTCACATCAGTATTTTGGACATTTAGACTATAAGAACATCCATTTGTTTTTTATAGCGTCTTCAACCACACATAAACATCACAAGCGGAGAGTTAATTAAGGGATATTTTGCCGTCACAACCGCAAGAACTGAAAAGCACTCGCTCTAATCCATAAAGATGCCTCCTGAAATGGAGTACTTAAGTCGGCCGGAAATGGAAAGGAGAATTCCGCGACAAAACCTTGCTCAGCGAATAGCGCGCGCTCACTTTCAGGAAACGGAAAGTCCACCGCACCCGATTGAGTGGCTGTCGAGTTCATCCCGCGAAGTTTCTCCGTTGCTAACAGTACCTCCGAATGCGTAGCGAATGACAACTACTTTAAAAGTCGCAGAGGCGTGAAAAAATATCATGGGACCAGATTAACGGTGTTGGGTGAGTCATTTACGAATTGGGGGGTTGAGGCGCGGGGGGCGATGGTGGTGGTGTCACCACTGCGCCGCGCCCGTCCCGCGATGGGCGGGGACGATGGCCGACGGGTGTCCCACACGTGAGGGGAGAGAGCCCACCGCACCAAATGGGATGAGATGGGCGGATGAATGGGCGTTGGGCCGTCTTCGAGTCCGTCCGTTCTTGCAAACAACACTCCGCCACCTCAGCCCACCGCCTCTTCCGCGGAGTCACTAACCCTTCCCACGCGGGCCGTTAGGGGGCACAGCGGACGATAAACATAAGAGAGAGCGAAATAGGGAGAAAGAGGGAGGGACGACTGCGAATTGGTGAGAGGAAGAGGGAAAGGAGGAAGACAAGCAATCGATAGGAAGTTAAATGAAAGGAGGAAATAGAGCGAGTGGGGATCGGGCTGGTGTGGTGGCTGGAGTACTCTCCTACCACACGGGCGGCCGGGGTTCAAATCCCTGCAAAGGAGGTTGTTTTTCAGAGGGAACCCGATCCATACTTGAGTGTCTTGCGGAGAGCACTTCACGTACAGTACTTCGTCTGTCGGTTGAGACGTTAAGCCGTGGTCCCCTTGGTGCCTTTCGTTAAGAGTAGGCGAATGCCGACGCCGGGTTCCACCCTTCCTCCCTTGACCATCCCCTATGGGGCAAATGACCTGAGCTGTCGGTCGCCTCCTCAAATATCCAATCCAATAGAGCAATAAAGATAGAATGATGGGCGCATCCCCTTGAATATCGTGCCTCATAAGTTTCCCGGACCAAGGAAAAATATTGTTCACTGCATGCTGTGAGCATTGTGTGTATTTTTTCGTAATTTTTGCACAAGGCGGGAATCGAAACTTTAACCTATATATAGAGCCAAATCGGGTAGAGAACCAGCGGATATTTCCTGCAAAAACTTTTTTACTTGACGAGAAATGACGGATAATGTTTGTAACGGTAAAAGAAGAAATCTGAAGAAGTAAGAGGTAACCCAATATATTACCAATTTCTTCTTTTTTTATCCGAGGATTGATCGAGAGTTATAGGAAGTTCTTATAACCGAGGATTGATCGAGAGTTAAAGAAAGGTGCAAATCGGGAAGGCTGAAGTCTTGTTTGTAGACCGCGTAAAACGAATCGTGTAAATCAGAACATCCTGATAACCTAGGTATGTCATGTATGTAATATTAGTCGCGGCGGCAATATTTTCACTTTCGAGTGATTCTGATTATCTGAAAATTGACCATCTTATGATAATTACAAGAAAATAAAACGGCATACGAAATTGAGCTTGTAGCACAAAGGTTACATCGCAACTTCACATTCCTCAATTTGCAACGCACAGTAGGTACAATGAAGAACAAAGTGGCTCCATAGATATTGCATTCCATCGAATTCAAATGATCTACGAAGGAAAAGAGAATCTTTTCTCATACCTAAATGAAATCAAGATGCATAATATTGCAAAAAATAATATCAAAATCAATTAGACTTTTACATTCCAAAAATAAGTATATAAGAAAAAAATTGATTGCGCGTAGTTTACAAAAATAACTCGATGTCATGCTCAATAATTCGCATGCCTTCATATTTGGTACGATTACTCACAACCAAGAGAAAATTATGGCCAGCTTAGCATATCTATTTCTCGCCTCACTGAATGAAATAGCAAAAATCAACATGAAGGTCAGGACTGAATGCTACGTCGGAGTGGGAGGATCAAAATGACGTGATTATAGTTTGGCGCTTGGTTTCGGCGAGCGAATAAAAGAAGAATATATTAAAATAACCCTAATCGGAGACAAATACGTGAGATGGATAGAGATTGCTGGCACATGAACAGAGGAAGAGAGAGAGGGGGATAGCAATCGGATAAGGACATGCATCAGAAGAGCGAGGCAACTCGTTGGTGAGTGGGAGTGCAAAGACGTGGTGGGTGAGCAAGGAGATGAACTTGCACCCTTAGCACCCTTACAAAGGAAATAGAACGTGGCTATAAAAGCTACGAGAGACGGTGGAAAGACTTGGTATAAAAATGTGGAATATACTTGATGTTACCGGCGTCGTGTTGGGGAAAAAAGGTGCGTGGGACGGAATGGTGTGGAGTTGGTTGCCCTCTCGGGTTCAAGCGGCCATAAATGGACCGCTCTGCTAGACCCCGACAGCAGAACTCGGCTGCCAACCCCTTCACTCAACAATCGTTACCTCTCTCCCCCCACCCACCCACACCACCTTGCACCTCGCCCACACCCATTCTCAATGCGCGATGACCGAAGAAATATGGCCCCAGGGAAATCACCCCTTATGGCCGGGCAATTTTCTTAGTCCAGCACTTTTTTTCTGAATCGATGTTCACGCGAATAAGTTATTTCTATGCTTCCATTACAACCATGTCCGACAAGTCATTTCCACGTTTTTTTCTGGACGAAGGCGAGTTGCGGTAAGCAGAGAGCTTCAAATATAAATTCAGTATTCGTTTTTTTGCCATTGAAGAAATAAAACGCACGATATAAATTGAGGAGAATAAAATATCTGTCTGCCAAGGTGCGAAGAGCATTCGCTAAAAAACCTCTTAGTATCACAGCTATGACTTGAAATGGCATAAAAGGGGTAGCAAAAAAGTGCGCACATTTGTAATAAGTTTAACCTATATTAAGAACCCCTGCATATTATGCTAGGTTTGATCAGATTAACAAGATAAGAGAGATAGATTGTCGTACCGATACATTTCAAATGTCATTTTTCCCGCGTCCCATAAGAGAGAACAATTGGCAGCGTAGCAAAGGGATAGGAAGGTAAAATATAGTTAGAGTAGTCTGTAGTGAATGATGCATGTAATTACAACCAATAATTCCTTTCTTATTATGTAGATACTAACCATCTAGCTGCATGTGACTATATTATCTAGCATGTCTCTATTAAATATCCTACTTGCACGTCGATAGTGCATGTTTGGTGATCTTCACCCCCTGCCACACACCCTCGTGGTTGCTCGCAGGGTATTACGTAGATGTAGATGTAGATGAAGTCATTGCAACTTTTCTCAAATGTGACGCAGCTGTCATTTGGTTCGAGATGACAGAACCTAAAATTATATTACATGTACCGTTACTTATCGAACACGCCTTGTGATGTCTTCTTAAGTGTATTTATATCTCCAATGGAATCATTACAATTTCATCCAAGGATAGGATGGCTAGAGGACATATAAGCGTAGGCATTCACCATTCGCCTTTGCATCGCACGTTCTTATATTAGGTTGACATTCAAAGTTCATCCACCAGAGGAGTCGCCGTAGAGAAATGCCACTCCTCATAGTGTACAAATACGTAAGTATAATAACGAAGAAAATCATACGTACCAGTACGAAGAAAGAGTAATTTTCCAACATTGAGTCGCAGGCACAAGAGCTAGAAAAACGGAAACACAAGCAATATGTAACTTTATCCTTAAGAGGCATGATTTCTTGCTTGTTGGTCAATCTCTAGTAAAAACCCTCTTCATAACGTCACAAATTAGATGCTCTAATGTTCAACATGTCATAAATGGCAACCGCTTCGGTCTTGCAGAATTTATACCTCTACTCCACCCTTTATTCCTTGCCCTGTTCTCAACGATGCAAGCGCGCCGTCCAGTTTGGCGACGAAGGAAAATTATGCGGCCTTTGGCAGAGCATAGCCGTGAAATAGACCTAGGGTTATAGATATCTCAGGTGAGCGCCAGAGCGTGGTGTTTGAATCCAAGATTTTTTTCAAAAAACTCTTTGTAAAATTTACTGGGAAATATTTCTACACAGCCAAGCTTCCTGGAAAACTGAAAGAGAAAAGATTTCGCTTCCCCCCCCCCTCCCCGACCACCCCCTCTCCGAGAAAATACGCTTTGCCTAAGACAGAGGTAAGAACAAAGCGATTTCGGCCATTACCTATAAACCAACTAACAAATACTGAATATAATTTTTCACCAATTACAAATATAATGAGTAGGTAAGCATGTATCACCCAAAAGGCAATCCGTATGGCAGCGTTACTTGGCGAGGATATTTTATGAAGCCCAAAAGATAATCGGTAGTAAATATTTTTATGAAATTAACATTTAACTGAGTTCTCAACTCACTTAGACAGCATTTGCAGTTACATGATAACCTTAATATTTTTAAAAAGTTGTCATGGACACTTAGCGAAACCGGAAAGATTAAATTTTCAAAAACTACACGTTGGGTACTGAGTGACCGTGAGTGGGAACTAATTGACCAATTAAACAATTTTTCCGGTCACATCAAATGGCTGAGAATGACTGCAAAATTCCAAATAGGAAATGAATAGTTCGCGGATGAAATGAAGTATTCTATTCCTTTGGGCAATATTTCCGTTTACATCTATGGCAGTTTACATCTATGACGGTCCCCAGAGACACTGGGTATCCGGAAATGATTTCATTTATACAGCCTTTGGGTTGAGATGAGGGTGGTGGTGGACACGAAAGCGAGAAATATCGTATTTTGCTAGTAAGAAGGAATGAACACATCAACAGATAGTACGCGCAACATGCTGACAGACTTGTCACGGCATTCCGACTGAAGGCGATGGAGTTCGTGCTCGGCTCGTGAGTTATCGGGCCGTGCGAAAACGGCATTTGGCTACGAGGAGTCACGGCGAGGGGAGGGGGAGAGAGAAAGAGAAGTGAGGACGGTGAGGCGAAAATGTAGCGATCACGAAATCAGGGCAGGGACCTCGGCATTTAGAGCCAAGTGCCATCGGCGCGAAGGACGCGAAATCAAGTTGACCCATGAGGCACGCGCTGCGTGATACATATCTATCGCCAACGGAAACCAATAAATCAATCAACTGCATCGCCAGATCCACTTGAGCCGGCGACTGGGATGACGTTTCCGAGGAATATCTATGATCTGCGGGCAAAATGAAGAGGGAGAGCGCGTATTGTTACGACATAGGCGAGAATATAGTAGGTGGTACCGCTCATCAGGATACTCAGAAGCAGGAAGAATGTCAATGGAATTAGAGCCTACAAAACGTTATAAAGCTTGAAAGAGATGTTAAAAAATACTAATATTATTATTTGTACTTTAAAGAATACTTTAATTTTGTGTAGTATTGTTTTACGGTTTAAAATGAATTAGAAATTAATTATTAAGTGAATCAACTGATTGACTAACTTTATGATCATATTTTTAAATGTAACGAAAGTATTTCGCTAAAATTCACGTTGCTATAGGCACATTTTACGATAACTACTCTACGTTATTGACGGTAACGAGTAAATTTATACGAAAGTCGGAAGGAATGGGGAATATTGCTCTTAACTAAATTTAATATTTCACCCAAAAGAAACAAAAGTTTAAACAATTTCCTTTTCGATACTTTACCCTAATGTATTCCAAGTCTTGCATGAAGTATTGGCACCTGATAAGGACTCTATGGATATGGATTTGAGGAAAAAATGAGTTATTAAGTCAGTTATCAAGATTAACCTACCACTTTTGCATTTGAGGGATTCGAACTTGGGACTTTAAGTTGGAAAATACCATGGGGTTTCATAAAAGTTCATAAATGATACTTAATCATTTGGGTCGGCTTACGTGTCTCGAAGATGATTATTCACTGAATATTCCGCAAACTTTCCGCCAGCAAGGTACTCACCTGAAAATGAATGGAGAAATTATTAATTAGAGTCATTAAATTATGATTTTTTTTAGCAAATTCATAAAGTATATAGGTCAAAGAAATGAGCATAAGTACTACAGAATTTGTAATATAAAAAAGTTCAAGAGAGGTTAACATTATTTTATTATTATTGGTTATTTTTAGTAACAAGTGATCGGCTTTATTCTAAGGTTGGTTGTTCTAAGCTAATAAACACATAGGTAGCAAGGAATTATTATGTAAATGAAAAAATAATGATGCTTCTCTGGGTGGCCTTACGGTATCTCTTTACTGGTTTTTAGTTTCCTCTTTAAATCTGTAATATGCGTGATAAATGTAGAACCAATCTTACAAAAATATAAGCCTACATCATGTTTAAACTTAACAACTTTTACATACCTTCATAAAATATTTGTGGAAAAGTACGAATAGTCAATTATTATGGAATCTATATTATGTAGTGGCTGTGTCAATCAGATTTGGAACTACTAGTAAATTGTTTGAATTATATCTTTAATAATATAGAAGGTTTTTAATGTTCAAAGGAATCAAAGATTATATAGTGGTCAAGTTGGACATTTTAACCACGTACAGATCCGTAGGGTCTTATGAACTTCGATTAACTGGACAGTAAAGATTGATGCATGCTAGAACTGCATCGTCATTAGTTCTATAAAGTGAATTCTTTCTGGTTGAATTTACTGGTAACCTTTCGAAGGGCACCAGTATTCCTCCCGCCGATTTTTCAACGAATGCATCAACTCTCTTCTGCCTTTAGACACATTACATACCTACCTGCTTTTTCATGTGCCTGTTGCCGGTAAAAAAGTTAATGAGAGAAGGAAATATGTCTTAAACCATTTATCACAGAGGAGAAATATCATAGTCATGGCACTTGATGTAAGATTTGAAAAAAAAGCTAGTCGTAGTCTCTTAGGGAAAGTTATCACGCCGGCTTCTGCTAATAAATATTGTAGATGGCTAGGCAATTAATAACCTCTATTAAAGACACCTGGCCTTCCAGATGACTCTGAGTTTGAAGTGAGTGTAAGAATCTTAAGGTATCCATGGCGTGAATCCTAGTTCAAATGGCTTCTGATGTATCAATTTATCATAATCTAATGATCAAACACACGCATCACATGGAGAGATTGAATGAATAATTTTTAAAGTATAAAAACACACCATTTGATGCGGCGCCACCTATGATCCTGGAATTTCACCTACCAATGCCAGGTTAACTTTTAAACTAATATGGAAAAAAAGAATTCCATATTCCAAAAAAATAAAGTAATATGATGACTAGAAGTAAGATATAGATATTCAAGAATACCAACCTACAGTATTAAAGCGACCTTGAGATACATCTCATAGTCAGCGGTAAACCACAACACTGTTGTAAACGCGAATGCTATTAAGTACAAATTATGTACTTAATAGCACTTATATCTTCAATTGCCAGAGACATTAGACTCAAAATCGAAGAACTTTATTTTCAAAATTCCTGACCTGCAGTTTATTGAGTAGTTAAATTTTCAGTTTATGCGCACAAATATGATGATAAAACCCTGTAGAATCAATCATATCAATATTTATAGATGTAAACCATGTGTAAATGAAAAATTACATTGACACACAATAAATTGCAATTAGTTACTTACATCACTAACCATGTAACCATTACGCTTCCAATGCCCTCTGTACTCAAATGATGGTGTTACTTACACGAGATCTATTACGCTCTTCGTTTCTTAGAGCGTTATGAGCACTATAGCCTTTCACTTTCATTAGTTATACTGAGTCATCGCTTAACAGAATCAAACAAGGGATTAGAAAGTTTCCTATTATGCAACACAAAGAAATTTCTCCCAACACTATTTATCAAGCACAAATTCATATTGTTTATCATGATAAATCTGAAGGACGAAAAAAGCGAGCGAGAAAAAGTGACAAAGAAAACACAATGCCGTCTTAGAAATTAAACTTTGCCTCCTCTACGTCATCCCCGCATGATAGATGACTTGACCTCCAGATATGCATCGGGGTCCAACACATCTCCACTACAAAGTGAAAGGCGCCTCCTAGCTGAGGTAATCAAGGAATTTTTACGTGTCTTCCCCATCGTTTGTCCTCTCATAACTGCCACATTTTCGGGAGTCAAGGTGGAGGAAACTACCGCATTTATAAGATCGTTGCATTAGCTTCCCAGCTTGAGCCGCGGGAGAGCTACCGCGACACACCCCCAGGCCATAATTCAACTTCACAAGGAGAATGAGACACGCGGTCATCTTAGAGATAAATTTGGGATGTGTTACGTGTAAAATGTGGAGGAGGAAAAAAGAGGAGACACGAGACTGCTTCCTCGGGCGAGTTACCTCCAGTGAGTCAGGATAAATAGGGCCGAATGGGTGGATGACTCAGAAAAATTGTAAAAACGACAGATATTTTTCTACTTTACCAAATCACAACTCTAAGCTCAAAATTTGAGCTGCTGTGAGCTCAAATGCTGCAAGTTTTTTTGCCGTAAATTACTTGAAAACACATATGCCTTCCTCTACCTGCGTTCTGTTTTGTACAAGGATGGACTCAGTCAACTATTTTCCTTTTGATACAAACCAGAATGCTAGTTTCTTATTCATTTTAGTCTAAGATCAATCGTTCCTAAAAGTGAAATCCATTAATTACTCCATCATGGCACGCAACGGAACAAATAAAGGAGGGGCGTAATTATAGATTTGCTTTGTGTGTGTTCCGACGGCCACCAATTTAATGTAATAATCCCTCAGAATAGCATGATAGTGGGTTACCCGCCCCTTAATGGGCCGAGCATAAAACATGTATCGACAAATTATGCTATATGATTTGAAGAGGCAACCAACGTAAAAACTTAAGGTGTAATCCATGAGATATTCTATGCAAAGAACTGAACATTTTCAGAAAATATATGATGTTTTAATTCTAAAGACAATGTAGATAGTCAAGATATCTCCGTTTTCTGCGAAAAACGGCCAAGAATATGATGGAAATGGCCTCTTGGTTAAGGTTTTCGAGGCCGATAAACACTTTTTCCTCAACAGTTTTCAAAGAGAATTTTGTTTTGAAAGGGATGTCTTCTTAACAAGCAGCTCTCGTGAATTTAAATAATAGTTCAATATCAATACAACAATATTAATGTAAAATCCACATTGTTTAAATGATGTGGTGCATCAATATATAGATAAATAAATTGCCAATGGTGTAGCCAAAGCCAAGACTGATATTCGAAATAGTTTATAACAGCCGCTACACGCAAGTGACTCCGTAAAGAGAGACGTGGGCTGCAATTCTTTTAAAGAGCTAAAAGTAAAGAGAAAAATGCAGATATGAATAGGCTCCCTCAACGTCCAGCAAAGATGGCATCAATAGATCCGAATCCAACAGTACGACTCGGACCTGCAGGTTATAGTGCCGCGGCAACTCAAGCGAAACTACACGTGCGCTCATGACGCAAGTTGAAAGCAAGGGGTTGTGCCAGTCATACCGTTCTATTCTGTGAAGGTCATAAAATGTGTTATAAAAAGGCCCTTGCAAAGGATTCCTTAAATTCACTACGTACAAAGACTTATAAACCTTTCAATACGCTCCGATGGCATTTGAGATAAACTTTTCCTTGCGATTCACTCCGAATTGAATGCAAGCAATAAATCACTGCCGATCACCAAAAGGTCGAATCAAAGTTCCTGAGATGAAATGATAAATGTCATCAGATACACAAGATATAACGAAGAGGACCTCTCTCCCAAAAATTGGAAATAATTGCGTCTTCGGACTACAATTAACTTTTTACTCCAAGACTGCAGACAATTTTCAGGATTGGACTCGTTCCATCAGAAGGTATCGGAAAGAGCGAGTTATATTTTTTATCTTCGAAGGAATTTTAATTTAACACTTTTATCCGGGCTTCTCATCAAAAACGAAGACGAAATAAAGTAGTGAAAGTGTGCTAATTTGCAGTGCTCAAGAACAGGGGAACCGCACGGATGAGCCAACCACATAATAAGTGCCATTACGATGCGTTTAATAGCGGTACCAGGTGCGACGATGTGAAGGAAAGAGGTCTCGCATCCATCTCCTCATAATAATACTGATACAGAAAGGTTTGAGTAATAAATGTCTCTTTTAATATTTTGATGATATTCACTTCGAATGATTACCCAAAACGAAAACAATTTGTAATAGCCACCTTTGTCATTTATGACATGGGCGTTAAGCATAGCCTCGCCCTTCGTAAGAGAAGAGATTTATTCAACGGTGGAGCACTTCAGTGATAGTCGAGAGAGGAGATGACTTTTAGAAAGCGAGAAGCTTTGGGGTTTATCTTCGAACCAAATTTGCGACACTGAGACAGTAATTTGGAATCCTATTCTTGATCAATGTCCCGACGACTACAGTCGACTTTCGGAAACGGTCATCATCATCTGGTGTTCTGCCTGCTGGCAGGTCCCGTACACCACTGCTGTCTCCATCTGCTTCTGTTCCGAGCTTCCTTCTTTGCTTCATCATAGCTGATGTTCTTCACCTGATCCACCAATTTAATTCTTCTCCTTCCTCTCTTTTTCTTTCCTTCAATTGAACCCTCAAGTGCCACAGTTATTATACTTTTCCCTCTCATCACATGGCCCAACCAGTTTCCTTTCCTTTTCCTTATTTCCTTTAGGAGCGATCTTCCTTCTTTTACTTTGCTCAAAACCTCTTCATTTCTCATCTTATCTACCCATCTTACTTTTTCCATCCTTCTTCACACCCACATTTCATAAGCTTCTATTCTATTCCATTCCCTCTTACCTAATGTCCACGCTTCACATCCATACATGAAAACGCTCCATGAATAACATTTAGCTAGTCTCTTTCTCAGCTCCAGATCCAGGCTTTTATTGCATAGCAAGTTTTTCTTCTGACTGAAGGCCTCTTTTGCCATTGCTATTCTTGCTTTTATTTCTGCAATACTTCTCCAGTCGTCTGTCACCATCGTTCCGAAGTACCGGTAGCTTTTAACTTTTCCTATTACACCTTCATTTATTTTCACACTCGTATAATTTTCACAGTTTACTAGCATCACCTTTGTCTTTCCTAGGTTTATCTTCATCCCATATTCCTTCCTTCTTCGGAAACGGTAAGGAAGTAAAATAGTCCTTTTTAGCGTCATACAAAAAATGTGCAGATGACTAGCAAGTGAGTAAAATGCTATTGCTACAAAAAGACTTTCCATCAATTTTTTTAAAATATGCATGGTGGTGAAAATATGCACAAAATCCTTCACATCCTTATTTTCAAATCTATGGAATTAATACCTTCGCTTGTAATTAGAAAATAATATTAAAAATTTACTTCAATGATTCCCCTGCTATGCTCAATCATTACATAGTTCACATGAAATTAGAGTGTAATAAATATTAATGGGGCCTTTAAGTCCGTAAAAATATTGAATTTAAACATTCCCGCCGTTTTTTGGCTTGAGTTGATTAGTTACACACTAAAAAATAACTATGCTGAATGGATTCGCTTGACTCAGAGATGATCTTAGTACTGGGTAGAAATGAGAACCAAGCCCTAACTTTGGAAAAATAATATAATGAATAAATCAGTACCAAAACTACGTTTCGAATGCATGTTTGAATGATTATCTGGAATTTAACGATTGATTTATTCCTGGCTATTTGATAGTCAACGCACACTTACATTATGAGGAATGATGAGCGATGCGATGCGGTTTTTCCCTGCACTTCATCTGGATGAAATCTTTAACACTCAGGACCTATAGGCCATTCTCGCAACATGCAGTTTACAAAAGTTCATACTTGGATTCACCATGACAGAGGAATTTAAAAAGAGTCCAACACCATGAAAACATTTCTCTCTTGAAGATCTATTTCAAACCAGTTTCATAATGAAGGAATTTATGTTTTGGAAATTCAATATTAGGAACGGACGATAAGCATAGACTGTAGGCCTTGGAGGAAAAGGCTCGGAGATGACTGGAGAAAGTGAGCTGAATGGTTAAGGGACCATGTAAACATTATGGCCAACCTTGAGGTTTTGAACATGATGCAAAAGTTGTAGAGAAAAATTCAGAAAGTTAAAAGTACATTGATGAAATATTATGAGTATTGGTATTTCCTCGAAGTTCAACTATATACATACACTAATCATACATCTATGAAATCTCCAAAATATGTAGTAGAGGATAAATGATTAATCCGGGCCTCAATGAATAATAAATGGCAGTAAAAAACGGCACTGTCCCTCATCATTGAATAATTTTCACCGATATTTATAATTTTTTACAATTCATAACAAAACAAGGCCTAATTATAAGTAAACCACGGTGATAGTGTTATCAACCATTAAAAAGTTTTTGGTGAGACATTATTTTGAATTGGCGGGTTTATTTTGTCTAATACTCTGGATGCTGCTGCTTCACTGCTGGGTGTACATAAATATCATTCAATTCACTGGAATTCACGATGCACGCAGCGAATATATTGATTTTCTAATTATCTATTGAGCTGACGGCCACAGTAGCTAGATATGATCGGTTAGTGCCAAGGTCGCATGATAGAATCCAGTCAATCGTGTACTTGGGAGGATTTGAATAGTGCCTTTCGTTGCATGTAGATGGAGCATTCGATGGAGCAATGTAGCCTCAGCAGTTGAAGCACTAGGAGGATGATGACAGTACTTCTACCAGCTGAGTAATGATTATGATGCCCACAGAACCAGCGCTTCCGCCTCTTACTGTGAGTATGGAATTGATAGGGGCCCCACAGCCGCCTCTACACAGCGCCAAAAAGAAATCGACCGACCGACCATCCACCTTCTCATGATTGTCATTCCATCCTCTACTCTCGAACTCTCAACTCGGGATGTGGGGTGGGCACCGCCCGCACACGCCCTCCCTCCTGGGCACGCATCCGCGGCCCGCTCCGCCGCGCCACGCCGCCAAACCCCCACGCTCGTCGGTCGAGAGTCGAGCCACCGTCCCACGAGCCCGCTCCCTTCCCCCCATCGGCTCCATCCATTCAACCCCTTCGCTCCCGGGGAGAGCGGACGACGCCAAGTCACGTTCCGACAACGCCCAAGTCACCTCCACGCGCGTGCTCAGCCATCGCCCTCGTTTTAAAAGGCTCTCTGCTTTTGCTCCCCAAGTTAATACGCTCTCGCACATGGCGTTCGCCGAGGAAATGCATTCACTTTTTATTAAAAGAAGGGGAAACTTCCGTTGGATCCGATTGCGTGATTGTGACCAAAAAAATCCAGGAAGACAGCAGTGAAAGGTGTGTTTTCGCTGAGGGAAGGATATAAAGCCTGTTGGCTCCTTAGGTATGCGTCTAGCAAATTTGTTTGAAGCTTGAGACTGGATTGGAAGGCGTAATAATAAGAGATGAAAGAATTGACGAGTACTTCCAATGGATGCTCGGTCCAGCTTAATAATTCTCTCCTTTCTCCCTTCAAAAGCACGTTTTATAACCATAATAACCATGCACACTCGAGCGGATACATCATCCAAATCATGGAGTATAGAAGAGGGAGCAACATCGTTCAATTTTCTTTATTAATGCAAGAAGAGGGTGAGAAAATAAAGCAATAAAAAACTCGGGAGTCCCATGGAAATGACATTCAACCCAACAAGATAGAATAAAAAGATAAACAGGAATGAATAGTCTAAATAATCCTTTGATGGTACATTTTGAAAATAAATCATTAACAGCACGAGAATGGCACCCTATAATTACGTCTCAAGGGTCGGAAAGAAATATCAAACGTAGAGACTAGCCAAGATGCCTCCGTGAGAATAAGCCAACGAACAAAAAATACCTGCGGCGAGACTTATAAGAATACTTGGGCAGAAAAAATAATTTGGAGAAAGTGGCGACAAAAAAAATGCTACGAGAAAGGAGTTATTCAATTATTTTTAAAATCGTGGAGATGCATTTACCGAGAAATTGCTAATAGATTTTTGAACGACTAAAAGGACATGTTCGCACTTTGTTGCAGCCAAATATTACTATTTTGGCAATTCCATCTCAACAATCCACTTAAACTTGAAACTTATATCACCAAAATTACAATTTAAATTGAAATAAATGATATAGTCGATAATCAAAGGAGTTCGCAAATACCTTTCCTCAGGGGTGAGTGGATGCTGGTCGTTACTTCACTAAATCATGCAGATAAGGGGAAAAAAGAAAGGCAGGGATGAACTTAAGGAAGCTCATCAGGAAAACGTTCAAGGCAAGGTATAAATCTACGCTTTATCACAGGTATCCCGACACAGACGGGAGCGAGAGATGGTAGGTAGCTCGAGATAAGGGACACCAGAGGGCGTGAAGATTAATCACGGCGACAGTACCCTCGTAACATTTCGTGTTGTTAGCTTGCAGCGGCAAGTGGAATTCCGACCCATTTCTCCCACGCTCGCGTATCTAGTCCTCTGAAACGCAAGCGCGAAACGGGCATATTGCATTTTTTTCTCGCTCTCTGTATCCCAAAGTGGACGCGCGGCCGAGAGACGAAGATCCATTTAAGCATAGAATTTATTCCCTTGACCGCGAGGACTCATCCTCTCGGCCTGCGGAGATGAAGACGTTTCAACACCGAATTTGACCCCAAGAATCTCTCGAATGCCGCAGCTCTAATAAGTGGATTTTAAAAAATAATGAGACGGCGTGACGAAACAAGCTATCCGAGGATGAAGATTCGCAATCCGGGCTTCTTTTGTTTCCCTTGGGGGGGAAGGCAATTGCGTGAGGAGGAACGCCCTCCTATTTTTTTTAGATCTCGGAGGCGCTCCACCTCAGAAACCGTGGCGCCACAGTCGTGCCATCGGAATACACATGGAAAGCGTGTGAACTGGGCTTTTCTTCCTTTTTTATTATTTAGAGTTCCAGTCTGCCTATCCCCGCTCTCTCACCCTCTCAAGCCAGCCTCAACGCCGCTGTTTTCTTTCCACGGAAACCCGGTAGTGCTTCGGGTCGCGTGTGACATAACACCCGATATCGCAGTTACGGGCGTGAAGCCTGTTTTCCCACGTGCCGCGCCACATTAACACTACTTGACTAATCTTACGAATCTCCTAGCCGTCCTGCCCCTAGGGAGCGAAAGATTTGAAGTGGATAAAACCAGGTATCTGCCTTAAATTCTCGGAGGCGAGTCCCATGTTTCCTTGCGGGAATAAAAATGGTGTCGGGCAAGATGCATCGATAAGTGGGAGTGAGTTAACGGTCGAGGCAATAAAAAGGCGGCATTAGAAGAGGCGATGAAAAAGTAATTGCTCCCGCCGGGATTCTGGGCTTCTCCCGGGCGAGTCAAGAATTGATTTCTCGAGAAAGGTCAGTCATTCCTTCGGGATGAATGAAAATGAGGAGCCGAAGTATTAAGTATTTTTCTTCCATGATCAAGATAATAACGACCTTTTTCAGCTTACGAAAAAGGAACCAAAAAGATGCTCAATGGCATTTGCACTGCAATAAGTCGTAATTCCTTAGGAACTTTAAATGCATTGAATGAGTTGGAAAAGTTTTGATTTTTAATTACAGGCATGTAAGCAGTGACGCAGATAAATTTTCAGTGCTGATTTTGCCATTCTTATTACAAACTTTTAAATATTAATGAAAATAAATGTAAACATAATTATACCGAGTACAGGAGGCAACCGAAATATAATAATCAAACCGGACTTACTTAGATTTGTTGACACTTCAAGAAAAAGTTTTAAAATGATCTTATTGATTGAATGCCTATTATAACCTCCCTAGTTACATTCTTCACCCTAGTACTTTCAAAATCTTGGTTTATCTGAAACCATTGATCCACCCGATTTTTGAGTTACAATTCTTCGATCCGAATTGTTAATCTCTTTCCGATGACCAGCAGCTATATTATAAGTAAGTCTGAAAATGAAAGATACCAAAAAAGTGCAAAAATTGTAGAAAAAGCGGGGATTGGGAGACCAATAAGCAGGTTTTTGGCATGTTTGAACTTTTTTCATGGCTTTAAACAATCTTAAATGATTCATGACAACAGTTGAGTCTTGAATTCATTTTGCAACTGCATGGGTTGGAAAATGTATTAAAAGAAACATTTTATTTAAATTCTGGCAACAAAAAATGTGAGGTTCGAGTTTACAAAACACACCAAAATACGAAATTCAAACAATCTTGTTGGATGTATTCTGAAAAATATTCAAAGACATAAAAACCTTTATTTTCATATCCATCGTCATCGTGAGTCACTTTTGCAACCATTAATTTGGGCGAATTAGCATTTTTTGATGTGGGACATGGCAACGATTCCCTCAGCTCAAAATCTTTTTTAGCTAGACCTTCCCCAAATGCCACTGGGCCAGAATGATATGCAAGGCCATCGTTGGATCCCAAACCGTTGGATGAAGACATGACCAAAACGTCAGGCGATCGTTCAAATCCATCACCACAAAAATGCGAAATCCCGCCGACAAGAGGACGAGAGAACGGATTTACCCTCGCAATAATGCAATAATTCCGGGCGACTGCGAGACAGCTCGTGCGCCGAATACGAGGAGCAGCCATAATACCGTCCACCTGGACCGTATACAGTGTCACAACTCCCCCCGAGAGCCGCCTTTAAGCCGCCGTGATATAATCGGAGCAAGTGTAACTGGAAACTGGGCTATCGTAACTTTTTCACTTTCACTTTATCTGCGTACTCTGCCTTTATATCTTCAAAGCGAGGCGGATGGCGGAATTTCAAAGGGTGGGGGAGGATAATGGATGGGGCGGAGTCGAATGAGGGCTGAGGGGGGCGGGGGGCATGGAGGAGATGAAAGAAGAAAGGGCGAAAGAAGGAGCTGGGAGCTCTCGCCACCCTCTTAAGAAACTGGCCGGCGGGCTCGTGTGGTATCCCTTATGAACTAACGGTGCGACACCTTAGCCGGGAGGTGGATCTGATGCCCGGCTCCTGCTACACCCACATCTTAGGCTAAAGAAGGTGATAGATGGATCCATACGGGTGAATGGCACGTTATGGGCATAAAAATTCATAGTCGACCACATAGTTTGACAAAAGGTCGTTACAGTGAGATTTTTTTCTAGTCGTAATCAAGAGTTCATACGGATAAACTTCATTTTCAAATTTTGGAAATTCTAAAAAGCGTGAAATATACATACTACCGTAATTAATGACACAAATAAATTGATTTTTCGACTAAACTTATAAGTTATTAACTAAGTATACACACTTAAGACTATAAAGTTCCAAGTTTCTAATATGCCAAATGCTGAGAACGATTTGTTTTGCAGTTTAATAATATCTTATGATATTAATTGTGCAAAATGCATTTATTGGTATTTTGGTGGAAATTGAATTGAACTTTTTTTTGGCAATAACTGAGAAAGAATACACAACCCAATATTTTGGCGCGTTGTATCCGTTATAATTTCTTCCTTTTTCCTGATAGCATCTCTCTCTTGAATACACAGCCGTAACACATCGGCTCCCACTTTTTGAGAAATTGGCATATAACCTTGACCATTAATACTCTTGCGATAGCCACGATCGATTGGATAATATAAGATATTTGGAAAAAACAGGCCTAACATTCATACTACAATTTACTCTTCTTTGCTCTATGCATCACTTTGCATGCTGGAATCGTCGGTAGTTGGAGAGCCGTGTCATTATTGTTGTTATTTAAGATTCACATCAATTGCAACTAGCAATAATAAACGATTGAATCACGGAAGGGAAGGCTGAAAAAGATTAAATTCAATATTGGAATAAATCAAACAAAATAAATAGGACTAAGGGTTGAAATTCGCCATTTAAAAAATCATTCGAATTGACCGGGAATTGAACCCGGATCTCCCAAATGCCGATCAGGTGTGTTAATCAGTTACACCTCCACGCTATTTTTAAAATAAATAGAGGTTGAAATGTCACTCGCTAAAAAATCTATCAAAACAGGGAAAAAATCGTACGCTTGGGTGATTTCCATGTTGTTTTGAGATTGACTACTTTACGAGTGAGATAAACTGCTCGCTCTTTACTTGTCCATTGCTAATTATGGCCCAATTATATTTAAATAAGTGTGAAAGGATGTCTCTTCGTTACGTTGACAGGCGCGATGGTTGTGTGAGGGACGCATAAGGGAGTTGCTCGGTTCCAGAAGTATAGGGCATACAAAGAACATTGTGTGGGTGACTTGCGGTAACTTCGAAAGCGAAGAGCTACGAAAGTGTGAGTGAGGAAAGGAGGAGAAGGGGAGAGATTAAGGAAAGAGGCTTTAAGAGGAGGAGGAGAAGGAGAAAAGGAATGGGTAGGGGAGGCTTTTAGAAAGCACCCAGTCGGAGTCTGTGGACTGAACTTGTCTCATTATCCAATTGGAGAGTTTATGCCTGCTTAATATTCAGCGCGGGCACATATATTATAAACCCTTGCTCAAATCCGTCAAACGGTTTAGGAATTCTCTAGCACGCTATGGGAATGATAAATGAGATCCATACGTAAAAAAAGACATATTCAATCGGGTTTCACAAAGAAGACTGGATCTAAAAATGAAAATATTTAATTTTTTTACACGTCTGAAACTTTTGTAAAATAAAGTGTTCCCTAACCTTTCTTTTACAAGTTCTTTCTTAACACAATATTTAATTTGCAAATCTTTCATGCAACGCTCATAAAGACAAGAATGAGTGTGCAGAGGGAAAATAATTTACAGCGCATCAGTATGTCAACCCAGCGAAAAAAATTGTTTGGGAGGTTTATCATAAGCAGGTTTATCATCAATCCGAAGATTGAGTTGCTGCAGCCACTTACTTCGTTCTCCTTTCAGGTGTCAGCTTCAATCATTCACATATCTTCATCATTTTCCTTACCTAAGCCACCCATGGTTTGCCCCGAAAAGTTTTCCAATCAAATTGTACTACCATTATTGTTTTCAAGAGGTTATCGTCTCACAGAATGTATCCAAAAAGGTTTAAAGAGTCACATAAAAGGTACGTATAAGTATAATATAGAAGGCACCACCATGTCTTGGTTTACAAGCTGTTAACCAATTTATACCATGAGATAGCATTTTTATAGCTCTAACTTTTTAATAACGCCGAATGTTCCTAGGAGAAATAATCAAAAAGGAAAAAAATTAATTCATAGCATTTGTACATAGCAATCACGATTTGACTACTTAAAAGCATTTTCGGCTGGAGTTAGGTTGCATCAAATCCAGGATAACCGCTGAACCAAGATATACCATTCAGTTAGGAGTTCAATGTGCGTACTGATTAGCACTTAAGTATTCATCCAATCCTACATTTAAGGCTATCTGAGTCAGCACGGGATCCAATTTCTAGCTAATTAAAATGAAACTATAACCCGAGAGGAAAGAAACAGCTGATCCGAGACAAATTAAATGCCGTGTGTGGACGTTGTTTACGGCTGGACGCCAGGACCGTGAATTTATGAGCTAGAGCGGGGATTCTCATTTGATAAACAGAATACGCTCAGGTATTACGAAAAAATTCCACCTGCTAGGTTAGTTTTCCCATCGTTGCCTAATTCAGAATTTATGAATCCAGATCAGGCCACTGTAGCGCCGATAATTTTTATGAATCACTTCAAGTCACGTGAATTTCTCTCCGGATTTAGCCAACGTAATTTGACGGATGAGACTTGGGCTATACTCCATCACAGACCAGAATTAGAAAAACAGCAATCTCAGCGAGACCAAAGGATTCGTTAGTTTTTAGTGAACCTGTTATTTTCTCTCCAACGTGTACGTGGGGAAAAATGGAAATTAAGAAAAGTGAATTCAATTACAAAGCATGAAGAAACCTCTTCAACAATATAAACACACAATTCATTGTTGCATAGAGTTAATTTACGTATTGAAAACTCACCATGATGTATTTTAACAAACACATGTTATCAAGGAAAACATTGATTTATCTTAGTAAATGTAATAACATTCCTGCATCTCGTAATCAGAACGGTAAATCCTACAACATGAATCCGAATTCGTTATTTAACTATTAAAATATGCTTTTTGCAGAAATTTAAATGAAAAACTTAGTCAAGTCCACCAGATTTTTATTACAACGACGCATTTTGACGCAATAGCGTCAACTACAGGTGCACTTACAGGTTTCGTCGAACTTTCATCAAGATGTTCCATATCATTTCACCAGATATCGTTGATATATTTTCGCAAAAAGGTTATTTTAAGACAGATTCGTATGTAAACGTTCATCTAAGACTATAAACAATAAGTTAGAGGATAAGTACAAAACTCATCCACAGAAAACGATACTACAATGGCCTCTTTTTTTCCATTACGTTGCATGCAGTTGCAACTAATATCTGTCGGCTATGTTCGGCGTTGTTTTTAGACATTTTCTTATCCTTTTTATCATAGTTTTAGTATTTAAAAGTTTTTGATGCCTTTATTATTGAATTTTAGTCTGGATGATTATGAAATGATTGCTGACGGAAAAGAGGGGATGGTTGGCAGTGATATACAATGTAATGTGGAATTCCGTGAAAAGGGTTCGTGCTGTGTCAATGTCTGTTACATCTTACCACTTTTGATGAATCCTGCAATCCACCACACAGTGATTTTTTTCATTTTCTTAACTTTACAGGCTCACTTAGGCATTGGAGAAACTGCCACACAAAATTCACGCGTTACACGAGAGCAAAAAGATCGAATGGCGAACGCCCAAGTAAACGCGGCAAATAAATCCGTCACCCACTTCTGGTTTCCCTTACTCGAGCACGAAAGCGAGCTTGACGTTCATTTTTTCCCAGTTGGCGACTCAATCCACGAAATTCAGACGGAGTGGCGGCGAGATCAGGAACGACACATACTCCCACAATTGGGCACGCGCGCTAAAACTCGATTGGATTCGGCGCGACTTTATTTTTAAGGCGCCTCAGCGCAACGGAGGAAATCTTATGGAAGGATTTTGCGGCAGCGGAAAGAGGTGGATGCGGGGCAAGTAGAGAACCATTTTAAGTGAGTTAGAAGATAGAAGAGATCCCAGAGAGTGTGCCACAGTTTAAGTCTTGGTTACGAGGCGCTAGACACTTGGAGGCTACATGCTATAAAGTAATTACTTGAGAACTTAAAATTTTTTGAGTTCCAGAATGACCCAGAGGAAATTGTTTTAACCACGCCTTCTAACTCAAAAATGTGACAAAATACGTTTCCAAACTGCTGGGTCGAAAAAATTCCTTCATTATACGCACCCTAAATAACCACAGCAACAATTAAGAAGGGCACCATGACGCTCCCCTAGCTTAGAGGTCATTTCTATTATTTCCATATTCCAATTCTTTTATCCTTCATTGTCTTTCTCTTTCATGCCACTTGTGTCCTAGCATCCACTGGCATACGCCACATTGGTGGCCCACAGTTTAAAATTCAGATATAAATCTCATGCATGGAGGAAGTAACAGTCGAAAGAGGGTGTAAGGTAGGAATAGAGTGGGTGATAAGCTAACTGTGCAAATGCAGATATATGCTTAATACCAGCATAATCATGATTCAAATCAATTTCGGATTAGTCAAATTAGCAAAGCCTAATTTTGGAGATACCACCGAGAAATCTTCGTTTGTTCACATATTTTTCCATCCTTCATTTTATAACCGAGTTATTTCATACTTCGCACATTTGCTCTCTGATGTGCTGTCTTGTTTAAAATTGTACTGCTGGAAGAATAACTATGGCTATGCGCAAACTACGAAACTACCCAACACATCGCTCATCCTGGGTAGCGTTTTGGCCTATGCATTGACAGAGTGAGCCAAAGGCCTATTATCCAATTTCGGGACTACAAGGCCACTATTTCCTATTCACTTCCAGCAACTTCGGATAATTTATCGTACTTTGCCCTTTCATTAGCACCTTGTTCACGCTTATCCAAATCCTCTCAAACATAAAGTGAAAAAATGACGTTTTCATGTTTCATTCATGAGAAATCATTTTCACTTCCATCATTTTACTTTATTCAACTACATCCACCTCTATCCACCTCAGTCTAACCATTTCTATCACAGATTAAATTCATCTATTATGTGTCTGATTTTGAATGCATTCTCTGTGAACATGGCCAAACTTGCTAAGCACACAGCATTCATTCTATTCCGTTACGTTTATAAGAAAGTACATTAACTTCTGGACCACTCCTTCATAACCGTAACACTCCTTCTGTTACAGCAATCGCATTTCAGTTGGCCCATAAATGCGGAACGTTTAAAATGAGAACGATTAACTGGGAAGATAGGGAAAAACGGAGAGGAAAACCTTTCGGCTCGCCGCTCCTCAGTCTTCAGTGAGGCTTGAGACGTGCTGCCTCAGCTTCCAACGTAACGTCGACATAAATCACACAGGCAAAACTCTTTCGCCACGCACCTCGGCTAAGTGTGAGACAAGAATAACAACTACCAAATAAACTGGCCCATTTCTCAAAGCATGGGAGGGAGTTCAACGGAAGCACCTAAATACGAGAATTACATTATGTCAGACATGTCTTAGCGAGTTAGATTCCACGGCCATTCCTTGGGGTAAAAGTGTTTGGTAGGATCAACAAAAAATCGTACTCCTAAAATTCAAATTACATGCTCCTTGTAATATGTATATCTAAACGTACATACTTGAAATACGTATGCATACAGATGTTGCATTGCTTTCTAGAGATTTTCTCAAGTCTGCAATATCAGCACTTAGCTTTTCACATTCCCTGCTCCTTCTAAAACGCATTCAAACCCAGAAAAACGGAATGATAGAGCGATCATTTTCACAGGTCCACCCTACCACACATTTTGAAATTCCCTCGAATGGTTAGTATACCGCAATCATTTTAAAAGACACCTACAGGTATAGTAAATTAAAAATTCTTCAGTTTCTGGGAAACTAAAGAACTTCCAAATGAATTGAAAAACTTCAAATCCTCTGCCAGATGAAAATGGTCTCCACTTTTCACTTTCAACTTCAGAACCAAATAGCTCTGCGCCATATTGTTACATATCAACTTATGCCTCGCTCCATCGATAATAAAGTGAAACAAACATTATATTGTTTCGTTTCAGTGGAGGATTAGGAACCCAAGAGGAACTTGAGTATAAAAGTATAGTGACATTTGAATTAAAATAGTTTTTGAAAGGAGAAAATTTATGAAATAAAAATGCGCGTTTGGAAACAGAACATTGGGTCTATGTCTGGACAACAAAAAAAAACAACTCAGCATACGATCGGAAACTACCGATACAAAAGAGACGAGAGATTGTAAACCTGGGGTGACGGGTGTTCCTCAAGAGCTCGTACCGACCTTAGCATTTAAAAAGCTTATCTGCATTCAACTTCTTCCATAATGACTGGAGACTTTTTGATGATGAAGAAGTCACAACTCATCTTATCTTGTCACGGTCGTAATCAGCTGAAGAATCTACTATTATGTTTTCGGCGAATTACGTATTAATTTTAAGCTCATGAAAGGGAAGAGGGTACGCGAAGCTGTGTCACAACGATGTCACCAAGAGCTTATCCATTTGTTCACTCACCTTGGGAACGACACGATCGGGCAACAGACACTCATTTCTTCAAGGAGAGATTACTCGGTTGCAAAATGCTTGATCACGTTATGAATGACTCAAGAATTTCAGGGATAGTCAAAGTTCAAATCCCCACAAGGGATGGACCGCTTAGCGGCTTTTCCTTTACTGGGCTGTGATTAAATAGAACATCTGCAGAAGTATTTTCTCGTTCATTCGTTGAATTATCTCCGGCACCTGAAGTACGTGGACGAAATTAAGAGAAGGGAAATTTTTTTCACTATTAACTCCAGAAATTTAGAAAACTTCATCGGCGCAAATATATGAGCAGAACATCGATAGCATAAACTAACTCCAGATGAGAAGCTGAGCACTATGGGTTTAGGAATATGAGTCAATGTTTCACCATAGCGACATGGTTATAACGGCTATCCGCAAACATCAGGAATGAGAAAGAATAATACATGATTCATTATTTAACTATATTCGTGATTTATCACTATGAATACAGTACATCTTCCGCTTTGTTCATCCACTGCATAATAAGAGAAATTAAACAAATAATTTCAATGGGAGATTTAAATTATCGGACTGAATAGTTTTAACTTCGTCACTCCCGGTACGCATAGAGGTTTCTAAAACTTGCCCATGATGAAACTTAAGCTTCTAGCATTACTTGAGCGATTCTTAATTGGTCTTCTATTAACTAAAGAGTTGAGAGGAGAAAACGAAACCAACCGTTGACAAATTAATTCACACTTCAATTTTTTTTAATTTGCTTGGAAATGAAGTGCCATCAATCATAAAAAATAATTAATTTTTTAAGGTAATAAACTCGTTGGAAGAAGAAAATATATGATAAATATTCAAGAATTGCGTAGAATTCCAATTAATAAGCCATCAAATTCACCTTTGACACTAATGGCCATAATTAACTGCGTGTTTTAGGGAAAAATCAAGGTAGAATTATTTATTAGGTCAATGATTTGGATTAATTTTTTATGCCATTAAGTAATAAATTTTGTCTAGAACAGACATCACCACCAAACAAAAACTACAGACGAAGCACAAATATTTCCAATGGAGAATATTCAGAACGATTAATTCACACGATTTTTGAGGATGACGAATCGACTTACCCTGACTTAAGTTTTTGTCGCATGAGGATTGATTGAGTAATTTGTGCTTATTCCTGAATGATACTAATTCCATCAGAACAAAGGGTACGATCATCGATTTCCCACTTCCATCCAATATCGAATGAAAACGTATAACTTTCTGCAGCCTGTCAACGCATTGGAAATGGCCATTTGTTCCGTAATTGGTTACCTACTCAACTAGTTTAAACCCAGCAGAGATCCAATTAGGTTATTTTCTGGATCATTCTCAGGCTTTGAGACGTTAAGCGCCGACATAGCAGCTAGAAACAGCGAGGGATCGAGAGGAAATATGCCTGAGACCAGCGAGTCTTATGAACAGTGTGTGACCACGAATGGGCATAAGGAATTAAATTGGGAAAACGAACGGATACTGAGAGCAGACAAGGAATTACAATCATTTTGTGCTGGAAATTTCTGTGTGCCCACCAATTCACGCATGAATTGCATTCTCCTCTCTAACCAACGTTTCTCTTTCGCTTCCCTTAGAGGCACGGATATAATTACTCTTCTCTCCACGTCTCTAATATGATTATTTAACCTTTCCATGTTTCGATTACGCACTCACCGCCGCAAATTCGCGAGTCGTGATCAGAAGTAATGACTCCGGAGTCGAGACCCCCCTCACAATACGCCTTACCGCGCCGGGGAGCTCGCTTACATCGCCGCACAAACAGGAGATGGGAAATACCGACGTTTCGCCAGCTGTCAAGTTAATACATCTCCACGTGCAAGAAAATGCCCTCGCGGCAAAACGCACGGAATTTTAAAACGATGCCGCACCACTTTTATACACATTGCAGTCAAAATACCTAGATGTCGCTCAACTCAGCTTTGTGCTACAAAATTATCCGATGATTATCTTCCTAAGTATTCGTTAAACATTAAGCAAATACGTAATCCACATAAATTTTTCATAATTTACACATGAGCTTTAGCTATTACTTATCATAGTTTTTTACTTTAATTAACTTTAGAATCTACGTAAAGAAAATTCTAAAACGAATGATAAAAAGTCAAAAAGCGTTTAAAGAAGAATTGGAGTTTTATTTTATCATAAAAATCAAGTGTTTCCAGGGCACTCTGATTTCATTTGCAATCACTTTTAATCAATTTCACTGATCCGTTTATGCTTACAGCTCTACCCTAGAGCACAGAATATGAGGAAACGTGAAATGTATACCTTTATAAGATTAACATTTAAAACACTGAATGGGCATTCTGTTCATAAAATTACAAGGTTCCTTTGATATAACTATGTTATTAAGATTATCAAAAAAGTTGTGTTTATAATATCCTCAAACAGCTTCCTTTTTTTAAGTACAACAATAACCTCTCCAAGCCTCTCATAGTGTTTGAAACTAGGCTTTGAAGTATTTTCCCGGTTATTAAATGGAATATGACCATTAGGTGAATCTTTTAATCACTTATAATGAAATAACAAGGGATAATTTGGCACCTCAGCCCTAACAAATGCATCTCAGGTAAAGCAATAAAATCACATCCCGAAGCGAGATTGGTTCTCACTGGAATGAAAAATCATTTCAATGGTCTAGGTCAGCATTCCAGGGACTCATATACCAGATGATACCGGCCAATAAAAGTTAGGAAACAAAGGAAGGTGATTTAGATTCGTGTTTTCATGACCATTTGGGCCCTCATACATGGATTTCTCCGATCGAATCATGTTAACCACCAGAAGAAAGTTTTGAAGGCCAATTTATGTCTGCATCGCGAGAAATCTATGGGAAATATGGGATGGTGTATATCTCAACCACCGATATCAAGTAAAAGCGATACTAAAATCCACAAATTTTAGCTCCAGCCTTACAAAGCCTTTAGGTTATTAAGAATAGGCAAATTTGTCAATCATTGAAAGTGCCATACAAACGAATATACTTACTGCCTGCCATTGAATTTGTTCACTGGTATTTTATGTGATTCACTCACATCAAAATGCTTAACTTAGAGAAGTTAATAAATATGAAGTTCCACGTTATTTCGTACACGAGAGTCACAGGCAATTAAGTCTTTATGTTCCAAAACTTCAATTATATGAGTGATGATCTAAAAAATTTGGAATCGATAAGGGAAGTAAAGAGAAGAACAAAGGAATCGTTGTTAAGCACATAAATTATGCATGTGTATTTTGCAAATTATTTATTGATATTTATATATAGAATTTAGGGCTAATATTTTGCTAGTGATGAATAAAAACATGGCTAAAAAATTATATTTGGCACCTGCTGATAAGCCACGAATGGCTTAGCAGGACCATGAAGTTGTAAAGTTGTTAAATTGTGTGCATTTTACAAGATTTATATTATATTGCTTTTATATGAGCTTGCTTTTATATCTAAGGTATTGAATCTGCAAATTTGTTGTAAATTCCATGTAATTTAATAAATGCAATAAACATTACAAAAAATTGGAAAAATTTCCAGCCGCCGCCTTGCAGCGCATCATGAACCTGAGCGCGTTACTCAAATTAGGTGTGTGTACCGTGTAACCCAATCTGGCAAGCCGATTCTCACAACAAATTACCGGATAGACAAATGAGATCTTTAGAAAAGTTATTACGGACGAATAAGACAGTAATAGAGTGAATGAGTAGTGACTTCGGAGATACCTGCGGGGAGTAGGACCATTACCGTGAAAATTTATCTAGCCTACTCAATCATGCGTCCATTTTTTTGAATAAGACAAAAAACTGAACGACTGAGACCCAATCTTTATCCTCACCCGCAGAAAAAAGCTGACGTCCAAGGGGGACAGGGATCGACGGCAGGCAGTCCTCCGACCGGTGATTGAGAAACTATGGAGCCCCGAAGACGGAAGATTTCAAAGTTCTCCGCGTGGAACCATCACTTGGGGGACCTCTCCGTAGAAGCCACATCCGTTGAACAGGGCTTGCTTGCTTTCCCATTCCACAAAAACCGCTGGATTGGCTTTTTTTCTGCATTCAGAACCCCATCACCCGAATGATTCATGTCCTCGGCGGGACGAAGCGATCACGACGAAGGATAGCGAGCCACAGTGCAGTCTGTAAGGAGACTTTGATGCATCCCTTCCTCAAGTCTTTCCTCTGGCTCAGGAACGCAACTCAATCTACCAATTTTTTTATATTTCTTCGCGGGATACTGAGATTTTTTGCGAATTCAAGTAAAAAAAATTACAATGTATTCTGGAGTCAGATTATGGACGTAAACGAGGCGCAAAGAGATGATAAACTCATACCAACTAAAAAACTAAGCCATTAAAAGGGCAAAGAATAGGTTGTGCTCCGGTAGGAGTGTAGAGTAATTTGGCTGCAATATATTTTGAACGATGAAGCGAAACGTGCAACTCTCAGTTATCCTCACGACGAGTTATAGGATGCGGATCGCAATGATAAAAGTGTGTCCGCGATCGCGTAATTATTTAATGTGGAAAAAATATGTATGTCGCGTTCTGTGAATGAACCAGCACTTGATAGTAACTGTGCCGAGAACAGGACCCAAATGATATTTAAATCTTAAAGTGATTCATTTCCTCAAATTTTTTCGGTAAACTGCTGTCAAAAAGAAGAAAAACGTTTGTTTGATTTCATATGGCCACTATTGGTGATCATACAATCCAAATCTGAGGGTATCAACATAATTTGTTTTATCCCACGATGATGATGTTTATTAACAAGCCTTCGTAAACAGAATAGCGATATGATAAAAAGTAAACGATTGCATTAACCAGAGCAATATTTACCTATATTTAATTGTGAATAAGTGGCATATACATTCCCACTTCTGAAGAAATTTTAAGAACAATTGATGGACCTTTTATAAAGAGATTTTTAAAAAAGTGGATGATAGTATTTCAAATAGTAAACTATGGCAATAATCATAGTAACTTATATCTAATGAAATAGTGGCATTTATAGGATACCTTACTAACGCAAGTCGCATGGACTTAAAGCAAATTTAAATAATTCAACTATAATTCTTGCTTATCCAAGCTTAGGCGATCACCGTCCTCTAGCCTCAATCCCCCCTTCCACAGTCTCACAGCGCTCGAGACTACGATGTGTCGTAATAGTATCTCTGATTCGTCCATGCGCCTCATCTCCCCCCGAAACCCTACCATTATGACGGCTATTTGGATTTATGTGTGCGACTCTCGTAACGCGATTGCGTCCGAAAGGTCTCATGTTTTCCTTTTCCAATCTTCCTTTTCTCGATTGAGGAGAGCGCGGTGGAGGAAATCTATTTCCCTTTTAACAGACAAAGCTCATCTCCCACCAATCTCTTCAACTATCCTCTCCCCCAACCCTATGGCACACCTCTCTCCGTCGCTCCCCCTCCTCTTCTCTTCCCACGTACCGTCTCCTCCCCCTGAGAGGTTTCAAAATCTTTCGGATCGTAAGTCAGATTCCCTCGCTCGGATTTTTGTACAAAATATATATACCTTTCGGCTGTCGTTCATACAGAGCATGGGTCTTCCCCTCTCTGTATTTTATGCCATTCAATGCCAATCGATTTTTTTCAGCTAAAGAAATCACCACCGCGTTGTTAAGTTCTAGATTTACGATCCGGATTTTAACCGTATTTCATTTTAAAGAGTTGTAGTGCCGCAATAGTAGAATCCTACTCAGCGGTCACGAAATAATTTAACGGCGCCAAAAGCGAATATTTGTTTTGTACAGAAAAACACTTATGTGGAGAAAAGAGCTTACTTTTGCAAGGCTGAAGTTTTGATAGTGAAATTTTTATTAATCCATCATAATAGAGAATGAGAAATGAGAAAACAATGACTGATTGAGTGATAGAAACTCTTGTGATGATCGTATTATTCAATGCCAAGTCGGGGATTTATTTCAACCTCCCCTTCAGTTCTATTTTTTACTTGAGTATAGGTTACTTACGCTAATGATATAAGGTTGCGCAATGTATTGACACGCTATTGTTCATCATTCATCAGAAAACATTAGTCTTTTACTCTCCAGCTATTTTTATAAATAATAGTATGTAATTACTAAGTATTTATTTGATTGGGGTAGTTTTCCCATAGTATTTCCATGAGTAATTTTTGACTAGTCACTCTGATCTTTCACTACGTGGATTTTTTAAATAGCCAAGTACCTATTTCCGGCGCAAAAATTGGATGGTTTAGAATCTTTCGTCAAATATCGAGTAGCCTAAGAAAGGAATCCTTTAATACCATCACCAGCCAGTGAGGAAGCCTCTTTACTGCAAATACGACAATTAATTAACTTAATGCCGTTCCAGAGTGATTTAACAACGTCATTAGTAAAGGAATTTATGGTTGAGCCAAATGACTCACACGGGCCGCGCACGACTCCTCTGACGTGGCTATCCATGGCTAGTTGGATCTCTCAAATTATTTCAGAGTATCATCCTCTTCTGGTATATTTGTCTTCAGCGTAACTCTTTCACTCTCCCTTTCTCTTCGCCTTTCATTCACGCGTCAATCACGACGTCTCACTTATGAAACACAGAGCGCTATCAGAGCCGAGAGGCAAGGATGCATCATCGCTAGCGGGATGGCCGGCTTGTTCACTCGTGATGTTCGTGACTCCCTTTTATGACTTATCTTGTGGATCTTCTCCTGCGTGGCAGCTTTCTCTCGCCTCATATATTTGAATACTGCGTTCGCGAAAAAGTAGTCGGCTCTGATGAGCGAAATTGAAAACGCCTCAAATTTTGGTTGGGAAAGAGGACACAGGGTCATTAAAAAAATCACTCCACCTTCCGCGGTTGAATTTCAATTTCCTCTCAAATGAGGTAGATAACGACTGAATTATATATTTCCAACGTCCTAGTTGAATGAGAAAAATTAAATTAAAAATATGTATTCCATAAATTTCACAAGAGATATAATAACGAGCATGAGGATCAATCTTATTGAAAACAATTCCACCGCCTTCTCAATAGATATTATGACTTAATCGGGTTTTTTGTGGAAAGATCATCAAATTTAATACGATTTTCGACAGGTAAAGGAATTTTTAGCATAACTTCCTTTGATAAAGGCGGAATTCGTTGTCCCAGACTAACAGTTTAAATCCTCATTGTAACAACCTTATTTCAATAAGTACATATAAATCTACAGTTTCTGGAAAAGTATACTGGGAGCATCTCCTATTTTTCTAGACATCATCTTTTTGCCTTATAAAGATTCTTCACAGGGACGAGGGTCTCTTTCCCTTCCCTGTTTTTTACAGCTTCTTAAAATGTGCTGTCAGTAATTAAGGGCTTTTTACCTTTAAGCAGTCATCGCATTAGAGTTTTCCGTTGTAGAAGAACCTTCCAACTACTAGCTAGTATAATAAAATATCTCTCTTTTCAATTAAATATATATTCAAATTTTCTTTTCATTCATTGAAAGATAAATATAAATTCATTCAGTTACACTATGAAGGAACTAAGCCCATTTGATTAAACACTTAGATTTCGTAAATAATTCTCAAGGAGGTTTCCGTATTACCGAATACATTTACCAGAAGAAATTACCTCAGATGAACCATAATTCCTCGTATGACATGTCCTTCAAAACCTCCAATTTCAAAATAAACCTTTATATTTTGAGAGATTTCACCTTCTTCTTGGCTTCTACAGTCAATCTTGAGCGAAAAAATATTCTTTAATTACGCTTTTCCTGATTTTTTTCCACTTCAATGTCTATGCCACTCCATACCGTGCTTCTTGACACAAATACACGCTCATCCCATCAATTCAAGCTTGACCTCAAGCACGCTAAAACACATCTTCCATCACCCTTAGAGAGATAAATAATGTCTTTTTTGGGAATGTTATGCGTTTTCCAATTGCACAATAGGGAAAAGTAGCTACCATATATTTTCACGTTGGGAAGTTATCAATTTCTTCAACACATCTTTTATTACTTCTGCTGTGTGTGATCGGCGGTAAGAGCGCAAAATAGACGGCATAGGCCATTTGAAGTCCACGAGTCGTGAAAGAGATTCAAGAATCGAAACTTCAAATTTTCACATAATCATCACTCGAAGGTTTTAAAATCCAAGCAAAAATATTACCCGACATTCCTAATAACTTTAGAACGATTAGTTTTATGTAATCCTGAAAGAAACATTTACTGAATAACTAAAATGTTTAATGATTCAGTTTGTGAACTTAAAATTCATATCCATTTTATTTAATGGTTTCCATTAAAATCTTTCATTTATAACGGTTTCATTTCTGTAAACACAGACCTATCATACTGTGTTAATTAAAGCACTTTGATTCAAAGAAAAAATATTTTACCTCTTTTCCTATTGAAGAGATCTCATTTATTTAAAATTTAAGCTGCTGTAATTAGCATGAAAAATAGAAAAATTAATGGCGCAAAAACTTTTTTTTCTATCACTAAACTTCTTAGTTTTTCAGCCAGTACTCTCACTATGAAATTATATTCATGAAAAATGCCCCCAATATTCAGGTAGATGTCTCAAAGTTCAGAAGAATAAGTAGCTGATATTCCGGCATCATTAAGAATACGAGTTTTTTTTTACTTTAATGAGGCCATGTTTCTAGATTTTTATTACAAATACGACAATTGATTGACTAAATGCCTTTCCAGAATGATTAAACAACATCATTTGTAAAGGAATTTATGGTTGAGCCAAATGAGTTGAGTATCGATATCTAACTCCTACCTACCTTCCAGTGGAATTCCATGTCGATAACATTTAGGATTCGTCTCACTTCTGGAAGATTGACATGAACCCACAAGACTTTTAAATCCACGTTCCACCCATAGGCATTGAACTTTTAAGGCATTCCCGTTTCTCAAATTCCCGTTCCTGCATGGTTGGCAAATTATCAATTCACCACCTGAATCCCCTTCCTTCTCAAAATCGCGATTTCTTGTTTCTCTCAATTCCTTGCCTCATCCCACCCCGCCCCACCAAGAGCTCGAATCGGCCTCCCCAATTTAAATCCACTCCCCTCTCCCCAACCATGGCTATACTGCCTCCGAAGCGTGTCCCGTTGTCCAAGTTCCCTAAGGGCCACCCACCCACCCCTTACTTTCACTTCCGCCTTCAGGCAAAGAGACGAAACGGAAAGGAAGAGTAGGGGGTGTTTTAAGGGAGTGGAGGACAAGACAAGAAGGGCGTGGGAGGAAGGAATTAAGGAAAAGGGCTCCGCCACCGGGAGGGTGAGGAGGTCCTGGCAGGCGTTTAAGGAGAATTGGGGGAGAAAAAAACACTTTCCCTGTCGTGTCCAATCTCCTGTCGGAATACAACCAGAAAAATCTCACTCTGGTGGCTCCTCTTTGAATTCCCCATTGCTCCCGCCCGATAAGTGCCATTCCCGAAGGCCAAGGACCTCTAAGAATACTTTCCATTTCTCTCATCAAACATTTTCCTACGTATATAATGGCTAAATAGGGGAATTGATAGAGAAAAGCAAATGACTAACTAGTATGAATAAAGAGTATTGAGCAGGTATAAAAAAATAATGCTGGCGTTGATTTTCACTTCGGAAATGTTCTCGTCACACGTGGTCACTAAGTTCAAGATTTACACAATAATTATAATCATTTTCTATCCTCCTTCCATAATCTCACATAATTTCTCTAATTCATTCCCAATTAATTCTTTCCATTAATAAAATTAAATTGGGAATTGATCATTATCCACAAAAATGGGTTGAAAATCTCTCGCATTTCGCGCACCACAATATATACCAAGGCAACAAACTTTGACACCATTTGGGTGATTAAGCAAACTGTTTTTAGAAAAGGAAGAGAGAAATAGCCATTATCTGGGAGAGGAGGCAGCGTCTAATACAAGACAACAATTATTCTAGCCTAGAGAGAACTTAATCAAAATTTTCCACATGAAGGGTCCCCATCCAACGTCTATCCGTGCCAATTATTGTTCAATTCTAAGGCCGTAAATTGTTCACTCTTAGGCACAACACAAATTATTACGCGCTAATTTTGAAACACGTACCAAAAGGTTTTTTTTTCATTTCAGACGGGGATGCTTCATCGTGGTACTGAGGTTTTTGAGGGGATATATATTCTTAGTCAAAATGGATTTCAGCCATCCACTGTTTTTCAAAAAACAATTACCTATTCCTTCTCATTTCTCATTGTACTCAAAAACTTCTCAGCTCCAACTCAAATAACACAACCTCGTCTAAAAACATTGATGATGCAAGGCATATAAAGTTTCAGATCGTTTCATCTTTCGGCAGCATTTATGCGAAGATCGATAAATTGAAAAAGAAAAGACGAAAAGCTCGCAGGATACGTTATATATCTCTTCATTCTCATGAGGAGTTGGACTGGACCTAATCAGTTTCCTCGGATTAAAATTCAACGCACAACTCTGGTTCTTCTCGATGTGCGCGGCGCAGCATGTTCATTTTGAGCCATTTCAACCGTCTCCCAGGACATGTTTTCCGTAGAGCATCGCAACATTCCCCGCTTTTCGTCGCCGAAAATCTTGTCCCTATCCGATACTTCGTTTTAAGAACGTAGAGATACCATTCCCTTTCGGTCGATAGAAAAGGGAAACTCGTTTGGTTGCCATTCGGAAGATACCATGAAGAAATTTATAGCTCTCCAAGATTCGGCAGATAGCACGGGTTGCCATCCTCCACAGTCCCTCCAGCCGCTCGTAATATAAAACAATTTGTCTTTAAACGAGGTTTCTACTGCTCCATACCTCACGGGAATAACAAGTGACGGGCGGCCTTCTTTGCATAATAAACGGATGGGCGGTTTAATTCGTCCCATTTGAATTTCCAATCTTGATCTCTAGCGGGGATATTTTTTCCTTAAACGCTCGCGTGACTTACTTTTCTTCCCTTGTCATAAGGTCACAGTGTCGAAACTTCGCTTTTTCTTCTTTTTTCCACGAGGTGATTCAAATGGCGGCCTTTTGTTTGAGTTCATTCATCTTTCATCCCGGTTAAATCAGCACGATTTTCAGATCTTGAAAAAATTTCGATCGAACCATTCTTTATTTCACCAGTAGTCTTTAAAATGAACTTAAAAAGACTTGCTAGTTTAGAATACCTCATAAAAGGCTTTCGGCAATTGCCCTTCCGCGACGATAGATGCAGCTCAGTGGATAACGCTAGTTTGGTCATCATAGAAATATTTCTCGGGTTAACAGTTAACTTTAGCGCATACGCACACCAATAGTATTATAAATAAACAGTGAGTGATATAACATGCTTCTCATTTCGTATCCGATTGATAGAGAACTCTGAGGGGATACCCTTGATAAGTCACATTAATGTAACATTTTAAACGAATAAGCATAACAAAAATAAGTGAGTCTCCAATGGCTGTTTTACGGCCATTGGAGACTGGATTATTTTTGATATCTTGAGAGGCCGTAGAGCTCAATTTCCCTTGATTTAATAAGTATTAAGCGTACAGAAAGTAAATGACCAATGAATTGAAATGATTTTAGGCTTGGGATCCTTTTCTTTGCCCATTTTTGTGCACATTTTTGACGAGTTCCTGGAAAATATTTGTGACATTTGAAGAAAGAAGGAACATTATGAATATGACGTACTCTCTCGTACGTGAGTGACGTACTCTCACGGACGTGAGTACGTACTCTCATATTTTATCGTAGGGGCCACAACTAAACCTGTTAACTTGCGGTGCTGCCCACGACTCTGGATGAAGTCTATTCATAAAAGAAATTTCATCATCTTGATTGGAGGCACAGGAAACTAAACTTCAGTTGTTCCTACTCACAAAAAACATTAGACTTCATCGGGTGGTTAGTCACGTATTGGAAATCTAAACTTCATTTAAGTCTAGGCAAGGAGAGAAACTACAGCTTCCAAACGATTTTGCTTGCATAGTAAATAAAGGCAACACTTTTGTGAAACTCAATATATCCCTTTCTAGATTCGGGAAACGGATGAATATTATTATGGAGTTGTGTTAAAAAACGTCTTTATAGGCGTACTGCTACTTCCCTGAGAAAATCAAACATAAATATACGTTTTCCCGCTGTGGCTTGTGTATCACGTACCTTCTAGACTTCATAATTGCATTTCCCGGTGGAATACTTTTCTATCACATTCGCAACGTATGATTTCGCCTTTTTTGTTCCTTTCAAATAATTCTAGCATAAAGTTCTAGTCGTGGACGCTGGATACGCAGGCGTTGGTTTCCATGGAAAGCACACTACGATTAACAGAGTACGTGCGTTCGTTCTAGAAACAATTGCAAGCTGTATAAAGCTTTCTTTGATTCTATCACGCAAGTTGAGGTATGAGTGAATAAAACACATCCTTCTAGTCTTCCGATTCGCTTGAGATTCATTTCAAAAAGGATCCTAATTGCATTTATTCTGAGTGAACTTTATGTATAAAGCTGGTTCCCATCAAGAGGCTGAAATTGATGCAAGACATAGGTAGCGCCATAAATACCTGATACGTTTATTTGGGGATATTCTCATTTACACACGTTATGTGAGTCTAAAGAGATTAAATCACATTATCATACAATGCTATCTTCTTTCCTGTACTAGAGCAATGTTTTGATACGCAAGTTGTATACATTGGATTCAAAATTGCGGCAAAAGCAATTCGTTTTCAAAATATTCGTTTTCATACAAACAGCCACAACTCACCCTTGGCAGATTTTTTGTCAGGATGAGAAAAATCAACAGAAGCGTAGAGTAGTAATATTGATTATTGATGATCTAAATTATTCTATTCCTGTCAGAAAGTGGATATCAGTAACCCTATTTATTCGAAAATCCGTTCGACATAATTTCTTTGGCATCTTCAAACCGTGACTTGCAGAGGTTGAGCCAACATTTAGGGAATTATATCCCTCAAATAATCGAATAAAAAATGCAAAATCATGAAAGTTACTTAAAGACTGAATGTAACCTGGTATTTGGAACATATTTACATCCAATAGCTCTTTCGCCCATACATTATTTTTCCTGCTAAAATAATTTTCACACACAGGGGAACCGAAATGACTGCATATATTAGTGCAATGGTGGGAATATTACTCTCGGGGATTTCCTTCCTTTTCTGATTCTATTAACTAGCAATTTTGACTCGGATCAACGTTTCAATGAAACAAGTTAAGAAATATGTTTGCCAACGCATACGAAGACCAGAGTTCAGTTGTATTGCTAGCCGGTGCCATGGAAATGAAAGCATCTTCAGAACGGCTAAAACTAATTTTCAATACAGTTAAACACAGGAAGGCTGGCTAAAAAGCAATTGTAAACTCGCAACCTTGAGCTCACTCAATCCTTTTATTTCATATTTTCCTTTAACTGTTGTAACGCTTCATATCGTGTAGATTTTACCGAACACTAAACCAAAAGTAAATACTGGGCACTATGAATTATTCATCGAGTAAAATCGGGAAACTGAGTAGCATGAGCCTTCCCTTTGCCTCTACAAGTGAATTGCAAAACGTTTTGGAAACTCTCCAATACGCGTCCCGCTTACATTTATTTTTCAGTTCCGCATCTCGATGAGGAAGCGAAATTTTGGCACTTACAAAAAGAGTGACGCCCGTCTAGAGCATGAATTGGAATCATTCCGGTCATGCTGGACACAATGGATCGAAAATCCTAAAGACATGAACTTTTTGCCAAATGGTTCTTATTTTCAACGTTACGAAATTTACGAAATATTCAAATATGATTACGCCGTGGTTCAAGTTGGAACATTAACAGGCATGACAAGTCATGCTCCAATACTTTTTCTAAGTATTATTCACGAATTGATGGTCTAAAATTGCCGTGATATACCGCATTCCCAATTGAATTCATTGCTCATACCTAGAGAAATTTCTATGCGTGGTAATTAAGGCTACTGCCGAGCACAGAACTTACAGAACGAGCGCAGAATGAGGCAATGTCAAGTTCTTTTCAGCTACAAACGTATCTCTCAATATAAGGACAGACCAGGGAAATAATTGTTCATTACTTTAATTACTTCCCATGATTACCGACAGTAGACCAAATGTTTCTTGATAGATGATGCACATACTTGGAAAAACTATTTCTGAGCCGAGCAAACTCATATCCCCTAACAGGCGGGCATCTGAATTCAAAAGAGCATGCTTTTCTAAAGAGTCTCGGCCTCAAATACTACTTTACGGAGCTATCATGAAGGAGAACACCGCTTCCTGGAAAAAAATAAAGCTAATTGCTCGCCTATGAGAGACGTCGGAAGCATGAGTGAACTGAAAGGATTAGATATCTCGGCTTTGGTTTTGCTCGAAGAACTGAATCGTTTGCTCACTTTCATTACGCCTTCTTGGGCACTTAAAAATCCAAGACAATCCAGACATATGTGCCCTTTCTTAGAAACGCTTACTGGTAGGATCAAACACAGATGAATTCCAGGGAACTTTCACTGAAACGTTCCACAATTTGTTGCAACATAGGAGGAAAATTACAGTCGATGAGAAAGGAATACTGAAATGATAGAGAAATATCAATAGGGCGTAGAGAAAGTGGATGGAAAAATTGGCGAAACCGTCGAACTTACAAGTTTTGATAACTTATATATTTCTTTCAAGTGATCTCAAAAAACAAAACAGGTCTTTGAAAAGTCACCGACTCTAAAAAAGCATCTGTGCGCAAAGCACGTTCGCACGAAAGGGTGTAATATTCTTTGGTTTATAATCATGCATAGAAATTAGAATCAAGTTGTCCACATAAGTCATGGCAATGAATTGACCTTAGCACCTTTTAGTTTTGTTTCAATGCAGCCGTACTTATATTGCTACAGGTAAGCGACGCAAGATTCGTGACCAAACCAATGGGGGAAAGTGCGATAATTCTTGCGAGAGCACAAAACAAATGGGATAGGCCAAGGTTGGCACAGAACCAAATTAAATATAATTATAGAATGTAAGGATCAATACAATTCTACAGCTTAAACATTCTATAAATAATCAATTATAACTCACAACTGAGCATTTAATAATTTCCCAAATGCATTGATATTAATCAATATTATCAATAACACCAGTCTTGTGATACTAGCTAAGCGTGTGATATCAATTTTTTTCAAATTGATTTCTTCTTTCCAAAGATAATTTTATTATTATATGCTGTAATCAAGCTTAAGTGTAGCTGTTTTTGTATCCTTTTCAAACATCCTGAAGTCGGCGCGTCCAGGATATTTGCCCGTCTATAGTTTAATCAACTTCATAGAATGTAAACCTAAAAAAAAACACATATGTATCTGACAATAACTCTGGATAAGCATTGACACTGGAGAAGACACAAAACTATAGACTAGAGGAGTTATTCTCAAGCAACGTCAGGAAAATATGATTCCAATGCATGGACTGCGATTTAGCGATGTGTAACTGGATTTCACATATTTATTCCCGCCTCAAATCAAAATGCAGACAATCAATTTCAGAGGTTGCACGCAAATGTCTCCCTTAATAAACGTTTGCAAAAAACTGAGAAATATACAAATCATTTAACACACTGGCGGAATAATTTTTACAGTCGATCTTTCGGGAAAAAATACTCAAAAAGAAATGGATAAGGATTGTTTGGCAACGAGCTCATTGAAAAGGTCACCCTTAGCCTTAAGGTGCGATAGGACCAAGCGACACGTCAGTCACACCGCAGAGAGGGCAACTTCGTCGTGCGGCCATCCCCGCTTTTGCTGCTCAATGGAGAGGAACGAATGCCGGAAGAAGGAAGATGAAAAGAAAGTGGAGATTGAGCGGAAAGAAACTCGCAGTTTCCATCACACTCGTCGAGACAGGGAGGGAGACGAGTAACAAAGCGGATAAGAGAACGAATTAAGGAATAACGGTGGATAGAGAAGAAAGAAAGGGAAAAACGAGGGGGAAACGCATTTTCAGTTCAATGATCCCGGCTTGTGATACCAACTCCCCCTCTCTACTGTCATTCTTGACTCATGAATCTCCACGGAAAGCACAAAAAAGTAACCGTCCATCAAGAATGAGAGTTTATCTGCCATTGTCGAATTCGCAATGAAAAGAGAACGGACAGACTAAACGTAGTAGGCGTTGGGTTACTCTGCACTTTTCTCCATTTAATCCGGTCGCTTCCACATTTCCGAGGCGAAGATGGCGAAGCTAAACTCTTTGATCGGAAACAGTCACCTCCAGGAAAACTCTCATAGGCAAAGGACTCAACGCACCCCGTCCAACTCCAATCCTCTCCCTTACTAAGACTTCTAGGAAGCGTTCTTTCCTACTCACCCTATCTAAACTTGAAATGCCTTCCTTCGCGCCGCATTAACCTTGTTTAAGCGCAGCGAATCCCTCCTCTAAAGGGCAATCCATGTCTTCACGGTTCACGGAACGGTGGAAAGAAACGAAGAAAGAATAGACGACGTAAACTGCTCGAGTACCAGAGTGGTTTATTGCGGTTAGTCATTACGTTTTTTAGGGGGAAAATGAATGCAACAAGCGTGAAATTTAAAATATTTATCAATCAATTATTTTCAACAAAAATATTTCCACGTTCTTTTAGCCAAGATATCGGAAATCTAATGGAGGAGAAGATTTTCTATTCTAGACAATCTTCTCCTCCACAAAACGTCTCAAAAATTCCCACGGAGCCATTTTGGTGATGCCCTTTCTCAGCACCGCTGTCGTATTCACAGCATCTATATTCATCATCAGTTCAGATCAAGCAAAATATTAGGAACTAGGCTTGAGTGAGTTCTACAGGAGCTCATTTTCCCAAGATTCACATTTCAAAGCTAATTGTGTCACGTAAGCCACCGAATATTTTCGAACCTATGGCGCACTATTCTCATGCCTGGCCTGAAATATTCCATTGTCACGGTGAGTTTAAGAGTCGACCCCTGTTTTTATCTTTAATATCTCACGAGGAAGAAAAACGGGAATCGTCTTGATCTAAAGTAATTTTGACTTTTTTATAGCAATCGAGGACAAAAACTATTTAATAAAACAATTACGAAAAAAACAGAAAACACACTTCGTCGCGATAATGACTGTAAACCCTCAAACAAGGCATGAAAAACCTACTGAAAACATTCATTAAATACGAAAAAATATGCCAAATTCTTCAGTAATGGATAATTAATATAGGAGCACGTTGTTTAATAAATGGTTTAAAGAGTTTCCCACCACCGAGAGAGCATAAAAACTCGAGCATGAATAACACAAGTTTTTTTATCAAATACAATAGTAAATGCTCATGATGACCAGTGGACAGGAAAATACAAATCTTTTTGCCCGGAATCTTTTAAGCAACGTATGATGTGTTGGCTGAAGGTTGGATCTTAATTATCCGCTGATTCGGTTACTTTGGAGAGATATTAGAAAATTCAGTGGAATAATATGGGGAGTGAACTATGCATTTTCTTGTGAGGGCCATATCCGCGAGAAAAATTAAAACAAAGAAGACCTAGTCTTTTGTTTTCAGCATAAAATAAATAAAACTACTTTTTCTACGTCCTTATGCAGTTACAAAAACGGAGAATTTTCAATTTAGAATCAATCTCATTTAACTAAGTTGGGCACATAAATGCTCCATAGTTTCTTCAAAATCTTTGCGACAAGAGGAAGACTTTAGAATAACCGCAAATTAAGAAATGCACGGCAGACTGCAGACTATTAAGTATGCGCGCTACGAGCAAAGGAGTTTATTTCTGTGTTAAAGTCGGAGCGTATGCGTACAATCTACGCTGTTTTAAAATTTTAAGCTGTATTTTATGCGTGACCGGAAAATAAAGTAAGAAGCCGTTAAGTAGCATAATCTGGACGCTATAGCTGCACAAAACCATTAAAGGTAGAAAATAATGTAAAGATATCAACCATCAATGTTAAGATATGAGTAATAAACGTTCGATTTTAGAAAAAGATATTGGCTACTACAACTATTCCTGAGGCTAAAACCAGAGAGCCAAGTAGTAATCAATACATAATCAATACGTATATTTTTAAGCATGATTGTCACAGCCTATTATTTGATTTTGTTGCTGCATAAAAGCGATTCATAAAATCATTGGATCCGATCTCCTAATATGGAGTCGAAGATTCCGGTTCGAAATTATATTCCATTGCGGAATACCTTTATGTCATGAAAGAAAAGTACAATTTTATGCCGCACGAGCCGAAGTGCAATAGATTCGATCCGTAAATTCGTCACGGGGAATTTACCTCCTGACATACCTTTGTGTAATTACACGAAACGCTCGTTACCAGGAGAGCATCCTTGCCGCGGCTTAATGTATGAAGTTAAGATGAAAGACTGCACGCTTCTTGCAAAGCAAATCTCTAAATGGGAGTGAAATTTTATAATTTGATTTTTCCCTAGAATTTAGCCATCTCCTAGGTTTCTGAGAGATAGAGCACCTTTGCTGCTAGCCAGAGGTAACCCTTAAATGAATTTTAAGCGACGTTGTGAGCAAGGAAGTTTTATGTTCTAAAATTCCACGAGATTGCGGACTTTACTAAGAGGTTTTTCGATCAGTGAATGTTAATATTGTGTTACTTTCGAAACCTTATTCTTGAAGGCTTTAAAAATTACATTTTCGTGGTATGCGTCTCCGTGGCCAACTACTTGGAGGCATTCCCATTATTTTTTCGATTCGTGAGGTATACCAAGGAGCTAGGTTTGAAGCTGCAGTTTGAAAAACAATTCATTTATGCAGAATTAAGAGATTGCCTTGATGTGAAATATCTGATTCATCAGTTGGGATGGGGGTACCAACGACTGGCATTCATGCAATTAAGTTGTCCGTACTGAACATATCTTTACTCAGAAAGTTTGACAGATATCCAAACAAGGCATGTGACATAAGATAACGAGCCACAGCCAGCGGAAAATAAGTGTAACTTTATGCGGAGAGTTTGTGAGTGCGTCCATTTAAAAGCTTTATCACTGTTGTTAGGGACAAACTATGAATTCTAAAAATCAATTTCAAGCGATAAAAGTTGTGAAATATTTAATAACTTGTACATTTCCGGGAATATGTCTTAATTTCTCTAATATAAGTAAGTGAAGGCCTGATTAAAGAGTTTACTGGATGAAAAATCATCAGCTACGGAATCTAGGAATCCCGAAATTTTATCCCCGAAAATTACAAAATTTCCTTTCCGACTAAGGAGAAGACGCTCCATGCAATGAACACAACCTCTAGTCTCGCGAACACCAACTGATTAAATTTTTCTTTCGGTAGGACTATACTTCCCTTTGGTTATTCTTGGTAAGGAATGCCATCCATTGTTTTTTACCTTTCCCGCGGCACGATACTGGGTTTGGATCAACTGAAAATACAGGACTCTCCTAAGTCCGCTCGTGAAACATTCTATTCGGACTAAAAAAATATTCACGGTGGAGCAAGATCGAACACCCTAGTTCCCTTCAGTGGGAGTGATGGGAAGCAGAGACGGAGTATGAAGCAGAGTGGAGGGGAGGAATAGGAGAGAAGATTATGTCGGTGGCATAAGATCTCCCATCCCACCTTCCCTCGTCGTCTCCGTGAGATAAAAGACCGAGAGGAAGAGGGTGGGAGGTTGTAGAGGAGCGGGAGGAAGGTTGGGTGGCGGGGGGCAGTGAAAGTGCAGTTCCCACGAAAGAAATATTCTCCGCGGGACTCTGTTCCAAACACCAGACATCTCACCCCTTCCTCGTTCCTCCCCCCCCCCCTCCTGCTCCTAATGCCGCTCCTCAGTCGGTAACCACGGGGACGACGCCCGCCCGTCAGAACAACTCGATTATTCTCCAAGTCCCTCTGCTATCCATCAACATCTTCTTTGGTCGTTCCTCGCTCCGTCAACTCTACATCGAGATGCCTAACAGACTTTCGGATTCAAGCCTTTCACACTCAGCTAAAATTTAGTTTCGTTTTCGAAACAAAACACTTTCCGCCCCCCATTATGACTACTATTTGACATTTATCAGTACCTGATGTAAACAACGATATGCTTGGTTAGAAGCCTATGCAGTAACCATGCACAACGTGGAGCTTTTTTGCCAACAATTACGGCACTCCAACGGTCTCGATTGGTAATTTTTACCAGCATGCCGCAAGAGAAGCCAAAGCCTAGTAAGACCCAACGCCTTCTTTCGCTCTTCTGCTCAATTTAGAACTTCCAGCTTCTTAAATTTCCATCGGACGCGCGGGCGGAAATTTGTACGCCATTCCAAAAAAACCGCGCCTCACCATTGCAGATGCTCACAGCTCGGTAGAACTCTCAGTTTTCTCTTAACACCCTAATTGACTTGAGATTGCTTTGTCGTCGTGTAGCGGATTCATACGTGGCAAGCGCTAGTCTTTATCAAAGCTGGCAAGCCAAGAAAAACACGCCCACTGGTGTGGACTGAATGGACTACGAAGAGAGCCAACAAACTTTGGACCGCGACGTTTGCGTATTTAGTGAAAGATATGCAGAGAAGTATTAGGAGTCTAAAGAACAAAGAGCACGTATGGAACGTGAACACATGGCTGGGGCAAAAGAGGTGTAAAAGGATAGAGCGCCATGGAAGAAATTTTTATCAGAGAGCGAAGGTCTCATCTCAATTGCTTAGCTCTTTGGCTGCACCATCTTTGAACGAGGTATGTTATATATGTTCAGGACTCAACACAGAAAAGGCAGTGGAGCGCAGATATTAAAGTGGGAGGAGCCTCGTTGTTCTTTGTTCTAGTTAAGTCTTGCGGCGACGAAAAAATGAAGGAAATTATCTGCAATTCCTAAAGGCAGACTAATTATTATGTGCAGATAATCAAATGGCTAATTCTATGGCGTTAGAGCCTTAGTGGATAAATAAATCCTTTTAGTAACGTAATAATATCACTAGAGATATATTTTGGGAGCGGAATTAATCGATACTGAAGGATGACTTACGAACTTCTGTGACCATTTACCGGTAAGTACGCACGAATGAATCGCAGAATGCGAATTTTTTGGCCTTAAAACCCACGGGAGGGATCATTTGAAACGATTTCGAAGAGTAATCAGACTAGCGAGCGGATCCTCGAAAATTCAGCGTATAAAGTTAAAATCCCATGAAACTTATTTTAAATTCATTATACATACTGATAATCTTGGATGAATGAGGTAGTACGTAAAAAATTTCCAGTGACGAGCATCTCTTTCACCTATCGGTTTGCGGATGACGTTCACTAACTGACACATAACATTGGCTAAATACCGCTTTACACGGTACATTTTATTGTACAAACGGCTGTATGAATCCCGTAATGAGGAAAATTGTACCGTGTAAAGCAGCAAATTGTATGGATTGCCCAGATGACTGAACGGGAAATAGAACCTGCTCTAATTCCATTAACTTTTTGTACAATATATGATGCATTCGTTTGTGTAATAAAGCGTAGTGTAAAGCGGCCTTTGAGAATGAAACAGCATCCGTTGAAACTTTCTGGTCGAACGACTGAGCAATGCTCAATTCCTGCTAATTCCAGGAGCAGGCCATAAAAGGTGGAATAAAGGAATTACCCTCATTACGCATGGTCGCATTCTCGCCCACTTATCACACCGTGGACTCGCAATGTCCGCACCTGGTACCCAGTACCGACGCGCCGAAACTCAATTCTCACGTAACGACCGTGATTCCAGTCGGCCGATCGGAGCGCCATCCGATCAAGCGTGAATAACTAATGCCTTCCGTAACAACCAGTGTCGCAACATCTCCGAGTACCACTCGAAAAAATTGGGAAGTAACATGTTCCGCGAGTTGCACATTAGATTCACAGTCCAGAGCAATGATTGATTCCTCGAGAAGCTCATTCCGCCAGCGGAAATTCCAGAAACTCGAGAAAAGAGAATGAATTATCATTTAAACGGTTTCAATTTTGTTACAAACTTGATCATTTTGATAGCATAATTCGGAGGAACTCCTTTACTTTGTTAGACCGGTGGTATCTTCCACCAAAATTTTTATTTTACAGGCAAAGTTAATAATGTCCTCTCAAAACTCGAAAAAAATATTCTTACATTGTTTCATTAACTTCAGAGATATTTAAGATACAAAATTTGATAACTTACCTCACTAGTACCAAATACTCCCATTGGAGAAGACCAAAAGAGGATATAGCCCATGCATATGACACTGATCCAAACAAATCAGTACTCACCTGAAAAAAGAAATGTTTACATTAAACGCTGGATTTTTTGCTAGGCACGCATACATAAATATAGTTCCATAATGAGGTAGTGACCATAGTGCTAATTATATATTTGAAAAAATATCTTCTATAAGTTTTTGAGGCGTGAAAATTAGAAACTCTTAGCCTTAAGACATTCATATCATCAAATATCCGTATGGAACTATAACAAATTCTTGGCCGCTGTTATATAAAGTTGACATCGAATATTTCAACGCTAAATCCAACAGAAGGTCCTTTTATGATTAAGTCATCCATGCAAAATTATGCCATGCTTGCCTTAATGCCTGAAAGAAATCAATACTCCCTCACAAAAATAGCCTTAACAAGCATACATCATCTTGTTTCGAGTGGAAGATGACTTCATCGACGACTCCTGAATGTCAGGGAGACAATTTCTTGACATTCACGCAGATAACACACAAAACACCCCCTCACAGCATTTGTTTTCAAGGCCAAAGTCTTTCATAATTGCTCATCCACCTATTAGATACTTGAAGCCCAGTGTTTGCAAAGCGTCACCTAAAAGGCTTCCGATTTGCGCAACCCGAAAGTAACCCCAGGGTGCGTTCAAACAACTCAAACGAGAACAAAGGAAAAATTGTTGACAATTCCGCTCACGGGAAGATGCAAATGCGTCCTCTTCAGAAAATTTCATTCCGACAGAGATTACATATCCCCGGGCATCTAAATAAATTCGTCGCGAGGAGACCTTGAAGCGGAGAGTTAGTAATTTGAATGCCTATCGCGCGCGTCGTTGAAATCAGACAGGCATCTTTCTCTCCGCGAAAGGTGTGTCTCGACTCCAGTAAATCATCCGGGTCTCTCATCCTGTCATGAAATAGGAGACCTGGGAGTTCACGGGATGATATTCCATCCCGAATGGGTTCATATCTCAGAAAGATGACGGCCAGTTCTCGGAAACCATTTAGGGATCAGTTGCCTCGAACTCGCACGACTACCGTGAAAACTTCGCTCTTTCGAGAAAATAAAAATACATGAACGTAGAAAAGACTATGTGGAGGTCAGAGAGCTTCCTTTTCTACCCGAGGAGCAATATTCGAAATTAGGCAGTTGATGAGCAATTTTATAGGACTGCCGATACCTGCTTGGGAGCTCTGTAGAGGGTACCCCAGAAACAGCACCTTGTTCTTCGCCAGGCTTCTCTCCGTCCTGCCTAAACTGTCCTCCATTAGTCCTACCTTATCCATCTTAAGCACTCATTCTAACTTAATGAATTATCAGGGGTACCATTGAAAATTACGGTTAGATGATCAGACTAAAATTATTCAAGCGCAATCGCACGAAATCAATATTTCAAGGCGGAGAATAAACGCTCGACGCATCAATTCAGATCCCTTTTGTGGAATTTTCAGTCAATAAAAGACTACAACCCCTCCCTATGGCAAGATTGGAGGGTTCGGCGTCAAAATTGTTCATCTGGGGTGCCGTGATGCATTTCGACAAAAATAATTCAAATGAATGAAGGGAAATGGCCTGGAGGGAGTTGGTCGTGGGTAGGACGTTGAACCTCCAGCAGTGCGTCGCCCTGCAGCTTCGCGTGCCTCGACGTCCCGCCCCCAAGCACACCCCCCCCCTCCTCCGCCCAAAGATCGCCCCCTTCCCCAAGGAGCATCCCACCCACTTCCTAGGGTGTGGGCAAGTGGGCGGTGGGAGGAGCTGCAGGAGGGGGAGGTGACGCTGGAGGCGATTGGGGCCTGTCATTTATCAAATAAACACCATCGCGGACATTCGATATGATCCCTCTTTTCTCTCCTCCTCGGCACAAGCCATTTGATTAGAAACTGCACTCGCTGGTATTCCATACAGAGCTGGACACTGTCGTTCCATTTGTTTTATTTCCAGATATCTATTTTTCCGCGAGATACATATGGTCCTAGATGAGTTGCGATATGGTTTTTCTAACATTCTTTTGCTGCTATTACAACCACTGACTTCAATTTATCATGGGAATAGTTGGAACAATTATATATGATGGTAAAAATAAAAGTATACCAATTGCGAACAGAAAATTCGCAGTGTAGTTTCAAGTCCACTCAAAGGACTCATTACCCCGAGGAGAATGGTCGAAGAAATGAAATAGAAGGTGGTCGCAAGGGATTTTACAAAAAAACCCATTGTATAATTGTAAAACGGGCTACATTCTAAGTTCTAGACTGAGTGTGGCTCCGTCAATTTTTTAAAGTTTAGTTAGCAAAATTATGGTTTATAACCAGGCAAAAAATAATTTATTCTGATACTTCTCAGAAAACTCAGGTAAAAAATTATATTATTTGTGATAACATGATATTTATCTCACTAAATAGTTTGGCTAAACTTCACAAAATAATAGATCTTTTTCAAGGATAATCGGGCAACAAACTTGCGACAGCCAAGATTGGTGAATCATGCTGACATTTTTTTCATCATAGTTCGAAAGGATGCCTTATATTTTATGCCTCCATCGATGGTGTCCTCGGAGGCTGTTGCCCCCCTAGGTTCGGAAAGGTGGGTGTCTGGGTCCTCGGAATCCACGGGGGCGGAGACGTGGCCCATACCATACTAGGCCCTGAAAGGGCAGGTAGGGAATCGGTTCAGCCATCCGCCTCTCAAGCTTTAAGATGAGCGATGCCCCCCGGAGGAATCGGTGACGATGATTCGAGTCGAGAGAAGACAGTGGGAGAGGTGATCGACCTTTTCGATTTTCCTCGTTTATTCTTCACTTTTCATGGACAAAGGAGGGTTTTCCCTCCGCCCAGATGCCACTGGCCATGCAAATATATCAAGGTCGAGCCACTTGAGACTATTTTGCCTTGCAGCTACAAATAAGGCCGACACATCGCCAGGTTTTCTGCGAAACAAGTCCGGACATAAATTAAGAGAGCACTAAATTTTGTTCTTCAAGACATTAAGTGTGGTTTTGAGGAGTATTTTATGCGCAGTAATGACGGACGCTCAACCCAAAGGAAACGCGGGAATAGGGGTAAAATTAATGCATAAAAGAATAGGGGTCCAAAAAGTCGAGAGCTCAATATGTACCCCGAGGAGAAGGCTTGAGACCATCGACTGAATGAATACCAATCAATGAGACAAGTTATTTTTTAAATAATTGATCGCTAGGATAAATTTCCAACAAGTCTAATCCATTCACCTTGGGAGAAAACTTATGTGACTGATAAAATTAAACCGCTCTTCGCCATTAATGATTGTCACCCCTCACCCAGAAAAATTCTGAAATATCAAAATAACAACCGTAATTTGAGTAGACAGAATCTATTTGAAGTGTACCGTGTCAGTAATCACGTCGGTACTCCCGTTTATCATTTCAATTAATCAGCTCATTAAGTGATAATATCTAGAAGTAATTGTAAATTTTATGCATGCAAATGAGAAGTTACTACTTGCCGTTTTAATCTGGATGCACTCTCTTGGAAATAATGTATTACCATAAAGGTATCAGCAAAATCGACAAATTAATATGAAATTGAAATCCTTTGCTTAATTTATCAAATTTTCACGGGCATCCTCCAAAATGCGTGCATAATGAATAAGCTCTGAATATCATTCATAGTATAATCTAAAACTTATTCCACATTCCGAGATCCTAAACACTTAGACGCCTCATTACGGCTTTCCAATGGACAACCCTCCTCCTTTTAAATCATATTTCTGAAGCATACATATGTAAGCTTTCCTGCATATAAACTCATGTGTCGGCCAAAATCCCTGAACTGAGATGAAATTAACCATTGATACCGCAAACCCTGATGACCAAATAAGGACGACGCTCGGTCTTTTCGGAAATAGGAAGTTTTTTTATCACAATTAAGTCCTTATTCCCTTGACGTCCGAATGCTCGTTGACATCTTTTTGGACCTTCGTCAAAGAGCATCGCCCCTTCCTCTCAGTCAAACATTTAGGAAATGGGTGGAGCGAGGCGAGGGGCGAACGGTGAGAGAGTGGGTGTCCCGCCTGGTCCCTGACCTTCTATCGCTCCTCTCTCTTACTTCCTCTGTTACCTGTTACTCCCATCACTCATCCCATCCAAAGGCAGAAGAGGAGCACTCTATTTGTCCCTCTGGGGCGTAATATTGCGGCGACGCCCACTTCTTCCACGGGACAATTTCACGATGGTTCCAGGGTCTCGCCCACGTATCAATCACGCAATTCAGTTCATTGCCCTTGAAAAATAATATGAAGGGGGAAAAGCCGCTCTTCTTGACGACGAAGGATGACTCTTTGCCCCGTCATCCCACGCCGAAGTTGGGAATGCAAAATAATCGCAATCGGATCCTTTAAAGGCCACCATCCCTTAAAAGACAGATCCAATGAGTCTCATCTACAGGGGGAATTATCTCCACTCCAGATATAAAGTAGGCAGTTAGCACCAAATTTTCTATCTGAAATACAACTTATCTTGATCTACATGATCATCTCTCTTTTACCTTGCGAGCCGCAGCAAGTAAGGCGAGAAAGGTAAGGTGAGAAAGTTCATTAGCCACTTCTGTGTTTCATGAATGAGCAAAATGCTTGCTGTCCTCGTAATTCAGAGTATCAACATTATTGGGAGATTTGTCACTGTTTTGACTGGGTCACGAATTTTGATAGAGAAATGAATCTATTTAACTTATCAGTTATTGCACTCGAAATAAAGTAGGCAGTCAGCACCAAATTTCCTATCATAAATACAGCGTATCTTGATCAACATGATCACCTTTCTTTTACCCTTCCAGCCGCTACAAGAGCGTGTCGTAGGGAGAGATAGGTCATTAGCCACTTCTGTGTTTCACAAATGAACAAAATGCTGGTTGCCCTCGTAATTCAGCGTATTGACATTATTTATGAGATTTGTTACGGTTTTGACTGGGGCACAAATTGTAATAGAGAAATGAATCTATCTAACTTACCAGTTATAATGCCTATCTCTCCGAACTTTTCTAAGTGTTCGTAGCAATACCAATACGAAGAGGGGACCTAATAATTTCGTTGTAGCTGGAATTAAATGCCGGTCCACAGTGTCCCTCCGGAAGTCTTAAGCTTGCATACAACCTTACTCTAAAGCGGCTACCGATTTAGCTCATTCAAAATCCAAGTACTGTTGGCATAAAAGGTTTCATCTACCAATCTAGGAAGTCTTCTTAGAGCATTAATAAATCCCTGAATACTGATACTAGAGCTACATTAATACTCATAAATTTAGAGGAGGAAGGTAGACGGCCACTGCAGAGCAAACTCTGACTCATGATTTGGTCGTATGCATGGAATAGGACCTACCTATCCTTGTGTTAACTGTGCGTTATTTATGTTGCCTTGCATTATTCTCCGCGCATCGAGAACTTAAACATGAAAGCATCATTTCCACAACGGTGAGATACAAATATATGAAAGAGTTAAATGTGCCCACGAATTTCTCCATTTCTCTCCGCACCTTGAACGTAGTCTGGATCCGCCCGCGTCTACCATCGCCTTCATCCAGTCGGTCGTCGACCTCCCTTAGATTCTAATATGAAAACGATCCTCACTGGAATATTCCACGACGTCGCCTCCTCTGAACAGAGTAATTATCTCGAGCAGGAGAGGAATTTTTTCTTTTAAAGTGTCGGTTCCACTCTTTACTCGCATCGCGCATCCGCCTCGAAGAAGAAAATCTCCTCCCCTTGCCGACGGCGCGTGACTAATCCTAAGAGAAACAAAACTCCTTTGCAGTTTGCGCCCGCCGATGAATGTCATCAAAGGATCCAATTTCGATCGGCCGAGATCAAGGTCGGACGTGGAAGGGAGAGGGTGTATTAACCTTTTGTTGGGAGCTGCACGGTAATTAATCCCCAATGAGGACTCGACCACAAACATATAAGGCGGGCATTGAACGTTTTTTGAATTTTATGGGTTGCAATGGAGGATGATTCACCTTTCTCCTCCTCTTTTTAGATCAGCTAGGCCTTTTTGATACGGTCGAAACCCCTCTTATGCCGGGAAAGGAATCCCCACGACTCGCATGTAAATTTTATTGCTTGAACGTTTATGTAGATTATTCTATTGAACAGATATTTAATACTGCGCTTTCCATCCGTCTCCTCCTTTGTAATTAAGCCCACTACCTACTATTTAAACGAAAATAATACAAACTGATATATGGCTGTTAAGTAAATAGCATGAGAGGCAAGGGTTGCACGAGAAATTCGTGATTGAATGTGGATAAAGAGATTCTCAGGAGGTGAAATTTTTATGGGTCTCATTAACGTGAAAGCATGAGTGAAGTGAGGCATCAATTCTAGGTTTCCATTTTCCTTTCTCAGTCAAAGAAAATAATCCTTTTCTAGCCAATTTGTTCACAAATCTTTAAGAGTGCTCAGTTTTTTCGAAAGTAACCAACCACCAGGAAAGGAAATTGTTTTGGAAAGTGTAAAATTGTGTAATTTTTCTCATCCAATGGTTAAAATTAGACTATATGGCTGCTCCGATTTCAAAATGGTGTAGGTGAGCAAGAGGAAGAGCAAAATTCTATTTTTAGATGAATACTTAGAGGATGCCGTGGGTGGAGAAAGATTCTCAGTGATTCTATGAAACTAAGGCATAGTTTTATGCTAAACTAGCATAACGCTGATTGAAGTACACGCTCTTTAAATTATTATTATTTAAAAGAATGCTTGTATAGGCAATGAAGGTGCATAGGAACTGCCTTTCCATCTGGCTATCCTTGATGAACTTTTTTCGCTCCTCCTAATGGGAATTAGAAACATTAAAAGTAAATCGACGGAACAGCTGAATGAAATACGCGAGAATTCCCATCATAGAAACAAAATATGACTACGGTTATTCTGCTATGATCAGACGAAATAAAAAAAACACAGAAGTCACCGAGGAAGATGGATCTTCTTTTGATGAGGGAAAAAAGAATGGGAAAGTTTAGTAAAACGAATATCTTCAGGTGAGAAATATGACCGCGTAAATTTTTTTCTTCTTTAGAAAGTTTCCGTGAATCCTCACTCCTGGATCAGGTGAAGTGCATGATTATTCAAAGATAAAAAGGAAGAGAGAAGATGGATGTATTCTATTCAACGACCGTCAATCATATTGACGTTATTTAACGCCAGTGTTTAAGTTATCTCGTCCTCACATCTAGCTTCGTCACTCTCCCTATCGTTTGCACCTTGTGAACACTCATCGGCACCATTGCTTGCGCTGTTCCCGAGCACACTGCCGCAGGAAAGGCAGGGAGGGATGTCTCCTTTCCATCCAGACACTCGCCACCTCCTCCGAAGAGGACACAATCCTTCCGTCTTCGCCCTTCCTCATGGGCATTCTTCACAACTGCACTTCACCTCTTTCCACTCAGACGTGCGAGAAGGCGTGAAAAAACAATTAATACAGTACGTGCGGCTACGAGGATACACTTGCGTATTCCTCTCTTTCATTCCCGTTTCCTCATCGTACGAGTTCTCGCCTTTTATCCCTCTTTTGCCCTCTAACCTATCCAACATGCCTCTGATGCTCCACCAAACTTGTCACTTCTTATTAGCTTAAAAAACGCAGAGAAACGCCTCCTCCACCTGCTGAAGTATTCACATGAGATTGTCGATCGTAACGTATCGCAATGAACGGATAGCTATGTTCGAGAAGTAGGATGCTTATAATACAAGTTGACCTATTACGATAGGCGAACGATGACCTCGACATCAACGAATCTCGTCGAGGTTAAGATTTGTAGGCACGCTGCTCCACGGAAGCCAATGAAGTGATATGTGGAATTATTTATTTTCTAGCAAAAGTTTTATCAAGTAAACAAAAATTCTATTGTTTTGTTATGAAAATAGCACATAGACGACGAACTAGGATACTATTGATAAACAATAAAAACAATTTTGGCCCAGCAATCATAAAAGAACACCGTAATTTAAATGACGCTGGACTACTATAACTGATTGCAAGACGTTCTCGATAGATTGACTACATCAATTTATGCTTCCTATCACGTCATTAAACTTCTAGCCTGAGGAGCATGTCAACGTTTTCCTCGCGACAAGAGTAGCGAGCGTTTCTGGAATAATTTGGAGCGTCAACGGAATGGAAAGGATGGTGGCTATTCGCTCAAATACTGCTCGTTGTAAAGGTAGGGAATCGTTGAACCACGATACGCTCCCGACTCAGCATAACTCAAAAACCTCCTCTCAATCAGGTGGGATTTTTTTCCCTTCCAAAAGCATCGCCGCCTGCCGAAAATCACCTTTCTCCCCCTTCGATGAGCAACCCCTCTTCGTACTTTCTTTCACATCCTTAACTTATCTTCCTATCCTCACCCTTTATAATGCAATATCCCGAGACATTCGGAGAAAAAGCACACTCTTTACCCCCGGGGCATCCTCTTCCTCATTGCCCGCCGCAATATTTTGAAACGTGAAAGGCCACCGTGTCAAGGTGCTCGAAAGTGCCTGTCTATCTCCCCTATGATGTGGCGCCTGGAGGAGAAAGATTGAAAAAAATAAAATTCTCTCATCTTCCGCACAATTCTTCATTCCCACCTTGGAGTTGCCTCTCGTACACACCTCCCAAATGCTCACCTTTCCATTCCAGCCCTTCGTCTACTACCGACTGCGGTTTTCCCTTCGGCGTAATCACAGGTGATACACTCACCAAAGTGCCCTAATCCTTCCTGAAATTGTTCGACATCTTCATCCCTTCATTTAGGCTAGCACTGAGGACATTAATCATTCACATGTTCAACAGTCATGCCAAGGAATCGGTTGCATAGGTGGGGGCTAAGGATCACCTCACTTTATGTCAGTCGCAATGTAAAACATTCGGAAAAGGGCATTAGATGCCACATAACGAATTTCACAAATCTAGAATGTTGAACTACTCGATTCATGATTGGTTGCGTCCAACGGCTCCTCCCAGGCTATAACCAAAGACACTTCTATCTATCTTAAAGCGTAGAAATTGAATCACAAAACTTGTCTATACTACCTACCATATTCGTAATTAAGACTTGGATCGATACCGGGTTGCTAGAGGAGAAGAGAATGATCGATCAGCATTTCTCAATATAATCGATTGAATATTAATCAATATTTGATCCAATCAGTTTTCCTTTTAATGGCAGTCTGCACTTCCCAGACTTTCTCCGTATTATCTCCCCTCTTGACCTGAAGCAACTGCGACCTCGAGAACGCGCTTGTGGAGGACATGGAGTCATCTGAATCAGCCACCACTGAAGTGATCTATTATATACTCATTTCAACAGGTTTCCCAATCGACATATTACGAACTAACACCCTGTTCCTCGTAATAACCGAGGGCTGCATCTCGATCACGGATATTTTGGTGAACTGGGGAGAGGAGAGTTAGGATGGCCTCCCCCGAAACCTTCGAGTAATCAACGCTTTCATCGCCCTCTCATCCGAGACATTAAATTGGGGCCCTCCGCGGTGGTGCACTTGTATGCCCTAAAGTCACCTTCAATGCGGCCGAAATGAGACAATCTTTCTCCACTTTGGCTGGAAACCATTGAAGGTCCCCCAAAAAGTATGGGATAACGACGGGGCCACTTTATCGTCATTATCGAAACCGCTCGCCCGATTTTTTTTCGTATCAATTGCTTTAGTAATGGACAGCCAAGCTTAAGTTGGCTGAAACATGAATAAGACTCCATTGTAAGATATACTTTCTTCAACTCAACACTTTCCAGCCCTTCGACACACAGCCTACAGCAGTCAATTCTTTGTACCTGATTCGGAATCGCCTCCACCACTCACATGACTGCTTCCTTGAGCCAAATAAACTGGGCTAATTTCAACATAGAGACAGCGTTCGTCCCACAGATGTATGCTGAAAGAATGCTTTTACCATGTATTTTATTACAACTGAAACGTTTCGGCATTGTAAAGCCTGGGTGTCAATAACTAAGTACACTACTCGCACAAACACATCATTTATCGACCCAGATGTCAACCAACGAGAGGAAACCTTTTTTCCGTTTATCAAACTACCCAGATCTAATGACTCATTTTACAGAAATACACGCAATTTTGACAAATAATAACTACAGAATTAATACGCTTCCCAGTAAATAAAAAAATCCAAGCCTTTATCAACTGATATAGGATGCCAACCATCAGATTCTGTCGTTGAGTTTTCGCGCCAAATGGTCACACCACTTCTAGACTACAGTTTGAAGCTAAAGCACTAAAATTAATATTGTGACGTAACCTCATCTCCAGCTAATGTTTTCTAAAAATATAGCCCCAATACTGTTGCGGTGAGCAAGCCATTAGGATGGATAAGGGGCGCGTTTATTTTTTCACACGTATATCCTCCACTGGGGCAGTTGAACATCATCTGAACGGTAATCATTCAGCCAATACGCTATCCGACGCGTAATATCTCCATCGTGTTGATCTCTGGAATCATCCTTTCCCTCGTCGGATGATTGAGAGCCTTCGGAAGCGAGAAGGGTTCGACTAGGAGAGGATCGGCGTCTTATAAAACGATCTCGTACGGACAGACACGACTGCGACCGCGCCGCTTACGTGCACCGAGGTCGCAAGAGTTCTCCTTTCCCCTTCTTGCATCATCGCCATCTTTTTGATGCTCACAACAACCAACCGCTTGGAACACGAGGGCCTTCATGGCCCCCGCCTAGTCGTGCTATGCCGTAATCGCCCCTATTAGTAACCTATTTTTGGTGTTTTCCGCGGGAACTACGTGACTGGAAGCAAATCACCCTCAAGAGGGAGCAAGAGACTGTCTACATACATATTGTACCCCACGATTTTCCACCAAGATCGCGCTGCAAGCGGTGTACAAACGCCAACCTCTAATGTGAACAAAATTTGGAGGAATTCTTGGGGAAAATATTAAACACAGGGCCGGGAATCGGATCTTGTCCACACGGATTCGCACTTAGAGCTTGAGCCGATTCAGATGCTCAGCCTTCCTCCGCAACTCATTTTCTTCGTCAATGCTTTTACGAAGTACCAAGAAAAAATTTCCAAGAATTACTTATATTCGTGCATATGGCTATATCTAGCTCATTCTTAAATATTTAGGTGCTTAACTTAGGCATTTAAAGCTTTACAGGATCAACCGTGACAGCAACTAAGTGACCGAACGGAGCCAGCCACATGGGATCTCTATGCAGATATGCGAATGTAACTGTCACTTATAATACTGAAGTGCTTCCAAAGTTTTCTATGAGCATAAAGTATGCTTCATTTCTATCCATGGTTGATCATTTGGTGCTGTATAGGTATCACACATTGCACAAAGGGATAAACGAGCAAATGAACCTAGCCACACTGGAATGTATTGCCCTCTTTTTAATGTGAGAGGTGGCGTCTACGGATGTTGTCAGGGAATTAAATGATCCCGCCAGTGCAAGAAATGATTTTAAGTACCGAGTAGGTACTTAATTATGCTTAATCTAGCATGCACTCTTTGCGTTTGTTAGACAGCTCATTGCTATGCTCCCAGTAGCTCAAATAGATACTCTTTGCTTTTCTATTTTTTTTTCTTGGTAGAACTTCTGTTAATCTAATCAAATTTTTTAATCAACTCTTTCCCTAATGGGTCTCAAATACCTGCAGTATATGCTTGAACGTGGCCACGCAAATGAGCAGCAACACATTTATCTCAATTTCTTCTTAATAATATAAGATCTGACTTCCAGGGGAGTTAACAAAAGAAAAATAGGAAATTGACGGCTTGTACTTTTTCAGCCGTGAAGCACACATCCTGAGAGACTAAGTAAAGGACGAGTAAACTCGAAGCGCGTGGTCGTCGATTCCCCACGGCGATTGCTTCCTTAGCGCGATTCGACGGATAATGAAATCATAACACTAGTTTTGACGTGCTCATCACGAGGGAAGTGTCGGTGGAACAAAAAGTTGGAGCGATGTCTTTTTATTACGTTTACAAAACGGAGAGTCGGTAATCGACCTTATTTTTTTCCTCACTTCGCTCAATTATCTCGCCAAATAATTACAAGGAACGGCATCCCCTCGCGTTCTCGTGAGACCAGCATTAATTTCTCTCACGATTCCCTCACCGAACCAAAGGAACTGAAGAAGGTGACGCGGAGAAAATGAGAGATTATGGGGCAGTTCAGGGAGGAACTTGAACCTCCTCGCCGCTTTTAATGAGGCTCTCGACACATCGAGTTCGGTCGGAGAAGAGCTCCATTGAAGCGCAAAATACCATTTCTCCGGTGATTCTTACCCTTCCATTGAATGAATTGGCAATGGCCTCTGAGATTCACGACCGTGTTTTACGATTCCGTGGCGATTGACTCTTCTTCTTGTAAGGTTACGCTATGGGTTTTGATGGGCCGTCATGTCCCTTGAAGGGGAAACAAATGATATACGTACCATTGTTGCCGAGATGATGCAATCAAAAGTGCGCGCCGAAGCAAGGAAAGATTATGGAGAATAAGTACCAGTAAAAATGTCAGGAAAGGTATAACAAGACAGCTTGGGTGTGGAGTATCTTTAGTGTGGGTACCTTTGAACAGGTAATTTGAGTAGATAGGAATGTCTGCCATTCGCTTCTTCGTTTTTTTCAGCATATTTTACGTTAAAGTATGATAAAAATCTATAGATATAGCATTTAAGATAAAAATGAGCGAATAAAAAGGAATGCAAAGCTAAGAAAAGATTTTTTCTCTTCTCAAAAGACATTTGTTTCACAAAGACTAAGTAAATACCATGCGGCATTCACGTCTTTCTGTAGCTCAACTAAAGGTATTCTTCTGCAATAAATGTTTGTAATTATAATCAAAAAGAGGGAATAGTCAATTTAACTGCTCAATAATAAATTATTTCCTTGAAAAGAATACTTAGATTCATTAATCGGTGTCTTGCAAGACTTGCACTCATTGCTAACAAACAAATTTGTGGTATTATTCGACATATTTTCGGTTATGCCCGACACCTCCTATCTATGAAATCGTATTTTTATATACGGTTTCACTCAGCAAGCATGAAGGTTCAAATCATGTAGATATATGAAGTTTTACCCAGACGACACGAATATTTGCTCAATTTTCTTAAGCGTTTTTCGTAGAGAGTCAGGGTACCATTGTTGAAATTTACGGAAGATACAGCTGGTCAACTTCCTGCTGCAGGGCAGGAATACTTTGTTATCTCAAAATGAGTTTTCCGGAGCCGATTCAATGGTGAGATATGACCTCAGCGGGAAGCTTAAAAGACTCAATCCGACATTGTATTCAGAAGAAGTTGTATGATCGCGGAAGTCGAAAGTCGTTCCGACAGATGAGACGCCCGGCTGGTGGGAAATCAAGCGACGGAAAACGAATGCGAGACGTGGGAGGACGAAAGGAACAAGGATGGGATGATGGGCCGAGAAGTCGAGAGCCTAGTGAAAGTGCAGGAGATGGGTTTTAGAGATGAGGGAAACACGGTCCGGCGCACTCGGACATAATGAAACAAGGAACGCTGCAACGCAACGTCGCACAAAGAGATAATTTGGCATGTTATGAAAAAACGAGAATCAGAGGGCCGATTGCGTGGGCTCGAGGGATGGTCGCGTGGGAAGAAGGAGTACTACAAGGTTCCATCCCTGACCCTTTAATATTTCAGATTGGCGCCTCCACGCCGCATCCAATTTTTTTCATAACGAAATCTCTCTCGGGAGGCATGGGGTCCTGCACAAGCACCGCTTCCCATTATCTAAAGAGGCGGACGGCAGCCCTTCATCGTTGCTCTCCCACGACACTTGCGGATGGCCGTCCTTTAAAAAAAATAAAACGACTCCCGCGTTAAGAAAGTAAGTGCTGTTGAGTAATCTTAAAAGATACAAAGATTGGGGAGGGAGAGACGAGACAATGGCCCGTGACGTCGCTCTTAAACGTTTCGTGCATAATATTTCTTCCACTTCCGCAAACCGTTCTACAGAAGACAATTCACCGAGCATTTTGAAGCAGCATTTATCCGTAAGGTTCAGAATTATACTATGCTCAGAGCGAAAGAATTTAAATAGGTACATACAGCGCTTGTCGGCAACCTATGAATTTGCACTTAATCAGTGTAATGGTTCGGCAAAAAAATCGAGTTGTTTTAACAAAGAACGTTGATCGTGGGCACCAATGCTCACATTGCAAAGGCTGTTATATAAAAGGAAATGGATTTTGAGGCTTAATGCATAAAACCTGCAGGTACGCGGGCAGAAGATAATGGTAGGAGGTATTTTCTTAGCTCCCATTCTTGCATTTTTGCCGTCTTTCTAGATATTTTCCACTTTCCACTTTCAATCCATTACTCTTCACAAGACATCGATTCACGCATCAGACGGTACAAGAAATTTCCTCGTCTCATATGGCCTTCACATAAACTATTCATACTCAATTGTGAGATGAAAATTGACAAGAGGCAATAACTGCTGATGACTTATTGCTGCTGTAGCAGTAGTATCAACGCATTACAAAGGCAAAAGAACTTAAAAAATGATTTTGGAGGAGCAGATCGATATGTGTACGAAATTGCAAGACATTTTTGCAGAAATTTGTTCATCCTAGCAATCCTCTGCTTCACATGGCGAAATTTGTACTGGGAATCTGCCTTTAATGCATCAAAATGCGCAATGAAACCCCTCTTGCGAGTCTAACTCGCAAAGCGACTCAGCAGGGATGGGAGCCAGTTTATGGGAAAACGTGTTTCTTGAAAACAAACATAATGAGAACGCCGCTGTGGGAAACGGTCTCGGGTGTATTATGGCATCGAATTCCGGCAAACTGTCACAATTCTCGTGAAGCTCCGTCGTTCCCGAAATGAATTTATCGCGATGAAGTCCAGGTCCCTTTACTTTTACTGCACGAACTAACTGTCCACGCCCCAGCGGTTTCCTATCTAAACCCCGACTTGAAATAAATCCAACCTTTCACTCGAAGCTGAAATGCTCTTGAGTTTTGTTTTATGCAATTCGTGCCAGTCAAGCCCTCACCAAACCGCAATTAAGTAATCCCAAAGACAAACTCTCCCATGGATTTCGAATTTCCAAAGTCGATGGGCATCGTAAAGAATGCCAGATACGATTTTGGATGTCCGTTTCCCAACAAGCACAGAGTGAACTCATCTCAAATGGCTCACTTCACACCATACACGAGCGCACGAAGTTCTGGGTCACTTTTATTTTGTGGCGCGCATGAGAGCGGAGTCATAAATTCCTGAGATGAAATATTTTATTCATTTACAGGGAAGAATCATGTTTTATGGAAGTAATCGCGGAAGAGTTCCGGCATGGACACTTTAACTAACTTTCATCCATAAAAATTTTTCCATTGGTAATTAAATGTGCCAACAATAAAATGCTACTTCCGACAAGAGTTCGAATAAATGCAATCAATTCGGTGCATATTTGAGCTACTGCTGCCATTCAAAGAGCGCGGGTATCAAGTAATTTCTTTTAACACCGCCTCTGTACATACTAAAACAATATTAATCATTGCATTCACAAGGAGTACACGAGCTGGAATAAAGTATAACCTTCAAACGCAGATATCTTTTATTTTCATTACTTAAAATGTGAAATGAATCATCAGGTGTGTTTCAATTGCTCTTTCAAGCGGTTCACGACGTAAAAGTTAAACAGGATTCACAACATACAGACAAGTGCAGGGAAAATAAGAAGCATATTTCATTCTCCAAGACTGTATTGAATTTCGCCACCAGCAGTGTACGGAAAGGCGGCTGGTCAAGGATAATAATATTTATATTAAAAGTGTTTGTGGCCCTAAAGCTGAAAATAATCCATTTTTCTTATTCCCCAATAAATTCACTACCATTCGTATTGAAAGATAAACTGTGAATACCGGAATTAAATAAATGATAATTTTTAAGCATTCATCGATGTAAGATTGAGATTTTGAGAGAGAATCTTTAAATAGGGGGAGCGTATGTTGTCAAAGAGGAGCAGGTAACTTCTAAGACGTTAAAAAAATTGATCCCCTCTTAGTGTTCACAATTAACCGCTGGTGGCCTAACTTTCTTGAGAGTTTTATGTGAGTGCACTGCGATACTATTTTTTTATTATCAATCCAGTGGATCCATGAATTGTTCTCTTTAATTGGAAACCTAGTTCAAATTCTTGATTTGGGTTTGTGTAATCGAAAGTATTCAAATTTGCCTGAAAGCAATCACTTTCCACAGAATAGGTTAATAGGTTGAAAATTCAATCAATTGGTGATGTGTTAAATTTCATACATATATTATTTTAAATATTTGATTTACCAAATCATGTTACTTCAAGCTTCAATTAATTCAGACTTCTCTTTCTGAAACGAATATTACGGCACACCTTATGAGCCACAACGTGGGCAAGAGGTATTAGTACGGATATCGAGAGGACGGACAATTTACAGGCCATGCCAATCATAACCGCTGAACTTTACGCCCATTACGTGCAGCAGCAACGCTGGAATTTTTCCACGTACACCAGCTGACGGCGAAAGTCACGAAATTCGTACAAAAAACAACAATATAGTCTCCACTCTTACAAAATCTCTCTTCCAGGTTGATACACACGCCCCTTCTCCACGGGTCACGGATGCAGAGCACGCGTGCTTTACAGTCACGACTGCATCCCTTTAGTCCTCTCACTCACTCGCTATCGATGTTCCATGCACTCGGGAGGCCTGACTCTGTCGAGTGCCAGCTGGAGTAGTACGTCTAAGGTGCTCATACCCTTGAACCGCCGCGCTGAGAGAAACTTTCTCGATATTCGTGTCACGCGTCCCTCAGGAGGCACTACAATGGTACAAGGGTAAGGTTCCGATCGCGTTCCGGCGCGAGGTGAGGTAGCAGTGACAAAGTTGAACGGTACATTTTTCAAACAGAGGGAAAACGTCACGAAAACAAGCACTTATGCCCCGTTAAGACCACCAAAAACTCAAGTATCGAAAAAATAGGTATTTCAGAATCTTCTGCTACCCACAGATGTGAGACGATTCTCAGAATGTTATCTTTGCTTGGAAATTATTGATAAATTTATGTACGAGAACGTGACTTGGTATAGGATATATTCAACAAAATTTCTCAACTTTACAAATTCGGCGCAAAATACTCTCCAAAATTAGTTTTCCCCTATAGGTCATAGCATTAACTATTATGAAAAACATCACTCCGTGTAGAGTGAATTTTTAGAGGAGAAAAGAAGGCGTATAGTGAATTGATCATCAGAAAATTAAGGCTAAAGTAGACAAGTCTCACATAGTTCTAGGTAGAATTTAAGGCCATAATACCCAACGTCGGTGGGCTCCACTCATGAAAAATCCTTCAAATACTTCAACCCGGAGAGCGCATCCCTATAGTACAGGAGATAGAATTCAAGTTCGTAGAACATCAAGTCCATTTCAAACAATCATTTGGTGAAAATTTACCACAATACATCACTCAGTTTCCCTGGAAAATGATATTTTTGAAGTGGTCACGAGCGTTCATAAACCCGTGTGATGACTAAAAAATTACAGAGGTGCAATTTTTTATACTCTGAGGTCGTATTTTTAAGCCGAGAGAGAAACAATGTTCCAACCTCCATGAGTTAATGACTAATATTTTCTCTCTTTAAGGTCGTAATTTCCGGTTTGGATGATCATCCAAGAACAGATGATATGCCATCACCTTGGCTGAATGATTCCTAATCTGAGGAAATGCCGAAAAGCTTACGAGAAAGCGCACTTGTTTCACAAGAGTGCATCACGTTTCAAGGCTGAGTAGCCATGGATTTGTCTCACTTCAGATTACCTCTTCGTATCGGCCCGCTGCTCGTCAACGTGAAATAACGATCATGACGTCCTTTCGAGTTTCATTTCTCTCTTTATCACAAGGACAATACTGTATTCGGAGAGAGAAATGCTCGAGAAATCTTGCTCAATTTGAAGGCTCGTGCGATAATTTTACCTTCACAAGACGGATGGATTACATTAGAAACACGTCTACGTCAGCAGATTACTTTCACCCACAATGGTTTACTTTTTCCTATGTTAAATGCTCCAGAACTATCAATTTTGAGCCTCTCTACCCTCACTTTTCTGCTAAATATGGGACGGGAGTAAAGGGTTAGATGGCTGCATGGTGTCGGTAACTGAATTCTCAAGGGCTGGAATATTACCCAAGGAAAACACCCGGAAAAAAAACAGATTTTTACCTTTTCGTCTTCTTGCTGTTTACTTCGCTGGTTTTTTAATCTTTACCTATAATAATGCATGTTTTACTAGATTTAATTTATTCGTTTAATTATTTCCAATGTATAAGATTTTAATTATCTCAATTTTATCATACTTCAAACGTATTGTGGACTAAATAGGTTTTTTTCCTGCTATTGCATGTGGAGGTAGCCTAATGACTTTGGAAACAAAATGGGGGTTGTCCATTCAAATTTGGCCCCACCTGGTATGTTCAATTAAACCCTTTTTTCAATGGAGGAGCAGAAACGAGATGGGCATAGAATTCCGTTTTACGTTCTCCAACTGCATATGCAATGTCGCGCTATTTATCTATATCAAAATACCAATGTGACATCTACGCCTGAGGTGGAACTCGAACCCGAAACGTTTGGTTATCACGTAGCCGGCGAGATGTCCGCGGCTTCCCAATCCTGTACATTGTATCAGTGTACGAAAGCTGGATTCAATGCGCCCCAATAGCACCGCCAAAACCGAACCCGAGTTGAATACAGCAGCTTTAATACTATTTAGAAAACTTTCAAACGAGTTTGGCCCTTACTTTTGCTGGAGATATTCAGAACTGGTGTGTTTCAGAACGACACAGAGAATATTATCATGCGCCTGATTATATCACTAGGTCTGAGAGAAGTGATAAAATAAGAGAGATACATTTCCGAACAGATAGGTATAAAAACTCGTTCTTTCCGCGCGCAATAATCGACCACAATAAAAACTGAGCTGCACAAAATACACTACCATTACACGCGTCTCCATTTCACCTCCCAAAACATTATATTTTTGCACGGCTGGTGATCTAACACTCCCTATCACACGCCCATGCGGCGGCTCGCTGGGTAGTAGGTAGATGTAGATGTACTTGAGAAGGATACATTTATCGCGGATAGCTAAGTCTTTTGCCGTAGGATATGAACCCAATATTGGCCACCAAGCACCTCTCCCAAGTCTGCCCTCCCAAATTCGTTTCCTCCGCCCGGTTATGGGCCCTTGAGAGTTGGACGAGGTCGTCTCTCTTTCCAATCCTATTCTCCCCACGTTCCCGACTATCGCGACGGTGGTCATTGACACGCAGGCATCCACGCCCACTCGTACTTACACCCACTCGCTCTCTCCCTCCCTTCCTCTATGCTTGCCTTTCTCCTTTCACCATTCTATTTGAGAGCCTTTTATCAATCTATCCCACTCCCTAATCTTCATTACTGCTCCTACCTTTCAACCTCTCTCACTATCCCTCTTCTCCTCGTCTTCTTACCCTTATCTTTATAATGAATGATCTCAGTACCTCAGTTTTTCCCTGTCTCTATCCCTTCTTGTGTCGTTACTCCTCTCTCTGATCCAAGACGTGGACCATTGTAATAATAAGTCTGGAAATGGATAGTATTGCTTCAGAACTTGATGCTAAAGGCATCCGCTGAAGACTAAGAAGAAGAAATGATAAGAAAGAATGAGGAAATACATAGTGGAGACGATGAGAAGGGACCGTATGATGAACTATACTGAAAAATGACACCGATAGATGGGGTGAGGTGCAAAGAATTTGTTAAAGCAAAGATTGGGAAGGCATCGCGAGAAAAGATATAGGATGGATGCAAGTATCAAATAAAGAGGGATCGGAGAAATTAAGACTATCAGGGCCTTAGAGATGAATTACACAGTGTAATCCCAAAGAATCTTCTCTCCGTCCCTATTTTTCTCAAGATTTCTCACTACTATTCTCTCTCTCTCCCTTTCTCCTATCTGTATTTCTCCAACAATCTCCGTTCCTCTTTCATTCTTCCTCAACCCCTTTTATCTTTTCTGTCCCTTCCCCTCTCCCGTTCTGGATTGCACACCCCTTTGCCTCCTCCCAGTGAGTGTTTCTCATCTCCTCCTCGGTTCTCCGTCTCCCTGCTGCTCCAACCATTTCGTTTTTCCCGTTTGGAATCTCTGCCCCGCCCTCTCTGAATAGAAGAGCGTAGGAAGGTTGGTGTCGCCGAAAAATAGAATGAGTCGCGTTTTTCTGGATGCCATCGACTCGGGTTTCAAATCGTCATGACTCAACGATTCCAATTTTGGGAGAAATTTAGATTAAAATCTACTTTCACCCAAATACTGACCATAACTCAGACAATTGAAAGGGTTTTACATCTATCCCGTCGCCAAGATAATGCATATATCACGCATGCCGGAAACGCGTCTAAAATGGAATATGAGGTGCCTCTGTCACTATCTACTCTCTGCGCGCAAAGAAAGACTTGATACACGCCTTTAGGTCACTCTGTATTGATGTCTAGGTGAAAAAGTAAATCGAGGAAATGAGTCTTTAGCATAACAAGTCACGTGAAAATGATGCGTAAGAACAGGGACAAAGACAAATCATCTGCAAAGATGTGAATGGCTCTTCTTTACAAAACTCTAAGGCAAGGAATAATCGGAATTTGGTTTGAACCTCTAATAATAGAGCCGTCGGTTTCCATTCACCGACAATTCGCAGCGAATCTGTAAACCAGCAGACTTAGAAACAGCGATTGCGTTGCATAATATTTCCATAAAATTTTCGAATATAATATGTAAAACGGAGGGACGAATGAGATTTTAATTTTCATATTATTTAATCACATGTATATTTAAATTTCACCTCATCCTCTCCTGCCAATTACAGCCCACGCGGTCATCTCCCGCCACGCCCGGCCTCGAAGCCATCAACGACACTCCAAAGAGAATTATCAGCCAATCAGCGAGCCTTCGATCCCGCTACTCTGAGGTTAGGGCCTGAGATTCGCGGGGGTTGAGCCCCTTTCGAGCGCCGCACGTGATCGAGCCGAAAGCATTGGCGATTTCGAGGGCACAATGAGAATGCGAAAAGCGATCCCATCATTCGATAGGACTGGCGCACATCGTTGCATCGATACACGTCGTCCGAGAAGAACTCTTCCGGCGACGATGATTAGGCATCCTCCGCTTCCGAACGCCTCACGAGATGGAAGATCAAGTCTTCCATGCGCTTTCCCTCTTCCTGCTTCGAATCGGACTTTGAATCTCACAATCGGTTCAATCACCTTGGGTTCCTCCACGCTCCCATTGTCTTCCAAATTCAGTTCCTTGGACTATGGCGATGGCTGGCGAATTCACTTAGTAGAATTGAGACATTATAAAAGCAAAACTGTGCTTCGTGTATTCCACGCTTTATTGAATACATAGGCCAGTTTGGATGATATACCCGCGTTTTTATCAAGAGGCTTACTCTTTGGGATACATAAGCCGATTCGAGCCCTCAGTGAAATTATTGAGTGGGGACATTTCGGCCAGCCTTTCTAAACCAATCTTCCCCAAGCCACTCCATTTACATCCAATTTAACGGCATTACAGCAGCTCCCGAATATTGAAAGCGTCCAGATAAACCTAGAATGCTCTCCAAAAGTAGGATTTATTTTAAGATATATTTCGTTTTCTTTCCTTGATGATTGAAGTGGCCAGCGCCCGCCCTAGACTTTGATGTGCTCTTCAGTTCACAGTAAAAGGCTTCAAACATGATATGTATATACTCATGGAAAGGAACACTTAGGTTTAAAGAAGCTATTTCTAAGGTTGACGTCGTCCTCCTATGCTATGAAATCAGTGTCCAGTCAAGGGATTAAAAAAAATTCACGCCTTAATAGAATTATAAAACTTGTTTTCAACGAACTTAGCATCAACACAGCGGCCAAATCTTATGAACAAGTAATGCATTAAGCTCAGTGGCCGCAATGTGTACACTCCGAGAACTATAAGGTTGTACATGATGTCGAATCGGTGCTGATCTGAGGAAGGAGAGTGCATTTGAGTTTTGAAGACCACAGCAGTATAAAGGAAGCAAGAGCTGAGAACCTTCAATGGGCAAGGTGAATATGATGCGTGCGAATTCACTGAAGTACAAGTATGGTTCAAAGTCGTATTTCTTCGGATTTACAGGGAATTATTGTTCTTTCCGCAGAAAAGGGATATTTTTAAGGATGCTTGTGATGATTTATGCAGAAAAGGAATATTTAGGTTGACTCAGATGCTTTGGAGTAAGACATCGATTAATCTCTCGGGCACCATTCCTTACAAGCGTTCCCGAAGTCGCGTTTTCCCATTTCCGATCTTGACATTTTTACAGTCGATTCTGTCAAAAGTCTCCACGCTCACTCCCTTGACTATTTTTCCCGCTTCCCCAAAACATTCACGGTATCTTTTCGACCTCGGCTGACCGCGTGAACGAGAGAAAGCTGTCAAGCTCCCGACAACAGACCGCATATACATTTAAACACGAATTAGTATTTTTACGACCGATTCAAATAAATGGGGTTTCAATTATACGTGTCTATATTTAGCTGCAATATACTTGAGTAATCCTCCGGCTCCTTATGGGATTTTATATTGCTTGTATTTCCTAGTTTGCACTTTTAAATTCGTCCGTAATTAATGCAATTTGTCTTCCCCTCGTCATCATCCCAAATAATATCCCACACTTCATCCTTCTTCCTTTCCCTCCCGAGGAATCCCCGATGAAGGACGTCCTTCCACAAAGGACCTTGTTACCATCTTCCGAATGACGACGGGAGAGCTCAAAGGGAGTCTTTCACGACAAAGAATCAATGCAGGGAAAGGTCGGTGGGAAGTTCCGGGAACAATTAACGGAGATTCAGTTCATCGACCTGAACAATAACAATGCACAATTCCATTTTGTTATGAAGGATGGGCAGAATATTTCAAGAGGCTAAATCGGAATTAATTTAATTTTGTGACCTGAAACCATAGTTTTAAGAAGTGGAAGATTAGTACAATGAACCATAAAGCAATAAAATGGAAACTTAACGTCATTTTCAGGCAAATCAGGAGAATATCTATAAATGGTTCACAGTCATTTTACATTAAGTCGACCAGACTCATTCCCCGAAGCAAAGATGGGCGAGTTTTCACATATGTTACAATTACTAGTGAAACCACTGCACTGTGTATTGCAGCACAATTTGATCTCACATGACCCATCGGGCGCTCCGTGGATTATTCTCTATAGCCCTTAATTTTCGTTCTCCGCTATATTTATAATTCTCGAAGTAATAATTCTCATCGTAATTCGGACTTTGCCTCAAGTGCGACATGACTACCCATCCCGACAGGAGTCACGTAAGCGAGAGATAATCGGTGCCTAAATGTAAACCGATCAGAAGACAGTTGAATGGAGACTTGCACTATATATTACGGAAAAATCTAGGAATTAACTTCCCCATCTTTACCCTCGTTAGTCATACCGGTATATTTTCCGATAAATTATGCTGATGAAAGACTGGGTTCTTAGCCGATACCCATGCACGCTCATTGCCCATGGACGTAGCTGGTTGTAAGGTGGTTTGCGCCGGCAATTCCCATGAGGTCTGCTCTAGAAATCCTAATCACCTCGGCTCACGCTCCTTCCCCTTCTCTGCTATCTGTACGATGATTATCCCTCGCCATCCTCCTCCACCAATCGAAGAGATCGGCGCGCGCTTTGGAGAAGTTATGGCGGAGATGGGGTGGCGACCGGCGGACCGCCTCGGCAGACTTGAGCGATGGACCAAGCGCTCACCTCTCTTTCCTCTGCCCGCATTTCTACCCACCCACGCCCCCCCCCTTTGCGGTGCGGAAGTATTCCAACACTTTCTCGTCCCTTTAATGCGCTTATCAAGCCATCCATCTTCCTGTCTACCCGACGAGCAACCCGCTGTCCTCCTCCCGCACCAGAAACCTCCTTCTCCACTCCCTCCCTCCGACCGCCCCACTTGAGTAACCGTTTTCCCTTCCCTCTTTAATTAAAGAGCTCTAAGGGCAGATATCATGATGGCGCCCGATAACACGTATCGCGACCTAAGAAATCACAGAGAGAGAGAGAGAAAGAGAGCTCTTGGGTCGAGCTTGAATTGCGAATATTGAGGATATAAATATTTCGCAATCTTCTTCTTGAATTTAAATCTGCCTACGATAAGACTATGTATTCATCAACTCCGCGGCGGCACTGGAGGAAAAAAATTGCCAAAAGAATATTCTCCAAAAGGACAGTAAAAACAACAACTCAAATTGCATATCAAAACTGATGATCCGTTTTATTTCATTATAATCGGGGATCAATTTTTTGATTTCACCGCACTCGTATGGCATTTATTATATTGTAGTCCCAGAAAAAATTAATCATACGCATTTTCAACCCTAAATTATCAGATTAGGAAAACATACAACTTAATTTAATTATCTGTCATTCTATATTCATAGTATCCATCGCTATAAATTAACAAAAACCATTTGACTTATAAAGTAAGAGGCACAATTCAATCAACAGAAGTCGATAAATCGAATAAATAGTACTAGATGAACCTGTCGAAGGACTCGTGAGTTCAAATCATCAGTAAGAGATCCAATCACAGGAACTCTTATCGGATCGGATCAACCACTGAGAAGAACTCGGATGTTAGAACCTTGCAGTGAAAAAATCATTTACCCAGACTTAAATGATTTCGCCTTGAATAGGCACCATATTGTTTAGCTTCAACTTTCACACCGTGGACAATGACGCAAGAAAATGTATAAGGCACGACATTCTCACCTCTTCTTGGTGTTTCTTCGCTTGAATACTTCCAGAAGCTTTTGAACAAAAGAAGGAAACTCAAATGCTTATTCGCTTAAGTACCATCCACGATACTGAGAGATGGGTTCTCAAAAATGTATGTTCGCATATCGGATGAATTAACCCAGTTAAATATTAAAGAACTACTTCCCCAATTGGTGAACTTCCGCGACTTGGTCCGGATCAAAGCAGTGGCCCGTCAAAAGAGTGCTATCGCAACTGAGATATGACGTGCTGCGGCGTAACACACGAAATGTTACGTAAAGGTTCCGTTTCATAATATATTTCTTTTTCGCTATTTCACCCAATAAGACCATAGTCATCCGTCCACTCCCACGGAAGACTTCCAATCCCACTTCCTACTCGGGCATCGTTCCATTGACGGCCCTTCGTTTGGAAACGAACAAGGGGGGGGTGGAATTTCGTCACCAACTCCCTCCTTCCCTCCCCCACATTCCACCCAAAAACCTTCTCCTTCCACCCCCGCTCCGCCCGGCGACCATTGTCGAAGTCACCGGCGGATCCCTTTGCGGTCCTCGGCCGGGTTTCCGCAGCACGTCCAAAGAGATTACGCTTCGACGTGCTCGCGTTCTTCCAAGGCGGTTTTTGCCTCAATTCTTTTTCACTGGGATTTTCTGACTTTTTCTCTCCGTCTCTTTCAGACTCAAGGTAAAGAATCGAGTTGGTGTGGTGGCTACAGTATTGGTTTCCCTTCCAATAGGGTGTAGGTTCCAATAAAGCCCTGGATATAAATATCCAGGTTCCCACTCCGGAGGTGGTGGAGATTTTTTTGACGAACCCCGATCACAGCTTATGAAGCTTGAGGATATCATTTCAGCTTCGTCAGATGGGATGTTAAACCGCGGTCACCTTGGAACTTTTAGAAACCTTGTTATAAATTTAGCTATTATTGTCCGCCTCTTTAAGTAACCAAACCGAGCCTAAATCGGACTAAATGAGCATTCAAAAACGATAGCAAGAGAGTAATACACTGGATACTTGGAGGCTACATGATACGCTAAGTTGATTCGAAAAACTCAGGTCAAGCGAGTTTTAGGGCTATATGGTGGATATTATTTTGAAGTCCCGCGCGACATTCCTGGAAACAGAAAAAGCGACAAAATAAGAGGACACTGTAGAAGACAGATCATCTAGACTGCAATGAGAGGACAGTGTTGAAGACAGTGAGGTACAAAAGCGCCATCTTTCCACGCATTCCACGCATTTCACGCATATGGATGACTGAGAGAGAGACTAATCGATCAAAAAATATTTCACTTTTTGTCCAAGCTATCATTTAATCCTTATATCTATTCCCTAGCTTTTTGGTGCCAGTTAAATACTATACACCTCAGCAACACTCTCTAGCTGCGGCTCGCTGGGTCGAACGTAAATGGAGTCTGAGAAAGAGTCGAGAGAGGCATTCCTGTGAAATTATTTCACCAAATAAGCTTTATATGTTCCTATTATGTGAGCAATAGTCGCATTTAGATTTCAGACACGTCCTGTTTCACCGGTGTCAAAATACTAGGAGCAATTCTATGCAGGCACAGCCGCAAACAGTGAAGGGGAGTTACAGCAAAAAAATGGGCCCTTTCACTCGATAATCGATCGAAAAGCAGACTTTACGAGCGACCTCGGCTCTAACTTAAAACAGTCTGTGTGTGGAGTGCGTGTCAATTTTTGAACGAATGATTTGTGATCACCATGGTAAAGAATATTTATATTAAAAAAAGCGCCAAGAAGATGGAGAGTCATTGGTTGAGAGCAAAAAACTGAAAGATGACTGCTGGAGCACTCTGAAAGGCGGAAGAGAGGTAGCAAACTAGAAAAAAAAATTGTTCGGAATGTGAAAATCATATTACAGAGGTGTAGATGCTAAGAGACTGATTTAGAGGTGGAAATTATGCCACTAACGGAATTGCAACATCAATTATGAGAACGTAATTGCTTCGTTGTCACTCCTCTTTGCCGGCTTTCCTTTTCAGGCTCTCATTTCGCCCGTTAAGTGTCCTAATGTCTATGTAAATACACGAGCTCAGATGTGATGCCATAGCCTTGGCCACAGAGTAACCTAAAGTCAAGTCTTTCGTAATGAGACGCATAAATATTTGGAAAAGCTTCCAAAGTTGGCAAGCCAATGTAATGGCATTTTCAGGCGAAATTTCTAATTTTCTTTGGCGAGTCAAGCTTCACTGATAATGCAAATCATTTCGTTCAGTCGAAAACAGCATTCCTTATTCAAAGGTTTCTCAAATGCTGGAATTGGCTAGCGTTACGCTCAATTAATATTTTCATCAGCTTAAGAAGAGAAAATCATAACCTTCTCAACTTCCGTACGATAATAGTAGAATAAAGATGGATTGAATCTAATTGCAAGCATTAGTAATTCGAATTAAATGATAAAAATAGCAGCTTTTAAGTGTAAGAAAACTGTTAGAATCCGAAGAGATGATATTGAAATTATTGAAAGAGAAATACACAAGCAATTTGTTCGGAGAGAGTGGTATGTAAAAATTATGCTTTATTTTCATCTACATTAAAATGAACGAACAAATTCCCGGATTATCTTATACATTACGCCCGGATTGCGAGAAATAACCGCGTAGATGCAGAAAAACAGAGAAACTTGAGGAAGTAATATATCAGTAGCGTAAATGAGAATTACCAAAGAAATATTTACCTCGCCACTACTTCCCCTATTCATCAATAATGTATTGATTCGATGTGCAAATTAAAATTGAACTGCAAATCTTCATATCTCTTACATGGACTCATCCACAATGCTTGGTCTTAACTGTTCCATTCTAGTGCGAATTCCTTTCCTCGATGATTTTCAACCATAATCCGAAAGCGCTGCAATGACCGGTGATAATTTAAAGTTTAACTGAAAAAAATGTCAACTATAAAGGGTACCCCACATTGAAGTTTCCCTAATGCGGCGTACCTATTACAATAAATAAGCTTTTCGAAAATTTTAATGACTGACAACCTACATATAAGGGCAATCCATCCACTGAATCCCTCTTATGTATTATCCCTTAGAAAGTTGATCTACCAATGCTTTGCATCACTGTAATGATGAAGGAAAAAGAAGACAAAGAGCGGCCGTAATATACCTGGAGGCTGAGCGAGTTCCCGACCGTAGGATCTAGACAGCCCGAGCTTTTCATACTTCCTCATGAGAAATATATGTAGAAAGTTGGAAATCATCATAGCCCAAATAAAAGCAAGGTTCGCTCCTATACCCATATTCAAAAGCTAGGCCATCTCCGATTGGGAGGCTTCTTCATGCCGGCGCTCGTAATTTAAAACGAGGAATCCCGCTCGTCCACTGGCATTTCTTAGAAATCGTTGGGTGATGATATCATACCATCGAAAAGACAAATGTCATCTTCTTGCGATCTGAAAGGAGTACAGGTAGATTAAGCCGCGACGCGGAAGGTTAAAAGCCATGTGGCTTGAATTTTTAACGCGCGAGTTCGATGAGCGCAGAAAAAATAATACAAAAACGTTACGCACGTCAGCGGACACTTAAAATGAGTTTACAGCTCTTTCTGGCAATGGCTCCAGAAAAAAAGCCAAACAATGCATTCTTGATTATCTACCTTAAAAAATTGTAAAGGATTTTTTAAATTTAGGATTGGTGTTACATTAAATTACAGGCACAACTTTGCAGTTTTTTTCCATCATTTGTTTAATGTTCGAATAAATGATGCGAGTAAAATGTAGAGAGGAGAGAAAAATATTTTGTATCAAGCCAATCGACTAAAAGCTTTAACCGATTTCTAGTAGAACTTAAACAATTTACCTCATAGTAATCCTCATTGATTCTTCGAATGTGAACAAATGGCGTTCAATTCATGCCGATGTATTTATTAGAAATTATCCTAAGCCATAAGGTTGGGTACACGATACGTGAGTTAATTATTTTAACGTTATATTTCCTACAAGCCGACTTTCGCGCAGCCTATGAATAAAAAAAAGGAAAGCACCCTATATTCACAGTTCATTACAGAATATGCCACCAGTTTCGGCTATTACACCAGGTACCAGAGGCAAAGTTTGTCTTAATACATTGTTGACCTTCCACCATTTGGAAATCAACATTTGATGAAAGCCACGATGAGCCCCGATGGTTCAGAGCACAGAAAAATATCAGAGGAAAATAGCCAGGGAAAATTCTGGTGATGAAGACCAAGTGACAGATATGTAAGACAAATGTAGAGGGATCTGGAAATGAAAAACTACAAGAAAATAAAGGACTTGATGTGGGGTGGGAAATAAAGAGAAAAAACTGCAATCAAATAGTAATTGAAATGAAAAACTAACTTGAAACATTGGATTGAAATACTTGATCATTAGCGCTTTACAGAGCGCTTGTAAGTTTCCGAGCTTTTCGTTAATGCCCAACAACGAGTTATCTACAGCTCACGGGAATATACCGGAGAAGATGAGCCAATCAGATGCACGAAATGAGGGTTGTTACGCGGGAGTAGACATTAGCTAGAGTTAATCCTTCCTCCAACTCTTTCTCCAAAAGGGCAGGAAGTGGTCCCCGGAAAGAGTGCAGGTGAAGATGAACCGGTCGGATGAGGCGAAGATAAAAAGGAGAAAGGTGATTGGGAGGGGAGAAGGAGGAGTGGGGGAGGCTTTCAGTTTTGGCTGCGAGTTGTGGATTTTGGAGGTGGATCGGCTTTCTCCGAATGGTTTGTGCGGTTGCGTGTTTATTTATGCGTTTTGTACGATCATATAACACATATGTACAGTCATCAAGATACAAAAATTCCAAAGTAGGACCTTGTGCGGCACCGGAAGTTTGTGGACGCCGTTCCTATAGACCGGATAGGCAAATTCCGATGACCTAGAGGTCAGATCAATAAAATAATCCGCCGAGATGTTTCTCAATTTTTAAATTTGATTTCTCCGGAAGAGTTGTCATTGAAAATTGACAGGGTTAACTTTCTTTGGCATCATTAAAGCTTTGTGAGTATTCTAAAAATAATTATAGATTCAAATTTCATAAAACAGTTATGAAGTTCCTTTGCATTGTAAAGGGCTGGTTTTGAATACAAACAAAAGTTTTTAAATGTTTTTGATAGATGCAATTTTGGTGTAACTTGGTAAGGCTACACGAAACATTAGACGTGAGCTCTGATATTTTTGTGTGCATCATGGACGTTCTTGAGTTAGAAACTGTCAACGATAATACGCGGACAAAATACTGAGAGTCTGCGGCCAAATCAGGACCTAATAGGACTCGTCTACGTTAATAAGTAAGTCTTTCCAAAGACTTCCGGCTTCCATTGTATAAAAGGATGAAAGGAGCAGAAAAAAATTGCTCGGAACCTAATTGGCTAAGCTCCTGTTAGTAGAAAGCCATAGACCAAATCATTCCAACAAAGAGAACGCCAAAATCCTATGAGTTGAGCCGATAACGCGGTATTTAAAAAGACATTTTCCTGTCTCCTCGTCTGTTTGGCGAGAGTAGGATGTTAAAAGGAAAAGTGCTCCATTCTATGGCGGTGCCATCAAGTTACGCAGGCAAACGAAACCTTGGCGTTATGAAGGCATTGGAAGAATGCCGAGTCGAGGGAAGAACACTTGATCCATCAAGGTTGACAGATCATTCGAAGGTTAGCGGTAATCTCCTAGGGCTTCGGCAAGGGGAAAACTCCCGATTCAAAAGAATGATTATCCTAATTTTAGAAGACCAAGGTCTCGGTGGGGAGTCATTTAGGGAGAAGCTCGTTAGCTTGTGTCACAGCCACAGTGAACAGACTCAATCTACGGCCTCGTAAAAATCTCACCGCCGGGCATGAGGCCGGGCCGGGCCGGGCATGGTCATAGATCTCGCCGCTTTCACGGCTAAGTTATGACGATATTGCTCATTCATGTTCATATAATGCAGGGAATTATTTTAAGTTTCTGAGAATGGTGTACAGCATACTCATGCATTGGGATGATAAATTCCCAAATAATATTATTCTTTGGAAAGCCTTTTATCACCAGGCCTTCATTTTTCCAAGTTTTCAATCATTTGAACACGAACTTACGAAGTCATTTTAATACAACTTATAAAAGAGTAGAATCATATATTTAGTGCGATTGATCACTAAGATTAAAATAAGCTGAGAGGGCAATCAATGGATTTATCAGAGTAAAAATTCACATTGGTATCTTCAAAGTAAAAGTAACTATTTAGACCAAAGTGGCTTCAACTCGTCGAAAATAAAATATTTGATAAATATAATTTTGAATTATGTAAACAGATAGGCACTTTATTTGACTTCGACCTAAAACATTTCAGAGACGCTTTAAAGTTAATTTACGATTATTTTATGCATTCGAACAGAGTGTTGAACATTAATGTCGAATGCTCTTTTATCTGATAAACAATGACTGCCAAGCCAATTGATTTCTCTTTACCATTCCTGGCTCACGCAGGAAATCACCACCTGCCCCCATTCGAAGCCTTCTCCTTTGATTTACAGATGATTCCAATCAGTTGGCATCGTGATTTATTGCTGACCTGGACCGGATTCTATGCCTCGTAACAATGAAATCTTACCCTAAAAAAAAGCATCAGCGCTAAAAAACTTTATGGGTTAATGACAGAATTAGCACCTTTTCTAGAGTGGGTGCCAACACGCTGTTACCCATTTATCGTCCTCCGCTGTCATTAACAGACTGCACATTTATGATACGGTGAATTTTTCACTTCGGTTGACCATTTATTGCTCAGGATGGACCATAAATAGACACAAATCTCGTTCATCCGGTGTATGAGAAGAGCAAAAATAAAAAACAACTGAAAGTTGCAGGGCACAAAGATAAAAGGAACAAAAATCATGCGTATCAATACACTTCCAACATTTTTCATTCTACAATCTGATTGGTAGGTTTGTGGGAAGAATCTTCTCAAACTTTCCCGTTCGGGCTCATCAATTAACTCTCTCTCGCATCACTCTATGTACCCGCAATCAAGAATCTCTTGTACACATGCATATTCATAACGCAGCTCACTTTCTGGATTTGCAGACGGAGAAGAGCTTAGTTCCTGGCGCTAAGCCTAGAGTACTGACTATGCTCCAGTCATTTGCTCCATTCTGCTCCAAAATTGCATACCTCTTTGCTAATGTTATACCTTATGTATTCCATTATGCTATCAAAAGCCCGACACTCTTCCTTTTCCACGCTAGCCTAACGTTCTTCTCTCTCGAATAACTTGGGAGGACTTCAAAAGCGGGAGAGATGGGATAAAAGAGAGGTCAAAATAGTTAAAAAAGACAAGGGAATTGTCTTGCGCAGAGCTTCTGACAGTCTCTGCGGTCAATCGTCCATTACCTAATAAAGTGGTACACATGTCGGTGCAAGGATTTTGAGTGGAAACGCGGAAAGGGTGACGGGAAACGCCCTGTGAAATTAGTTCCGCCGAAAGTTTACCGCGAATGGCTGAGTCCGGCGTAACTTTCTACCGCATGGAAGGCAAAAAAAGTCATAACTGAGGAGAAAAAAACATTTTAAAGGGTTCCATCAAAGACTTCCGACCGTATTTTTCCAAAAATCGCTTCTACGGAAATTCACTCTATCTGACCATATGATGGGGAAGACAGCCGATCGGAGCCTCTATTGTGAGATTACATCCGGCATATTCCTAAAAGTTAAGGTCTGTTCGTTGAAGCGGAAGCGAAGAAAGGCTACCAGAATTTAATTTTGAAACTTTCCTTTTATCATTGGGTTGGCATCAAGAATATCTTTAGTGCCTATCTCTTCTTGCATATCTATGAAGTTCCAGGTCTTGAAAGTAGGATTCTGTAGCTTCATTAGGTGGCAATTCGAATTTTTTCGAAATAAAATTTGGCCCTAATAGCCTATCTATTAATATATCAAATAAGGTAGCTAATTATCGATTGTTTTTATGATATGTTTATATGTATTTAAAATAATGTGGGCGAGAAATCGTAATCTATCATAGCTCTGACTGAGATGTTTTAACCCTTCTAAACAAAGAAGGAACTTCGGCGATAAGCTTTTGATTTTTTGGGGGCTGGTTCTGGAACCCTGAATTATCAGAATTATACTTTGTAATATTTTCAGAGTCAAACCAAAAATTCTACGGGCTAAAATTCGATATGATAAGCACTATGATACAAGAACAAAGTCGCTGATAATTCGTGCGTGTATTTCACTCTTCATTGGATTGGATTGGATATTTGGGGAGGCGACCGACGGCTAAGGTCATTTGCACCATAGGAGATAGGTAAGGGAGGAAGGGTGGATAGAAACCGGGCGTCGGCATTAGCCTGCTGTTAACGAAAGGCGCCAAAGGGACCACGGTTTAACGTCTCATCCGACAGACAAAGTACTCTACTTGAAGTGCCCTCCACAAGATATTCAAGTAGGGATCGGGTTCCTCTGAAAAACATCCGCCTCTGCAGGGATTTAAACCCTGACCGCCCGTGTGGTAGGCGAGTACACTAGCCATCACACCAACCCGATCCCCTTCACTCTTCATTTTCTCCATCCATATATATATCCAATTCTAAATAATATTCACTGGCTTCATTTTCTATTTCCCACAACAGCCATAAATAATATGAAAGGTAAAGCTCAGGACTTACGAGGATTAGATTATCCATTATAGAATATTTCTTCATTTTAGGTAAATTCTCAAAACCGTCTTTGACATTCACCGCCAGTTGTTCAAGGCTACTTGAATTCAGTGAAATTTTATGAGGTGACAATATGTAGGGGAAGGCGATGGAAAGTACGAAGAACTTGGAAGAGACTTCATGGTGGGCAAGTAATGCGTCGGAGGGTACGGAACTCATTAAAAAATTGTGCCTGGAAAATCCATTTTTTAATTCATCCTCATATATCCAACATTTATTTCTCCGATTTGCATATGCCCCACTCCTAATCTCCCCCCCTTTTTCTCTTCCCCGTCGTCAGTCAATTGTGCCCTGTACAGAAAGACTTAACCCAAAAAATAAATAAAATACAAAGGAAAGCCGCACTCTTTGTGAAAAACTGCTACAAGCGAACATACAGTGTCACTCAGAAGAGAGAATTCTTTTAAAGGGATTAGGTTCGGAGCCGCTACAGCGAGGAGGCCGAACTGTATGTTTAGTTTGCTTGAGAATTTCAGAACAGGGGTGTATCAGGGAAAGACGAAGAATATCATTTTGATGCCACACTACATCTCTAGGTCCGACAGATGGGATAAAATAGAGAGAAATATCTCTAAACAGACAGGTACAAAATTCGTTCTTCCTACGCACTAGTGGCCATAGTAAAAACTATGCTCGAACCAAAACACTCTCATAATACACTTCAACATTTCGCCTCCCAGAACCTTATCATTTACACGACTTGCGTCCTAACACCCACTGCCACACGCCCATGCAGCGGCTCGCAGGGCAGTGCGTACTGTAAAATAATTCTTTGGCACTATTCCGGTACGTTTAAATTCCCCCCTCCCTTAGTCCCCCTCATCCCCAAACTCCTTCCCCTCGGATATTCATCTGTCCCCCTCTCTTCCCATTCCACTCCCATTAATGTCCCACCTCCCCCCTTAACTCATTCCCCCTCCCTTCCCCTCTGCTCCCCCGGACGCGCGGCTCGCGATGCTCAGATGGGTGTGAACGTGATTCCGTGACGTCACGGCGGGTGGCCGACTGTCACTTTCTCCCGTCCCGGTCCGCCGCCCACTCCTCCGCCGATCATTTCTCCGAACACTTGGCGAGTTCACGAAGACTCCTGCAATCCATAAGTACTCATAACGACAAATCATAACAATCAAATCCCCCGTCCTCTCCGCTTCACGTATTAAGCTACAGCCTGTCATGATCCCCATCGGTCACGAGGTTCTCCTACACCGCTAACTCCTGTGCATTAATCAACTAAAGCTTGGACCGGCTATCTCTTGCTTATCGTATGATCGACATGATTATTCCATTCGCACCTCATACTCTTTTATTTTTCCGTTTGAATTAAACTACTTTTCAATATTTAAACTATCACCACATTCAAAATAACAATGACTCGTCATTTTGTTCTCAAATGATGCTCACTCAGGAGTGAGAGAATAAAAACAATAATATTCATCAGCGAGTTATTTTACTATTCATACGATCAATACACCAATCGTCGCAAGCATTGATGAAATATTTTTATAGCATGACTTATTTCCAACTTATTGGTTTAACATTGTTTGATTTTTTAAATGGACCAGCAGGTCTCCGTCATGATTCATTAAAAAGCACCCCAGAGGAATTGTATCTGAATGAAATAGTCATCACTTAGCACTTCCAAGAATTAATTACATGACGATTTTTATCCCACTGTATTACATTTCGCTATTTATAAAATATGAAAAAAACGCCCCAAAAACGGCCAAGGAATTACGTCAATTATTAATGCTAAAAAATTCTTCGAGAGAATGATCAAAATCATTAATCTTTAATTGTACTTTTATTAATTGCATACCATGTTTTCCCATTTGAACTACCGTTTTATATTATGAAAATAATTCCAAAATAATTGATAAGGTCAGTATAGAGGAGAAAGTTTTGGTTATCATTAATCTAGGGTAGTTAAGTAGCACTATTTCAATGCAAATACATTTGCTAAATGAGCCATTTTCTTATTACAAAGATGAATAGGAAGAATCAGCATTCAAGACTAGACACATTGAAGTTCAAACACACACTCCTAAATTTTCAATCGTTCCCAGTTTTACAGACGGACGATCGACTGCTGCTGAATGAAACGGCAATTATTGCGTTATTATTCCCATTCATGCCTTTGACGGGGCTAGAAAGCAGTGTGATGCAACACGCGCGAGATATTTGCGACCTTATAAGTGCCTGCGCGGTCCAAGCAGAATGATATTTCATTTGGAGTTTTGAGTAATGCGCAGGTGTGAAAGCTCTCGCACTGCATACGAGGCATCAATAATTTTTTTCCCGACTCTCAAGCGATACTCAGGAGAATCGATGGAATGAAAAAGTTGATTCTCTCGGCAAGGTCATTTGTACACGTCGAAGCGGCGCCATGACCGCTATTCAGCCTCCTCCTATCTGGATCAGATCAACGTGCAGATTGTGCCCCCAACGGCGGGCGTCGCGAACTGAGGGAAAGAACCGCTCCACCCATCACCCTGCTACAGGTGAGGATTTTGCCTTCCCGTTTCCCGTAGCACAAAGTTACGCTAACCACAGGTTTTCACCTACGAGGCTCACACCACGTTCGGCCCGCCACGTTCTAAGGCACCCATTATATTTCCTCAAACTCTTTTTGTCCAGTGTGCGCTTCTGTCTGACGAAATAAAGTGCCGACCATTCAATCAGATTGATGGGAGATAACGATTTCAGGCAATAATCGTTTCTCTCAAGAGCGCAGAGATAATCCCCAGTCACCAAAACAACGATTGCGAGTTGGATAAGCGAGGTGACGAGCCCAAAAGCATGATACAAGATGATAGATATAAGTGAAGGGTATCTTTCCACCGATCCCTCTCAGCAAAACAATGTTTTGAGCCTGTTATTAATAAATTGGAGCACTTAAAAAGACCATTCTCATATAAAGAGTAAATGGCAGGGGATGATTCTTCTCCAAGCATGTGCTGAGTAGAAACATTTCAATCGCTTGGGAGCTAGCCCTAACAACTTCCTATAAGTGGGATAGATTCACCTGTAATAAGCAATTATTCCTTGAAATGTAAATTAAATGCACGATACAAGTTGCTGATGGTATCACACCTTACACAACTAACACCAGAATTAGTACAATAAAGACGTACAATACGAGAATAAAGTCATTGCCGATGGCTGAGAGAGCTGTCAAAAACATGATTCACATCGAGTACAGACATAAAACACATAAAGTTTCTGCTAAGCGACAGGTTTATCTTTGCTTGAAGACAGCTATTCTGACCTGTTACCGCGGATGTAAAGAAGGTAATTTTCAATCTATCTCTTAGATTTTCCTCAAACAAAATTTAATTTTTTCGTTCAAATCTCTCTTTGAAATTCAGAGTTTGCCTCACGTTTAAGCTGTCGTGTCACGAAAGAAACTTGTAATAAATTTACCTGAGGGGTGTTCTTGTACGCACATGTTAAGTATAAATTTGATGCTTATTACAATCCAAGTTTCCGCAGCAGCCTCGTGATACCCATGAGATTATCACGATGTCCTCTTACAAATCCGGCCAAACATCGCATGCACTCGCGAGCGCATTTCTCCTCCTCCTCCTCCTCCTCCCTTTCCTCCCCATTCATGTACGCACACCCGCTTGCAGACAGCCTCCCGCTCCTCGCGCGGGTGCAATTGCCACAGAGCCCGTGTGACCCGGGGGATCCCGAGGGCAGTCCCCGTTCCGTAACACGAACTCCGCCGCTCGGTAGACTTCGTGCAATTCTTGCGACATATTCATCGTCGCCGAGAGTTGGGAGAGATGCGAAGCTGGGAGGGAGCTGGGGTAGGAATGTGGGACGAATTCAAAAAAAGTCTCCAGATGCACAGATCTGGATCTCAACCTCAGATTACGGTTACTTGAATATAATGCTTGGTCTATCCGTCTTTTAAGCGTAGAAAAGTAGTTCCCAAGCTTTTTTTTCATCTTTGTGCTCCTTTAGTGCCCCAATCCGTTGGACTCCTCGTAGGTAACATGTTTGCCACACATCCGCCATTAATCTGTTGCTGTCACGTGACCCTTAACAACCAATCACGTACTTCTAATTTTCTGCGCATCTAAGGCTGGAGATTTTAGGTGTAGAAGGTTGAACACAACAATAGAAAACTTGGAGAGAAAAAGGCTGAAAAGTTTGAAAATTCGAATTATCGGAAATTATAATAATAACGCCTGCTGCAAACTAATAAAAGAAGAAGTATCATGAAGAATAGATAAGAAAATATAACTTGAAACGGTAATTAAAAGAAGAAAAACTGTATACATACTTAGGATACATCATTAGGAATACAAAATATAATGCTAACGAAGGAAAGAAAGATTTCTAATACAGCAAAAAATAGAAAGTAGAGAGAAGGATATCATGGTTAAATGACATCCTTCTCTCTCCTCTATAGGAAATAGAACGATTTGTAAAAGAAATATGTTCCATTGCCCTTAAGGTTAAATAGGCAGAAAATGAAAATGTGTACAGTTACATAAAATATCACCAGAAAAAGAATACGCCGGGCTCGTATGGGGCGGCAAGAAGAGTAGTCATGACACGGTCTGGCTATTGTTTTAAGTAGCAGATTAATGAACTTAGTTCTATTGTTAGCAGTAAATTAAGATTACTTGCAGTAGATACAGTTATCTACCGTGAAACAAGCGAAGACTATAAAGCTCTGTCATCGGACCTTAACAACGTTCATTCGTGGTGCCAGGAGTGGGGGTTAGAATTAAATATCAGCAAATGCACCAAAATTCACTTTCTGCAAAATTCATCACAAAAATGTCATACCTATACTGTGGGAGGAGTGAACATAAAATCTTCAGATACACTAAAATATCTTGTAATTACCTTAACTTCTGATACATCGTGGGGATTACACATACAAAAAATATGTGGCACAGCATTAAAGAAACTAGGTTTTGTTAAACGTAGACACGTGTTGACGTGAGACACTTTGTTTGTAATAAGAAGGTCTTCGGATGAAAACGTCAAAGAGAGATGCTACTTCGCTCTGGTTAGACCACACATCGAATACGCCGCGAGCATTTGGGATCCTGGTCATAATGATTTCAACAAAATAATTAATAATATACAAAGGAAAGCAGCACGCTTCATTAAAAACTGCTACGAACGAACATATAGTGTTACACAACTGTTAGAAGGATTAGGGTGGGAGCCCCTAGAGACTCGGAGGCGGCACGCTAGGCTTGGGATGCTTGAGATATTCAGAACTGGTGTGTTTCAGAGCGACACAGAATATTATCATGACTCCTCACTACATCTATAGGTCTGACAGATGCGATAAAATAAGATATACTCTGCCGAACAGATAGATACAAACATTTGTTCTTCCTGCGCACAATATGCTACCACAATAAACATTGAGCTCCACTAAATACACTCCTATAATACATGTAACCATTTCATCTCCCAAAAACTTACATCCTTGCACGGCTGGTGACCTAACACCCCCTGCTACACGCCCATGCGGCGGCTCGCAGGGTATTATGTAGATTTAGATGTATTATGGGCTTATTTCAAACACAATGAGTTAAAAGGACGATAGCAAGGATTTAAGGCGTCTTGACACTTCTCCTGAAAATCATGAGAAAGAATGATCCAATATTTGAATGTAAATTTTTTGGAATATCCCTTCACTAAGCCAAAAAAACTATTTCAACATTATACGGCGAAAAAAGTGGATTTTGCAATCTTAGGTGCGGTTAATTTATTCATCGGTATCACAGATTATGCTGATTGTTGAGAAAGCTGTCAATAAACATAATGCACATGAAGAGCGCAAGAACGATTTCTTCCAACTGTAACCACGATTTATATGGTTACAGAAAACCTATGCATATATTCATGGTTTATTCGAAAACCAATTGGTTCCAAGAGTTGAATAGAACAGTGAACTGCAATAAACGGAGTTTCAATATGACCTTTTTTCCTCTTGTTGTGCCACGTTTAAATCAATTTGGAACGTGTTTCAGCAGCCTATTTCTCTTTAAAAATATTCACCAACCATAAACAGACGAAAATTTTAAGTCAATATGAAAAAAGTGCATGATTTAAACGTTTCTTACTTCACAGACTTTCTCCAGTTACTGCATCGATGAGCAGTCCCTAAGTTTATAAGAGATATTTGGATTGATAATTTGCCTTGAGTAAAATAAGAATTTGGGGCAATGTAATTTCCTTTTCATACGCTTCTAGACCAGCTCAATAAATGTAGTAATCATGAGCTCGTAATTGTAACAGGACCCATATTGCGAGATACTGGGCGTTCACTAGAATGGCATATTTCACGTTCGTATCTTCAGGGCATGCTCCTGGGGAGGTACGAGGTGATTCAGCATAGCACAAACGCATGGCTTATTCCGATTTACCTTGCATCCACAGTTACGAAACTATTCAAGCGAGAGGGCTATGAGGACGGCGTAATATGCTCTCAAATTTTACTATAAGGGCGTGTCCTTGCCTGGGGTCGCACCATTGGATTGAAAAGAGGCTCCAGGTTGTCTGACCACAAAGCAGACAAGAGAGGGAATAAAACCGGCGTTTACGGACGTCTAATTTTGGGCGTTTGTTAAGGCGGCGCGCAGCCGGTGAAATTCGATCCCTTTCGGAACACAATGGAGTTCAGTGAGGAAAGATTGAGGCAGCAATCTGGTGGGATAAGAGAGGAGGGAGTTTGTCCAGGTAACCCCAATATGTGCCTTCAACGATGAGAATGAATAAGCCATTACGCACGAGATTGAGACAAAGGAAAGCGTCAGATAAACGAGCGAGTCAATAATTCGCCGACAAGTGCTATCGTTGGATCTAACATTCTAAATTAATAAAGGTGAAGGAGAAAGGGACCGATTAAAACGTATTTTCAAACTTTTACCAACTTGAAGTAAGAAAAATCAACGTGGGGAGTTCCTTTGTGGTCTTGATTACATTCAGTAACTCCCATAAGCGTGAAAAAGTGTTTCTATGGAATATATTATAGCACGTGTAAGTTCATTATCAGTTCTATTCATTAATATAAGGATACAATAAAATAATCTTTAATCATAAATCATGCTTTTAACTTCCTGTTTACTTGAAAAACATGATTGCTATCTGAACACATGCCAAGATATATTTTCTGCAGGTCTGTGAAGATGAATTTTCGTGATAAACATGATAAGGGAACAGGTACCACAAAAGACAAAATTTAATTTTGTAACAGATTTTTTTCTTTTATTATCACGCACCACCAAACGCTGGGAAATTCAACTCTAACAATACAATTCAATGAAAATAATTATTCCTCTGCGTTTATTACTCACTCTGGTAAGCCATATCGTTCTACCACACAGAAAATAGAGGAAAACCCAATTTTAGCCAACGGAAGGAATACGGAAGCATTCGTGTGAATACAACGCTTATCTCTTTATTCAACTTTCTCGTCATTACTTCTTCCCACCCCTTAAAAACCTCTTTTTTTGTTTAAAAATAAGAGGGAATGAAATCAGTTTGAAACCACTTCAATAGGAATAATTATGCATTCTCATGGAAGAAAATACGTCAGTAGGCATTGCTCCCTGCTTTCATCTGACAACTTGCGGTGAATAAAACATGTCCAAATATTGACTAATGAGGCTCATCCGCAAATTGACAGCAATGATTAGAAAAAAAAATATTCGATGGAAATCGAAGAGGAACAAGCTCATCGAGAGCACATTATGTCGGTGCAAAAAGATGCACTTGCACGCCACTCTCTCTTTATCTCCGACGAGGAGTGCTAATCGAACAGTGACATCAAACCGGCCCACCCACTGGGTTTCCACACGGGTGCACCAGAACGCTCTTCATCCCACATTTCCTCTGGCGTGCAGAACTTCGATCGAAGCGAGAGAAGAGAAACGGAGCTTGATCGATGCGCTTTTAAGCCGTTATCAATTTCCACGACGGGTTTTCAGGCCTCGTACGCTCCTTAGCATGATCACGGCAAAAAATGTTCCATCCAAGAGCAAATACTTACTCGTAGAATCGATATTTATTGTTTCCACTGAGTGATCGATCTACTAATGCATCCATCAGAAGCCGCACACGAAAAAAGCAGCGCGGATCTAAAAAGAGGGTAGAAGCTTTCTCCGTAGTACTTCCTTAAAGTAATGTCTCTTGAGTGTAAATTGAATAACGGCTACTCACTTACAGCTTGTCCACTGTCGCTTAACCACACCCACTAAAAGAAGGGACTAATAAGAATGAATTGTAACCTCAGTAGTATTTCATGTAACAGACTTGTTTTTACCACGGTACTGTGGAAAAAATCGAATTATTAGCTCTTGATCAAGGATTACATTTTATGTTTCAGGCATCAGGTTTTTCCTCTGAGCTTGCGTCACTAATGTACAATGAAACGCCGAATTTTATTACGATACTCTTTCAGTAGATGAAACAGAAATAAATCTTATACAATTTTGCTTATTTTGAATTCAACCCTTGCCACAGACTCGGTAGTTTCAGTAATTAAACGAAATCCGCCAATTAGTTCCTCCGCGATATTTTAAGTCTATATTTCTGTGCCAAATTCATGGCGCCATATATTTTCACTGTGCCTTGATTTTGAATATTCAAGATGAATAACGAATTTATGCGATTACAAAGGCGTGTATACACCATGCACGCACCCATTAAAATGCGCGGCTGGATAGATATGTGGAAAAATGCTCCAAATTAGAACAGGAACAGTATAATGGCCACGCGTTCATGCTTTTGTTTAAAAAGTTTTTAATGGTGAATGTGCTCATGCGTCGTGTAATATACGGCTTAAGAAACAGAAAATGATCCGAGACAAAAGTTACGCATTATTCTACGTGACACAGGAGTTAGGAGGGAACAATAGCTTTCATAGTTCTCTAACTCGTCCCTCAGCTGGGTATGTAATTTAATGTCATTCAGCATTTTCACTGAAAAGATTCTTAAAAAATAGTACCCATGCCGGAAAGTAAAGAGAAACAAGTGTTTACAAGTTTGTTTTCGTCCTTCGCAAATAAATACCGATGACACAAAACTTGTCAATCGGCATTTCCACACGGCGTGATAGCCGAGATAAAAATATCAGGAAAAAACTTTGGCGAAAATAAATAGGGACTACTGATTAAAATTATAAAGGGTAGCCCTGCGGGGACCAGTTTGCCTATTTATCATTTTACTAGTAGAACCAGTTCAGACGATCGCAAAATGGCAGGAGGGGGAAAGCGCTGTAAAGGTCGGCCCAAAGCACCATTGCATCACTTGAAGTAGTTTGAGCAAAATATCATTTTACTTAGAAATCAAGGAATTTGGTCTCATTAAAAAAAATATCTCACCCTTCTAATGACACAAAAATGCAACCCCTTACTACTTTACTTTCGGAGATATTTGCCAAAAAATACCAGCTCTTTAAATGGGAAATGGTACGTGCAAACACTCCAGAGAGCTATAATTTACAATATGAGGTATTTTCAATACTTAAATGTCGTAAAAAAAGCTAACAGCGAGTAGTTTGTATGTTTTCTCAACTGTATTTGAAAATTAATCATATTGTCACCGTAGTAGGTTCTTGGCTATCACAAAAAAGCTTCCATTTTGAAGCAGTTTCAAACGCATCGCGCGAAAAATATGAGTTATAGACTTATTTAGATATTTTCATTTAATTACTTACAATTCATGTCATATAAAACTATATTATGGCACAATTAATAATTTAATATTTAATTGCTGTATCCCACAGCTGGTGAAACTAAAACGTATAATTCGAATATGGTCTCTATTAAGACTAGGGAACTATCTTGCTTGGACTACCTTAAACGCAAGTGTACCCACGTTTCGGACTCCCGCTGTTTCATTTAGAAGACGGAGGGTATGTCAATCGTTTCCCTTTCGCTCGAGGTGACGAAGCGCGCCCTATCGGCGGCGAGCATAAGGGCGTGCCGTCACGCGTGACAGTCTCTCCATGAGCGAGGCGTGAGGAATGAGATGACCCGGTTGCTCGCCAAAACGAAGCACGTCGGAGCGGAACCCGTCTCTCTTTCTATCGTCGTGCGTCGCGTCGTCGAAGGAGTAGACTTTGAAAGAGAGGAGAGAGAAGAAGAAAGTGTCGTCCGGAGAGAAAGGGAAGGGACGCGAACGTCCTCGCGCGACCTATTTAAAAAAAATGAATAGACTCGTGCGCATTACGGTGGATCGGATCGCTAAGGCGAGGATGATAAAAGTGTTCGCCCGCGACATTTCGACGGTTCGGAATAAGGAGTGGGGAATGTCAATGCGACAGCCCTCCAAGGGAATGAATGCGAAGGTGAAAATGAAAGGGGGAGTGGGGTGAGAGGGAGAGAGAGAACTGAGTGAAGGACAAGGGCGCCCGCCATAGGGTATCATAATATAATGAAAGCAACTGAGGTGAGGCGACATGCTTTCTTCCCATTATACGCCTCGAGGAATGCAGTTAATGGATAGACGACTCTTTTGATGTCTTCGCGGAGGGAAAGATAGCGAGATGAAACCGAAAGTGCACTCCGGGAAAAATAAGGAAAGATACTTCGGATGTCATGGATATTTTCATCAAACGCCTCGTCGAAGAAAACTCGCCTTCGTACATTAGACGATTCAGTTCACCCACTTACATAAATGAAAGTAACAATAGAGTATGTGTAGAGCCTATATTCTGCTATAATCAAGAAACTTTTTCCATAAAAATCATCAGAAATGTGGCACGTAGTACAAGGTGCAAATATAATTGACAACACCGCAACTCCCTTATCATGCTCATTATTTTAGTCCTAAATATATTTTTGGAGATAAAATCCGAATAACAACAATAGTAAAAAGACTATCGTCTTTAATTTTAATTCATTTAACTCCACAATGGCTTTAATGAAATAGTTCTACTAAAGACTCAAGTAAGTTGAAGAATAAAGATAATTTTTTATTTCAATCAGTTATATACAATTAATGCTGATAAATAAGGAGATATATTGCAACACAGAATAAATAGGGTTCCATTAAATTTTTTTGAGGAGACTTGTGTTTTTTATACAGGTGTAACCTTATTACTTGATTGTTTCAAAGTCTTGAAGAGAGTTCACCCAAAATTGAAAACATCTGCTCGAGCAAAAGCTGGAATTTAAATAAAAATCTTGAATGTTCCTAAAAACTATAGGATGGAGAAAGTAAACAATAATTATTTGACAAAAAGGTAGGAGGGTTTTCTTTTTCCAGTTCCGCATTTGAACGGGTTGAAAAATGTAAAAGCTGAGTGTTTAGTTCGTTAGCACGTATAAGAAAAAAGCCACGACCTGGAAAATTTCGCCAATTAAAAAAACTGGGAATTCATTTTCCGCATCATTGACCACATTTTCAAACTTCCAGGTCCGAACAACAGACGCAATCAATAAGGGAGTTGGAGAATGAGGATCTATGAAGAGAATTGAGGAAGAGAAGGGGATCTCTCCTAAAAGAAAGAGGGTCACGTCTGCGGGCATGACGTAGCTGGGTGACTATCGTTCAGTATGCGGAACCGAATGGTGACAAATATTTCCCCTTTTGCCCACCGTTTATCATCAAAGTTGAAGTGCACAAATATATTGTATAATCCACAGCTTCATGTTTAGACGAAATTACACCCCCACGTATTGAAACGCTCGAGCCAAGCGGAGTTTGTGAGTTTACAGCATGAATTTCCTCCAACAAGTTTTCAAACACCGAAATGTTAGCTATAGAATAACTATTTTCATTGTGTCAACCTGCATGGCTGAGCTGTCTTGTATATCAATCATTTCGGGCATAAATGAATTTCATACAAAAGACTATCTCACATTTTATTTACTATTACCCTCCCATTTGTTCACATAAACAATAAAACAATTGAAATAAAATTCCGGTAATCTTCAGGACTATTAAGACAATCAACTGAGGAAGAAGATTAAGTTCCTAATAACCCACCTTACCTTAACTATTAACCTCACATTTATCATATTGATTTAATAAATACCTGGTTCAAACAATGAATTACTAATAAATTTTTTCATGATAATTGCCCAGTTTTTCTTTGATTGCATGATTATAATGCTGTATTTTCACAAAGTTCTTCAGGTAAAAAGAAACTGCTTTTACGGTTTTTACCCACAGCTACTCAAATGTTACACAGATTCCACCAGGCAATAGGTGTTATTTTTAAAGCCATGCCGCGGCTGTCTTTGATTGTCCGCATGAGAACGGAGTGCGTAGGCGGAAGGCGGGTTCGGTTGTGCCGCGGATGCGTCACGGTCACGTGACCGCGCGTTTTGCTTTCGTTTCCAATTGGTGTTCGTTTGTGATACGTGGGAAGGAGGATCTCCTCCTCACACTACGCCTTGCAACCGAATCCACGTTGCGTTGGCTTTTTTTCCCATCCCCCCTCGTCCATGCTTTCACTCAGACGCTACGAGCGCCGGCGCTATCCCTACCCCTCCTCCCCCCGCCTCCCAGACCGACACATTAAACACCTTCCTAGGTTCTCGCAATCAATTCGGAGGGATGCAAGATTTGTGCGGGTGACGGGGGAAGGGAAGAGCGTATTTAGGTCGGATGGTGGCCGTGGAAAAATCCGGAGAGAACTTGCTCATCGCCACGGAATACTGCAGCAGCAAACACCCTGATTGACGCCGTCCGCGATTGCATCCAACCTCAAGGACAGGAAGTCGGGGAAATCAACCATAAAGCATGCTTTTATGAGACACTCAGAATTAATTTCACGAAATATACATCACAGAATATATGAAAGCACGGCATAAGAATCATAAATTTTGCTCGCGTTCAGTTTTTTAAATGGTCGAAAATAATAATATTAATAACATGATATTTGATGAAAAGAAAAAAATCTGAATACGACAGAAGTGGTGTGTGAGGAAGGGTTGGAATCAGATAGTCAGGGGTATATATAATGGAAGATAGTCTTGACAGGAGTATTATTCAGATTTTTGAGAATACGAGAATGCAGATATGGAGCGATTCATGAATGAAATATAAGCAAAAGAGGCAGGCAAAAATATGACATCAGAGAAAAAAATTATTAAAGATATCCACTTTCCAAGGACTAACAGCAATGACTAAGTTCTTTTTACTTTATATAGCCTTTATATGTGAAATTCCAAAAATCTTCCACCCTGCGGCAGAAAACATACACATCTATCAACAAAATACTGTAAACATTGACTCATTCGCTACATCTCAAGTCTGCGCACAGCCAATGTCCAAATACTACTATGTGGAAAATCAACTGCCAAAAACTAATTCTTGATCTGCATGGTATTAGGCCTAGTGCTTTCCCAGCGATTCAATGCAGAGATTCTTCTCAGGGTTAGCTTCTAGATAGCAGGTTAGGGACTGAATAATGGCCAAAGTTTCCATGACTGATTTGGTCATCGTCTTCAGGGGTAACTGAGCTGCAATCGAGCATGGATACGTTGGGCAGCAAGGATTTTCTTAAAAATTGTAAAAATTGGTGGGATTTGTGAGTTAATAAGGTACAATTATAGTCAAATACACAGAAATCAAGTGAGCAGCTTCATTTTTCGTAAAATAATCGCTCGCTCTCTTTGACGAGCGCTTAGTTTTCGGTCGAGAAGGAGAAATCTGAAACGGGACGCGCGTGCAACGCAGGTATGTACCGGCGGAATTCTTTCGCAAATTCATTCCACCAGTACGACGAGCAGCATTCTCGCCACAGCTTCTCCTCTCTCCACCTACTCTCATCCCTTTTCCTCCTTCCCTCCCCCCCCTTGCTCCACATCCCCCTCGTTGGTCTCCCATCCCCCACCCCCTCCCGTTCCCCCGCCCACCGCCTCATACGCGCTCTCGCATAAGTGTAACGACAAACCACTTTCTGTTTGCATCGGCGGCGGCCGCGGAGTCGGAAGTCGCGGATAACTGAATCCTCCCCCGACCGCGTTTCCGCAAACACAATGGGAAACATTGCATTTCTTCGAACGATGGCATGCGAGGTCGGGAGAAACCGATACCGTCATGTACCCGTTGATCTCTCCAGAACATTCATTCGCTCAAGGATGGGTTGGGTACATATTATTCGAAAGCGAGAGTAAGGCACAAATATTTCAACAGCGCAGAAAATCTAATGTTGCCTCGCTATAATAATGCATCAAATAAGAGGAATAGCTTGACAAAATTGTATGATTTAATCTTTGCACGTATATATTTCTCATTTTCTTTAATGCCTTCAAATTGATACTTCGTCATTCAGCTATAAATTTTATGTTTTCAACGGCCGAAGAGCAGTCCGAAACAGTCAAATATGCAGTGGAAATACTGAATATACTTCTAATAGTTTTTAAAACATAAAAAATGGCACATAACTATTGGTGCTCAACAAATATGGATACAATTTTATTAGCAAATATGACCTGAAATTCGACAGAGCGTAAAAGTTTCTCCTAAAGTTCTGCTACCCCGTCTACCTACTACCATTTCAAGGATATCTGTCAATAATTACAAGACTTTAAGCAATCCAAGAGAATGAGTATATAACAGATGTTGACCGAAATTAATTAGTACAAAATAAAGAGGCCAGCACTATTTTAATTTAATCATACTTCAATTTTAACCAACTGAAAACATTATGATAACTTCACTAAATTCAAATTCAAATTAGCGATATGATGAAAACCTATATTTATACTATCAACAAAATTGTTTTTACACGATAATTAAAGAGGTATTGGAATTCACAGCAAACAAGAGAACATAGATTACTTAAAAAGCTTTCATTACCTAACTTGCGTCTCGCTGGTTCGGCTATCGTGTGAAAAAGAAAAAATACATGAGCCTGCATTTAGGGATCTGTGCGTCATTTACCAGCGTAAACGTGCTATAAGAATTTTATAAATAATTTGCGGAATTTTGAGCTTAAGCTTAAGAAAAACCCATAACCACAAGAAAACGGTGTCACTAGAGACTTTAACCCATATTCATTAAAATCTCTCCTCCTGCCTCTGTGCCATTTCCATTTCTTTCACACAGTTATAAAAAAATTCTCTTCCGGGTTCCACAATCTCGAGCTAAGGGATCTGGCGCGGCTTAAAGCCGTTAAAACAGCCGTTTCAAGGCAGAGAACGCGGATTGCATTCATAACGTGCCAACGTATCGCATGCCAAGGAGTATTAAAGAGATGTGGAATGCAAATCAGCAAGCTAAAGGTAGCATCGCTGCCAGAACGACTGCGACGGACTGAAATAGGCAAGTACACAATGTGTATTTTCCCTTCTGATCCACATACTCTGTATAAGAGTCAATATGCAAAAGTCTACGAAGAAATGAGCTCAAAAGTGGAGAAAAGGAGCTTTGCAATCCTACTAATCAATTAATCATCAAATCGTCACGTTTCGCTCCGCCAAAGTGTTTTCATATCCCAGAGATTGCTGCTATGAGGAGAAGTGCGATCAAAATTACTTAAGGAGCTGCACAGCAAGCAAGAATGCTGCTTTGATAAACCTTGTCAGAGAAATTGTAAAGGCCTACAACTTCATTCCGAATTTTAGCAATAAATCACACCAAGAGCCTGATTTTAAAGAAAAAAGACTTTCGTAATGATGAGAGAAAGTACAACTGATTGAGTAGTTTTACCAACAAGAGAATAAGAAACGATATAGTATACAGAAGTGTAGAAGAGGAAAGGACGATGTGGAACACCATACAGAAAAGATAAACCAGATAGTTTGGACACACCCTGAGACACAATGGATTTCTGAGGAACATAATGAGGGTAAAGTGGAGGGAAAAGTCCCCAGAGGAAGACCCTGGAATAAGTTCATGGACCAAATAAAGAAGACAGTATATATGGAAATATACTAGAGGTAAGGGAACTAGCATTAGATAGGGAAGGGTGGAGGTCTGCAGTCAACCAATCTTAGGATTGAACTGCCAAATAATGAATGTCCCACTACAGACCTGACGGTAATGATTAGGAAAAAGGACAAAACTAGCCATTTAACGAAGAATAAATCCCCACTTCGGTCATTTAAGCAACAATTTTACATGCCAATTAATAAACTTAGCCATAATACCCCACAATGACGACCTCATTCCCTGCTTGCCAATGAATGGACGATGGTGATAATCAATATGATGTCATGACATGAACCACTAGCTGGTGTAATTATCCTACCACTGTATATAAATAAAAAACCCTCCATGCGCTCTCTCTCGCTCACTCAGGCTTGAAGAAGATACGGCGAGCCGATGAGTGCCTTCGCATATGGCGATCCATAATTACCACCCCTTTGGCGCTCTGCGAACCGAATAACCGGATAGGGACACGATGGGTCTCGCAGCCGGGGCAGAATGTGAGTGGGTGTATTTCATTTTCATACTTTAAAGCGAGGGGAAAGGAGAGTTTGGATTGAAAGGGGGAAGAGTGAAAGTGATCTTGTTTGACCAGGAGGAGGGAGGGAAAGCCGTCGCTCTTGGAAATAAAAGTGTCCGTTTTTTTATTTTTCAGCCAGTCGCCGTTCAGTTAGGATCATGCCAGGAAGGCGAATGTGTGAGGACATTAGAGGAGAAAGTACAATGGATTAAATTTAGGTCCGGTTTGGTTTTAAAAAAATATCTAGTTAAAAATTTTCTCGGTATGGAATCCGAGGTAAATACATTCTACTATTGATAACACTTGCGTCAATCGACAAGATACCTGATGTAATATCAGAACCGGAACTCTCACTATAGGTACCTTAAAATAATGACACGGCAACGTAATACTGCGGTGGACTAGACATTATAAAACAGAGCCGATGAGTTTAGTATTAGAATATTCATAGTGAGATTAATCATCAGCGTCACCCATAGTGATATAAACACGATTCATCGAAAGTCACGATGAAAAAATCATTCGCCTCTAATATTTGGGAGCTAAAATATTATTTTTTATATTCAATTTATTATTTCATTTGCTATCAAATGACAATGCTCGAGCGACTACGCCATAAACTGTCGAAAATAGTGGGGATATCAGGAATTCCTAGTCTATCGTCTCATACAACTCCAATCATGGAACTGAGAACACCACCAAGGACAGCCCTTAAATGATATGAAAGTGATATTTACGCTTTGAGCTAAAAGCTAGTCACGGGAATATTTACGGCTACTTTCAGGTATAACCAAACCATATTAAATGTTGCCACATCGAAAAGAAATGTTTCCATTATTTTACACATCTTCGACCGACGATATCGTATAAAATATAATATCAAGCACATTCATTTCGTAAAACCACCACAGCGGTTAGCCTTCAAGTGAAGGAGGAGAAAGAATTTATTCAGTTAGCAAAACATTGTTGCCGAAGACGGTATTCTCGCCGACTCTAAGGCATAGTCAGGTGATCTCGAAGAAACATAAGTGTTGCCAAGTCCAAAAGGTGCGCCCTCATAACTTCGCATTTCTCCGTGCCAGCATTATCGAGCCCATTTAATTCACCCATTGAAATACAACTGTTATGGTTAGACAACTTGGGAGGCATCTTTCAACCCCTTAACAGGACTGGCCAAGGTTCCATCGGATGCCATATCGCGTGGTTGAACCATCTTCTCTTCCAAGGTAGTTGAGGACTGCGAGCGGTAAAATATTTTTCAAATCGTCAAATGCTCTTGAAAATCCGAGTGATTAGATATCACCTCACGAATATGATGAATGAAAAAGTAGCTGCTACGATTCAGATCACAAAGTTCAAGGATTTTTTGGTTTTGATATCCATTTTTACACACGAGCTACCTCGTATGGCATTTTTTTAACGAGTTCAGATGAGATTAAGTGCATAAAATGTTTATTTTCTCCGAAATTGCAGAGGAATAGCAGATTACATTATGACGGATCGCTTGCATCGCAGTTTGTATTCGACTCCTGTAATAAAAATACGTAACCTACGTTTGGGGGCTCGAACGTCTAGCGACAAAGCAGTTACTACAAAGGGTATCACTACATATCAATCGAATTTAAAGGGATTTACATAGAGGAAGGACACAAGTAAAATCCAGGTTATCAATACATCGTCTAATACTAACTGGAGGCAGCATTGCAACATGGCGATAGAAGAAAGACTCATTTTGATGGAAGCACGTGTTACCGATTTTGCTCGACTGAATTCCGGCAAGAAAAAGCGATTCATCAACTCATTCCTTAGCAAGACCTCACTGAGCTCGCAATTTAGATAAAACCGCAGAATCTGATATCTATCAAGTGGCGAGTGGTTTTCTGAAGATTCCAAAAACCACAAAATTTAAAGGCCACAGAATTTCGAACAGCCGCAAAAATTTATCTTGCCCGAATTTCAATCGACCTTGCACAGGACTCAGAAAAATATTTCCAAAATAATATATTAAGCGAATCAGTTAAAAAGAAAGATTTTCGCCTGCCTATACTCTATTTGCAGGGACTGTGGCCTACTAAAATAATTATCCGGAGGATACTCAACTTTCCTCAACATTATCCTCTCAAAAAGCACCATTCGAGTATAATTTTACATTTTGCCAGGTTCTTAGAAACAAATGAATTCTATGCTACTAATACAAATGTCGAAGACATTTTGGAAAGTTAACATCACCAACACTTTTTTTTAATGATAAGCAATCAAGTATCTGTAACATGAAATATGAACCGTTAGAAACAAGGATTTATCTTAGCAATGGTCATGGTTCAACATTCTTACTTATTTTTATTTGGTGAATCAGCAGATTGTGTACCATAGCAATTGAGACTAATGCTGTTTTTTAGAGTTAATGATGAAAAGGGGGTCTCATTGACACATTGACATTTTTTCCCTTTTTATTCACAGTTGCCACTTTCAAGGATAAAAATGACAGGATATTTTTGTTTGTGGATTGCTTGAAAATTCTCGTTGACTGATTTTTTGGATTCCAGCGAATTACAAGTGACATAATGCAATAAACGTTTTCACAAAGGTAACCATCCATGAACGACGGAAACAATATTTTTATCCAGGACAGGCCATTAGTGAGGACTACCGTAATTACTATAGTCATGGTGTTTCGGGCTCTCCGACCGCAAGGTTTCATCTGACCAGATCGTGCGTGAACTCAATATTTATAATGAGCCCGCTAAAGGCGACTAAGGGGCGTGTGTATGTATATAAATGTGTTTCTGTGTGAATGTCCAGCCGGTTACTTTTCGCTCCACTTGTTTTTCGGAGCGTGATTCGGGGGAGAGAGAGGTAAGGGAGAGGCCATTGTTGGAGCCGGAAGGAATTGGATGAAGAAAGGTCCAGCGGGTGAAACTTGGCACGGGACCACCAACAAGGCGAGCCGATGTAGAGGGAAAAAAATACTCCCAACGGCGAAGCAACAGGAGATCTTAGATGCTGAGCGGGGATCTAGGACTTCACGGGCATTGGTTCAGAGACTAATCGACCAGATATCTTTCCTTCGTGGATATATAAAAAAATAGAAAGAAGCATAATTTTTGACGCGTGGACAAACGAAAGTTGCATACCTTTCACCGGTAATTAAATTATGGATTTCGCATTCTCCAACGCACTCGTGGGCTTTCCTCCTGATAAGAATAGAGAGGCTTCTAGGTTTTGATCAACGCCGGAGAAAGTGTTTTGCTTTTACAAAACTTCTTTAGAATAAAATAGAGGTAGTTAGGAAGCACTTTCCCGCGATTCTATTCTCCGTTGGAATTGGACGATATAATTGACTGCGGAGATTAGAAAAAAAACTATGTACTGCACGCATTTTCTTCAACGGTGTCGTAAGGAGATGAGAACATGGAATGTTAAGCACATAAAAAATTCTGCTGAATGATACCAAATCCAAACAAGTTTGCATTTAAATAGAGTACGAAAATATTTGAAAGCATTTATTAGGCAATAATTTATCACCACTTTCACAAATTAAAACAGGGACGTCTGAAGAGAAAACTCCCACTCTTTTTTTGTTTGCTCTTTTAATGCCTTTCGTAAAATAGCTTATCTGTGTAAAATGTAACAAGGATAATTTGAAATCAATTCATTTATGTCAAACAATGAATTACATGTCTGCCTTTTCCAAGCTTAAAACGCTGCCATTGTCATGAGAAGAGGAATATTTGTACAAAAAGAAGCATATTACCTATCAAAAAAAACCTTCACTTGCGATACCAATGGCGAATATTTCTATCTGTTTAATAAAATTAGCTATGGCATTCTTCAGTAAAATTTTTGCATGAATTCCTCAAGTAGGCTTTGCTAAAAAATGATGTTTGTTAAAATATAATGACCCATAATTTCGCGAGTGAGCCACTAATACCTACGAGGCTACCGAAGAGGTTTCTGCCCCTAGAATCAGATTTCGAGCACTTTGCTTCAAATAATTGGAGTCTAATACCTTTTATTGGTAGTAATTTCATTTTTCTCCAGTTTTTCAATTTCTTTTTCATGTTCTTTTGGAATCCACCTCAATCTTGACAACTTATCCCTTACATCTCACTCGAAATTGCGCCGAAGATCCAGTGCCAAAGAGAGAGACTCCTCCAAGGTCCAGCGCATTTGCCAAAAATTCCTATAGGTAAAACCCTTGGACGCCATAATCATGCCAAAGTCCTTCCCGGTCAGCGATTAAATCAGTTGGAGTGGTTGGTTTTTATAATTGCCATTTTTAAACAGCACGCATGAGAATGATGGCATTGGTCGCGATGCCCAGTAGTCGTCTCATCTCCGCACGTACGCTAAGTATTTTGTAGTCGACCTTGGCAACTGCATTGATGGCACGCTAGCATCTTATCCCAGAGACTGTAGGACTCGGGTAAAGAGATGCTTGTTTTCAGATGAATGAATTCAGAAGAATCAGATGGGCTGGTATAGCTTTTGTCAAGAAGGCATCTAAAAAGAAAACTGCGTAGACATTCTGTAGAGCTGTTGACTGAGCTAGGCTTTTTCGGTAGAAGACATAAGATTGTCATCTACCTGATCAATTATGGGTTCATAGACTGTCTTTTCTACGATTTTCGTGACCAAAGAGAGCTCCCTCTAGCTATTTCTTTACAAATCTATCCATTTTTTAAAATCAAATCCCCTTTAAGGTAGTCCTAGCGAGATAGTTCCCTAGTCGTAATAGAGACCATATTCGAATTATACGTTTTAGTTTCACCAGCTGTAGGACACATCAGTTAAATATTAAATTATTAATGGTGCAACAATATAGTTTTATATGACCGAAATTGCAAGTAATTAAATGAAAATATCTAAATAGTCTTTAACCTGACTCATTTTTTTCGCGCGGTGCGTTTTAAACTCCTTCAAAACGGAAGGCTTTTTGTGATACCCAAGAACCTACTGTGGTGACAATACGATAAACTTTCAACTATAGTTGAGAAAACAAAAACTACACGTTGTAAGTTTTTTTACGACATCTAAGGGTTAGAAATACCTCATTTTTTAAATAACGTCTCTCTGGAGTGCACACGCGTACCATTTCCAATGTAAAAAGGCTGGTATTTTTGGCCAAATATCTACGAAAGTAATGTGGAAAGAGCTTGAGTTTTTTATGTCATTAGAAGGGTGAGATATTTTTCTTTAAAATGAGACCAAATTCATTGATTTTTAAGTAAAATGATATTTCGCTCAAACTACCTTAAATGCTTTGCATCTCCTATCTCCCGCCATAACGTCTAAGATTCCTCTCTCCTCTTACCTTTCCCACGATTACTCGACATTTTCCTCCCGTCCTCCTGCCAAATTTGTCAATGCTCTTCTATTCTCACTCATCATCAATTTCTCTCCGACCATATTTCACACTTCAATAGTTTCCCTCTCCATCTAGGCTCTCTCAAACGCCTCCAATCAGCGGCCATCTTCCTTCCGTAACAACCATTTTTATGAGCCATACCACACTATGACTTCGATACTACTATTTAGTAAATTTTAAAAGTCATTTTATGGTTTTTTCTTAGTCATTATTAATATTTCTCCTTTAAAATCCATTCATTCCATACATTGATTTGCGAAAAAGTAAATAAATATATACTCTTGGACTTAAAAACTTCATGCGATTAGTAAGAAGATTCAATAGACTCCATAGCAACCTTTCAATTTGCGCATGTGCCACAGATTGACATTTAAAAACGTGCTTGGCAGCAGAAAGAAACCGCGTTCATCCTCCCTCCAAAACGACAAATTGTCGGAACCATACAGTGCAATTCTCCGTATTAAGATTTTAACCAACTTTCCCTTAAGGTATATACCCATATTTCTCGCTTTAAAACCCTTTCCCCGATCAGCTCCCTCGTATGACTAGCGCTAAAAATGAAGAAAAATAAAATCTTGCAAAATGCACGATCGGTAGAAGAAGACTCGGGAAAGGCATCAGGATCTCATGAAATCGCGAATGCAGCGCGCAGTCTGACAGTTTAAAATGTGTCGTCACCTCCTACGCCCTTGAGGGAACCGAGTTCCTGTGGTCTGGCAATGAGTTCCGAAAGGGTTGAGGAGGGAGAAAGTCAATAGTATACAAGCGCCGTTTCGCAGCGAGGATGCGAGCGCCCCGTTGTTGAAGATCAGTGGCGTGAGAACAGAATGGGTCGGCCGGGGATTTTTTTTCTTCGCCTCGTCCGCCCGCCTGATACGCTTATCTGCCGGCTTTTAACAATCCTCCATTCCTCTCAAATTTCGAAGCCTCTCTTCCTTACTGCTTCGCCCACGCTCAAAACACTCGCCTTCATCTCCCGACTACAACCAACTACGCCCTCATCTACAGGAAAATAAGGACATTAGTTGGACAGGAAATGAAAACAGTCTCTATTTCACCGTATTATACTATCTTGCTCACCAACTACCGGATATTTTTTCATGCACGGCGATTATGACCATGACAAGGTATGTTGACTATGGTATGCGTGAAAAAAGACTCTCCGAGCGTCGGGCAAAATATCTCTTAAAATGAGGTTGTTTGAGTGCACAGTGTAATGAAGCTATGAAAAAACTTCTCTCAATGACATAATCCACTAGAGAGAAATTTTTAAGAACAGAGCAATGTGTTTTTCAATGGTTTTTGAGCTTCGCCAAGGCAGAGGCATAGACATACGAAAATATATTAATTTAGGTTTAATCCCTATTAATGACGGGGTAGTTTTTCGAACCAGAGAGAGTCCATCAAGTCACTGGATAGGGTCATAATAAAGGAATCAAAATTTATTGAGGGAATAAGTGAATATATATGTAGTGAACTTATTTAAGAAATAGTAAAATATCAAGGAAAAAAGTTATATCTAATTCTATGAGTGCTCTACAAAAATGACAGATGCGCGAATCCACAATTTTGGCATAACATAAAATAGCCTCCATGTCAAAGCAATGGTATCGTAGAGGAAGATACTAAAGAGAGCATCGGAGAAGGAAAGCAATAAATGACTAGAAAGCACCACAAATAATGGGTTCCATTTTAGTTTAGTTTACAGTCCGAGGAGCGCGAGTATGTTATGGAACATCGATAACAAACGCATAGCGACATGAAATATTGACAAGGCTTAGTTTTAGATCCTAAGCTCAATGTTTTTATCAATACAGTTATATATGCAGGGGAGAGGCAAACTAGAGGAACACACATTAAATCTCATTTTCCCACGACCAAATATTTCAGCGCATCGCAAGCTGCTTGATACAAATAGCGAACTGGGAAAAAACCTAAATGGTTAAAGCTTAACACGTCCCCATTTCTTTCGTCAGGCTATTGAAAGGTGTGAAGGATAATAAACCAATTCAGCCGATGGAATCGGAGGATGTTACGAAAATGCAAATCATGAGCATCTCAGTCTCTTTCCTAATCGCCCTTTTGTGAGCGCCTGTTTCGCTTTTAGGCAGAAAGTTTGGCCCATCCTCCCTCCATTCCTAATTGCCTACTCTTGTTCGTCAGAAGACAAAAGAAGCACGCACAATTACGTGTTGACGCAACCAAGTAGACTAGGAACGTCCGGCGTTATTCGGCGAACCACCAGAATGTAAAAGAATCACCATCACTTAGATTTAGAGGTGAAAACTTAACAGATTTTGAGGTTTTTGTATTTCATGTTAGCAGTACATCGAAAAGGATAAGCACTTCCCTCGAAGTTTATTAAATTAAGCTATTCACGTGCTAAGATATATCACCGCGTGCTTAAAAAAATCGATGCTACGGCTGAAGACTTAGCGTATGTCCAAAATATATTTAACTCGTTAATTTAAAATTTATTTACGCTATTGAATCAGTTAAAATATTATCAATGCATGAAATGCAGCTAGCTGGAACGCATTCAATGATCGAATTCCACAGGGAACACTACAATTATTGCCTCATATTTTGAGTTTTCATGATGAAGTTCAAAATAATTTTCTGCCCGGAGCAACCCATGTAAGTGTGCTCGTCGAGATGGGATGCGAAATGCTAATCATCCGATGAGGGTGGGTCCATGAGTATCATCTCACATCTTTTTTTTGCGCGCCCAGCTGAATATATTCTCTTAAGGCTTCTACTTTCTGTAATAATATGCATGAGGATACTTTTTGAATGCGCGTTCAGGAATCATCATCAGTAGACATTTATGGACTAGACGCCATTTTGGCGAGTTTGCTTAGTTTGGCCAATTTTGGCAAAATAATTACAGGTTGTGCTACCGGTGAAATTTGACTTGCATCATCTCAAAGTCAATTTTGGCCAGCGGTAAAAAAAGGAGTCATGGGATAAAATACGGAAAAAAACTACAACGATGAAAACTACCTGGGAAATTCTGACTTGATTCTGCGTAATTTGAGTTTCAATCATCTCTTCACTCTAATGGAGAAGTAATCATCCATCAAAAATCTAATCCTTCATAATTTGGAATGCATGAATATTACGAACTCTCTATTTTTTAATGAGACTGATGCATTCATTACCACCTCTGAAATAATACCGCTCATTTTTGTTTTATAATTCGAGCATCGCTCCAGCCTCCCATCTGTACGTCACATTCCCAAATCATGGCTATTCATTTTCCACCACTGGCCCGAGCTCTTGACTTTTTGACCGTGGGAAAGTACATCCAAGGCTCACTTTCATGCCATACTCCTTCCACCAGTGTGACGCTACCTGCACATATAAGGAAATACATCAATACTGAGAAATAGTGGTTAGTGGATGAGCACATATTCCATAGTCAGAATACTCGCCTAAAATTTAACCATCTATTGGAAAATTGATCTTCCAATTCCTGTACTTTTCAAGTCCGGCAGCGTAATTTGGCTGACCATCGGGATCGTGAATGAATCCTTATGCCAGAGAGGAAATTTCTTCCAAAATCGACATGTCTCAAGGGCTGCCGCCTATTTATTTCTTTCAAAACGTTTCAGATTTCACCACGTAGTTTCGCATAGAATGAGGTTCGTGCAAGGAAACTCATTTAATCGTTACGTGGGAAAAGTTACAGGATTCCTCAAGAGGTTAATGATGGTGTTTGGGTTTATTAGATACGATACGGTGATGCTCAAAGTTTGATCAGAACCAACTAGGCATTCAAACCGGATTGAATTATGTGACGAACTTGGGAAATCGGTCAACTTGATACATTGCCTGGAGTTTAACTGAGAATTTTTTAGGTGCTCTGAAGAGTCACTACTTTTTCCCGTCATGATATACCTCCACCAACACTTCCAAAATAGCAATGACTGCTGGCGTGTCGGAGGAGAGTTTTCAACCACCATGCCAGACTATTCTCCTTCCCCCGTTCTCATTCAAGTAGCTCTGCTGTCGGTTTTATGACGCGAGGGATTCCCATGGCTTGTGGATCTGAGCGCAGTCGTTTGGCAACATAACAAGGTAACACGGGGAGGAGAGGGAAGATGGCCTTTATGAGGAAACATTCATCCCATTCGTCGTTCCTGATACTGCTATTTTTTCCGAGACTCTACAAGGGCCCCCACTCTTTTCTTTCCACTCAAGTGATTAGCCAACAGCCAGCATCTCTTCTTCCTCCGACGGATCCTTTCGATGATGCTGTTTTGTAATCTATACGGTCCTCCAGAAACCTTGTAGAAAACATTTGGAAACCGATGTGATGGGCTAGGTGACTTTAAGTGCTTCAGAACGGCAGGAGTCCCACTCACGAAAATGTTTTCACTGAAAGGGATAAATTATACGGGGGACATGCAAGCGGGTGGAATTCTATCCTTTACCCGATGTGCTACGGAAAGATGTTCGGATATTTTTTCAAGCCAAAAAAATAATGACCACAGTTGATTGGAGTGAAGACCTACCTAAGAACCCACTTATAGGAAAATTTAGCTTATTAAGTTTTTGAATGATAAAAATTTCATCTTTTGAAGCATTTCACAATTCAATACACACATTAATTCAGATTTTATTAAGGCTTTTTCTATGAAAATCAGTGTAAATTCGATCCATTTCCAGCGATATCAACCACCGAATTTCATGTGCATCAGAAAACCCACCCGAGTGGCTTACGTTGCAGCAGTTAACAATTTTCGCTCCCACAGAGTTTTAAATTTTATGGACTGATCAAACTCTTGACGAGAGCAAAATTTTCAATTAAAATTCCTTTATTGGGCTTAAATTATGTAAAAAAAGAAAGCTCACTCATCATTTATAAAGAAAGTTCACATCATACCAATCCTTTTAATGCTAAGAGTATATCCTATGGAAAGAAGAAAAATGCCAAGGTTAATTTTTCGTCGCATTTCTGAGTTTCTAGGTGTTCCAATCGAATGAAAACCCCTTGCCAACAATTCGCGGGGTTTAGAAAAATCCAAATTAACTTGAGTAAAATAGGATAAAACCATGCCTCTCCTCTCGCGGAACTCACTTACTCTCTCCAAATACTCACATACCTCTATGAATGCCAAATCAGTTTGCAGGTGATAATGGAGAATTTCAAACTATAGTTGGCCACTTTGGTGTTTCGAAAAATGTTTCTCAGGATTTGATAGCAGAAACGCTGAATGCACATATGTAAATTGAGAGGCTTTGGAGGTGTCGAAAGTGATTTCACTCGCTCTACCTTCGAACGCAACGAAAGCGTTCCACCGTCTGGTTGGAAGTCATTCCCATCAACGGTTGGTTAACCACCATTCAGAAGACAAGGAGAAGAAACTAATTGGTCTGTTATTTCTAAGAAAGGAACGCCAACAAGCGCGAATGCGGGTTCTTGGACCGAAGGGATTGCTGGGTCACTTCCGCCGACAGCGAGAGGTTGAATGGATCTCCGAGCCGTGATGAATACGTTGAGGAAATTGGCTCGATTTTATAAGCAAACAAAACAAATTAATTTGACGGACACGACTCTGACAACCGTGTCGAAGATACGATTATAATGAAAAAAATTCAACGAGATACTATTCTGGGATTTGTAGGGGCTTTAAATAATGAGAGAATTTGCTTTTTGAGAATTTTTACGAGAGATTCAGGAGTACATTTATTCCATCCTCTATTTTCTTCGTATTCTGCCAAATTTTTAATTTATATATCGTCTGTTGATTTTATGATACGCCATCACTGTCACTTTGTAAAGCAAAGTCTTCAAAACATATTTTAAAGTGGCAACTATATACGACTTGTAGCCCATTTATCATTCAGCGTGGAATGATCATTTTTCTCTATGAGTAGGGAAACGAAATGTGAAGTTACATGAGTCGATGGTAAAAACTTAGGGCAGTCCACGAATGGTAACATTTCAGGACATTTTAAAATCATATCAGAACAAGGTAATTCCATGACATAGCTTTTTCAACGAGTTGTATAGGTAAGATTTTACATAGTCAATGAAAATTTCGCAAGAGATCGGAAATCAACAGCGATGGAAGAGTTTTAGTGGAAAATGAATTTTAGTCAAAATTTTACTTTTTAGAAATTAGCCTAGATGGCATACATCCTATCCACTCTGAAACTGTGGGGCAAATCACATACTATACTGGTTAGATCAAAATTAATAGACGCTCCAACGGAAACTTTCTAATTATGTAGATGGGAACGAGGAGCATTCAGCAGACCAACTTCAGCTCGTTTAGTTAACTTTTTATCTTTCGACATAACTGCTGGAAACAATCACCTGAAAAACTTGTCAGTTTTCTTTACGACAGGCCTGGAGAAAAGGATCTGACCTATTTAAGGTGGAATCGAAACAGGTCACGATGCAGCGGGGAGTTGGACATCTTTCGGGCGGCAGAGGACCTCGACCGAACACAGCGCATCCTCCCCGAAGACTTGACGTATCCTACAAGTCATCTAGCCCGAGCGTAACTGCAGTCAGCAGTCAATCATTCAATCCAACCTTACAGCTTGGAAGTGAAAACGAATATGCACAGTATTCATAGAGGAAAATGTTCACACCCAAGTTTTGGTTCTCGGCGCGCGGGCCATACCATTCTTAAAATATCTCTAATCCTCGGAGTCGGATATCAGAATAACGAAGCTAGGATATGTACTTTTAACTAACAAAAAATAATGTGTAATCCTTCTAGTAACACCAATGTCAATTAGAAGAATATTGAAAGGTAAAAGGTTACTAGGAACTTTTCCACCCCACATTTTGTACCGTAGTCTACTGGGGTTCAGTAGCTCTAACAATTTCGGTGAAAATTGCACAGTCTTACCTTAAACTTCAGCCTTTGAAATTACTGGTGGGCACCATAGTACTACTAATTTTTAAGATTATAATTTTATGTCATTTTATATGGTAGAATGTTCTATAAATCGGATCCAATACCTCCACAAGAACTTGTAACAGATAGCTGTCGGTGATTAACTAAAACTGTGTAAACCAAACATTGATTTATAGCTCGGGAAGAAAAGGAAATATCCGAACAGACTTTGAGCATATCAAAAGAGGCAGGTTGACAGAATAAGCTCTCTTGGAAACAGTAATGCCGCTATTAAAAGGAAGATGACCAAAAGTATAAAATCATAGCAGAAAGAAACACTGGTGGCCACCAGCGAAAATAGTAAGTCGACGATAAATCATGCAAGAAGTTGTCATGTGGATTAATTTGATATCGTATCGAATTTTTGTTGGCATAAAACCACGAAAAAAATCAATTCATATATTTAAAAAAAATATATGTACAAACTATGGAATGCTCAAAATTTCTTCGTTCGAGGGAAAAATGTCAAAATATCTCCGAAGTGATAAAGTTAACGCCTGCCGAAACAGGTGTCATGGTGAAATATCATTAAATTTTTAACCTACAATTCCATACACGGAGGTTTATAGAAAATTTATGGAGTGTTGTAAACATGTTTATTCCAGATTTATAAGAATAAGCCACTTTCAGTGATCACGTACGGTAGCAGTCGCTGACAGTACCTGTTTGTTTTTCTCCGAAGGTTTGGCACTTGGGTTTGGCAATATTTGATTTTCAACATACACTGCAATACTGCAATATGAATCGCAAAAGTCGCATGGTATAATGTCACATTTTACCGCATTGCATCATACTATACTGCAAACCTCGAGCGTACTACACCGGGCTAAAAGTCGCAGGAGAGACAAATCCTAAGACCTGAACGCAGCTGTTAGCGGAGGAAAGGAGTGAGGGAGGGAAAGGGGTGGGGGTGCCTCCCGGCGCTCAGGAGGGGCGGGAGAGGGCGCCAACGGCCAGGGGAGGGGGAGGAGCGACGGAGATGAGCGTCCGTCGAGGAAGAGGTGGGGAAGGAAAGCGAATGAAGTGGGGGGAAGGGCCGATGGGGGAGGGGGTGGGATTGGAAGAGGAACCGCGAAGGCCGTCCCCGTGGAGTAAGAGCGGTTTTCTCTGCCTCCGGTACGCATGGATCGCTTTCTTTTTTTCCTGTTCCTAAGACGTCGCGCGCGGGAGGTGTGTGAGTGGGAGGGAATGCGATGGTTGGGGGAGGGGCGGAAGCCCTCCTCTCTCGCAGTACGTAATGGACGGGATGAGGCCGAGATGAAGATGGAGATGGTGGAGGATGGTTGGAGGAGGGGGTTGTGAGAGAAGGAATTGTCCGTCCGTCCGTTACGGAACGAGAGGAGGTAAAATGAGGGCAGCACTGGAACAAAAGAGCATCGCGAGGCGGAAGACTTCTTAAAACGTCATCATCATTAGTTTTCAATCTGAAGATCGATTACTGCAACCCTTCACCCTTCCCAATTTGACGTCAATTCTTCCAAAAATTTTGAGTTAACTTTTCCTTTGTTTTCGAAAGGTCGCAACCGCCATTCTCAATAACGATCATCTTATTATCCTCACAGTTTTTCCCCTCTGTCTTGTACTTCAGGCACTCTTGTTTTCGCCGCAGTTCATTGCCATTTAGCAGTGATCATTAGCTATTATTTGCGCCAGTATGTCAACATTGTTAACCTGAACGACCCAACAAGGTAACAACGAGAACCTTGTCAAAAGCTATTGTTCAAAGTATAAAATACAGGTACGATCTGTATCAACGGCAGCAATCACACACATTACTGAAATTTTAAATTAGCTCCCGCAGCTTGGAATGAAAAAGGTGCTTGCGTGAGAGGAAGTAGACTTGGAAGGAAAAGCATGCTGAAAGCAAATGAAATGAGCCAAAGGATGTAGAATGGAAGAATAAAGTAGACATGCTAAATAACGAATAGAAACTATCATTTTCAATAAGAACGTTAATTATTTGGAAGACTCAATTCCATCACATCAATTAAAAACGTTAAAACTACAGAAGAAACTCATCAAATATAAAATCATCAGCAAAAAAGTCATCCATTCCTTCGTATTTTGCAGGCTGCCATACATGTGTAGTTCTAGAATGTCATGCCTCGACCAACCATTCCATCATAGGTCATCACCATCATTTATGACTAATCAAGACTAAGGTGGCAAATGGCAGTAAGTGAATAATAAGGAAATGAATGTGAATAAAATGACTAGGCGTCTGGTGCATCTGTCATTTACCGCTGCTCTTGCCCACTGTGAATGAAATGTAATTCCAACTCCTGCCACAACCTTCACACGCAAACAGAATTCATCATACAACGTGCAAATCCCCGTACACAGAAAGCGGTTCTCTCGAAAATAAATGGAATCTAGAATGCATCGCTATTTAGAGAGTAACCACCACACATTCACAAGCTACGAATGCATTTTGAGAGGATTCCTGGGTAATCTGAGTGACTGGACAAACGGAAGAAAGGAATTCAATCTTTTCATGAATTGTGCGAAGAGATGGGCTTATGATTATTTAAAATACAATCATGATGTCATAAAAATTTTGGTCCTAAACACTGGCGTTTTTTTTAACGTGTAGATCTGAACCTATTTCTGGGCTTACAATTGATGAAAACTTAGATTTATCATCCCCTGGAAAAAATGTCTAAGTTTCGCAAAATGTATGCCCACCCGGGTGATTCTGCGAAGAAGGTAACGTCAAAGGATATGATTGATCGTGCTGTCCGCTTGAAAATTTCACAAAGAAATTGAGTATGCGCGTTAATTTATTTGGAAACGATTGTCTTCCTCGAGAGTTCCAAGCTAATGACTTAAAGCTCCATCACTTTCAAAGAATCAACAACAATTTTCAACGTGACATTATCATCGACAGTATTTCACTTCGAATTCCGCCTTTCCTTCTTCTAACCTTTTCAACACCCGACCTCTTCTACCTTGTCTATCTCAGTCTCATTTCGGTTCGAAAACTTAATTCCTCGATTTCCCTTCCTAAATCTCCCCTCCATCTGTTTCCTATGTTTATCCATCATGTTTATCTGAGAAATATATTGGGCATCAGTGCGTTATTCGAGGTTTTCTGAGCCTCTACTTGATGGGACATTATCATGAGGATAATCCAGCAATAATTCAATCGTTTGGATGGGCGTGACGCCCGTCATCACCAACTTCGCGAAGTACTTTTACTAGCTGAGCTAATTAAGGGCGCTATCAAGGTTCTTCATCACGCGTGCGTTTGTGTTGACGCCATTTTTAAATAGCGCTTTAATTACGACAGCTGACAGGCTTCAGCCCCATTCTCTCCATGATTTGACAAGCCTATGGAGCCTGATTCTGATTGCCAATCTCTTAGTTAATTAATACACAAAAAGTCTGTACTATTTATTTATTAGTAAACCTTTTTTAAACTATGATGATAAATAAGTTATTCTCCCAACTGAAGTTATTACACGGTCAATAAACAATTATTGACAATCCTGTAGTTCAGTCTCCTAAGCAAAAGTCCTGGGCGCGCGACTAATTGTAATTCTATACATTTTATCTGATGATATCAATCGCTAGTTTTAATTGTTAGAGTGCCTTCCTAGAACAACAACTGTGAGACTTGCCTTTTACGGCAGTTCACGTTTTGGATAAGAACACGAAAGAAGGATCCGTGATCCCATGCCAGGCGTATTTTTCCGCAGTGTATCTGCTTCATGAACTTCATTGTAGCCCAAGTTGGCAATGTTTTCAGTTATTATCGCATATTCGTGATATATTTGGCTGGTACTTCCACTAAAATATCTCTCAGCCTGAGATTCTAGGTTTGAATCCCAGAAACCTTGTATATTATCAAGTGCGATCCCAATTTCTTCAAGGGTGCTTGCTGGAGAGGACATAAACTGCAGTACCTGCTCGGTCAATCTGGTGGGGCAAGGTGAACCACTACGCATCTTCCATTAGAAACAGGGTAACGTCGGAACCGAGCTTTACTGTAGTCTTCCCCTTTACCCAATATTATCCCTCCCTTACTATTCTATGCACTTTTCTTAATGGACCAAATGACCTCAGTTGTCGGTCGCCCACCCAATCAAACCCACCCAATCAAGCCATTGGAGACAGCTGGGAAACGGCCGGCGCCCCACAAGAAGAGTGGGAAATTGGGGTGGAAGGAAAGTGAGACACAACGAAGGTCGATCATGGAGGAAGTAAAGGTCGCGTGAGGAGGATATAGGCTGAACGAGGGGGAGGAAGAAGACTCGAGGAAGTCACGGGGGTGGGAGAGGGGGATAGAGGACGGAACGCTAAGAGGGGCGCATGTAAGGAGAAGAGCCGCGCGCCTCCGATGAAACGAGATGACGCATGAAAGAAAACGAGAGGGTTGTGAACGGGAGATGGGAGGGGAATGGAGAATAGGAGAGGTTGATCGCTGCGGCAGCGGCGGGCGGCACTGCTACGTCTTTCCCGTTAGGTTACCCCTCTCGCTCCTCCTCGACACCTCCTCCGTAACTTTCCTTCCCCTTTCCGCACGGCTAACCCGAAGACACCGATCGGAGAGGGAGATAGCAGCGAGCGCCGCGACCGAGTGAGTCTCCCGGTGGGTCTTCCTCTTTCTGAACGCAACCGCGCGCAGGTATCGGCCGGGCGGCGGTGGCGGTGACGACTAGTCATCCCGCGTAACCGCTCCGCTTCCTCCCCGACGGCATACTATCAATCACAGCGCGGATCACAGACAGCATAAATGCTCATTTTCGCAGACTCCAACTTCTCCTCTCCCCATAGATGGCACTCGAGTCGCGAGCAAGGCACAACTGCCTGCAGACCACAGCTGCAACGAGTTTCTTCCCTTGTTCGGGGTACACTTCAAAGCGTTTACGAAGTTCAGAAAAGAGATGAGGCGTTTTCCTGATATGCATCGCACAGACCTCTAACTTTATATTAATTTTCACGGTTTATAGAGTGAATTAGAAAATATATAAAAAATTGCACTCAAAGTGAAAATATTTTCATCCTATCACACTGCAGAAGAGGTCAATTTCTAGTATTTAGGCCAAATGGAAAGCCTATGATGCGTCTAATGATTGAACCAAATCGATAATAGCTGGCCAAAAAGCAGTTCAATAAAATTAAAAAAATTAATTCCATACACTCTGTCACTACAAAAAGCCCACAAATTCTAATGTCTGCCAGGCAAGCTGATGGGGTATATTTTAAAATTTTTGTCCTCAAAAGAAACCTGTTGATACAGGATAGCCCACAACTTTGAATGCAACCAAACCAGATTAAAGTCATCCAAAAAGCTAATGTCACTTACGCACTGTCACCCACGTATAGTAGCTCACAATTGATTCGTGTTCCCAACAGGCAAGCATGACTTTTCAGAAGGGTGGACGCAAATTGCTGACAGAGCAATGTTAACAAAACCGTATTGGAGCGGACAAATCTGGAACAAGTCTATGAACGAATCACATATCCACCATACTCATTCAATAATAACTGACGTTTTACGATAAAATTTTTGTAAGCAGCTCAAACGTTTTACAAATGTCCCTGAGAAGCTTTCGTTCAAAGTCTGCGGAGGATTTGAGAGCAAATTCATCAATGACGAAGCTCTTTGAAAAAAACAGAATGAGTTCAAAATGAGGCCCAAGGGGTAAAAAAAGAAGTTGATGGCAGCCGTACCGGTGAACACAGTCGTTGAGAGCATTTAAAAAAAAATGGCGGAGGCACTCTCGGAATGGGTGTTGCGCTTACTTTTTTGTATCGTATATGGTGCTGTCAGACGGCGTTGCCGATTTCACCTTCTTGGAGCTTCCATACACCCGCGCGAGCGCGCGCTTTGGAAGGAATGCGTCTCTTTTTTTCCCTTCTCTCCTCTCCTCCTCTGCGTCGATGCTTTTGGGGAGAGCTGTGCGCGATGGGAGGAGTGTGCCAGGTGAGAAGTTGCCTCGGGCATAAGACGAACCACCGAAAGACCGTGCGCTCTCAGGTTCTCAACGAATTTCGCACGGTTGTGTTACAAGATTGCGCCCTTTATGCCACGGAGCCTCCGGAAATTTAATGTAATATGAAACAGCCCTATCAAACCTTGGGAGCTCCAACAAGTTTATATCCCGAAGTAAAGCAAACACAAAGGTTCAAGTTAATTTACTGGACTCTTTTCGGTGATCTAATTGTTCAGGTCATTTCACAGCGTTTTATTTCTTATCTATGTTGAGGCACAAAGAGAAGAGACATGCTCCATTCTATAGACGGAATTCAACCCCAAAAATTTGGCTTAGTGAGGTTGCCGTTCCACCAATCGCGTTATTGTCCATAGGATGGATGTTATCTTAAAATTGTGGAACATATGCCACCTTTTGCTGAGATACGCCAAAGATCGAAGCTGGGTTTGTCTTCAAATTTATTCCATTTCCAAAATAACTTTTAACTAATCAACTAACCACATTATCATAGATAGGAAAAAAAAGTCTGTCATCGGTCACACTCAATTGGGGGCGGCTGATTATCATTCCAATTGGATTGTTATAATTCAAATTAGAATGAGTTTAAGCCTAGCTTACCTTTTTTATGCAATGGGTATTGGAACGTAATGTAACTAATTTTCTGAGACAGCCTGTATTCTAAGTGGAAATAAGCCATAGTAATTTTGAGGCAGGCCTAAGAAGTAACAATTCCAATAAAGCCCATATTGCTGTAGTATCAAATGAATATTTTCAGCGCGAGCTAGAAACAATGCCGTAAAAGTGCATGTTTATCAGGTTACACTGATTTCAGCCACTAAATAAGCTTCCAAGTTGTTGCAGAAACAAAAGATTACAGTATCAAAAGTGGCAAATGCAAAATAAAAGTTCTTGAAAATTCCAAATATATCTGTAAAATATGACCCTTAAATATAAATAGTAGAGTTCCATAAAAACCCTTGAGTAGGCCGCGTATCTGAGCGACAGCAGGGGATATAATATCTTCCCTTTAACGTCCGCTCATCACTATTCCAAGTCTTCGCGAGCTCGCTAAACTTTCCATCGCCTTTGAGGCCTTGGAATAATGGAATTCCACTCAACTCGCCCGGCTTAAAATTCAGCGAAAAAAAAGCGAAGTAAAAAGACAGCTGGAGATTAATCTTAATGCCCGTGAATAATAATAATAATTCAATCGGCGTATTTACCGGGCACTCATCAGATAAAACTTATTTAAAAAATCCAAGCCACTCGGACGCACTGCCTCGTCCCAACCTTGGTCGCGGTGTGCCAGCCAGCGGATGGAAACGCCTGGGTCTCATCTTCCCGACCAGCCGTCCGTTATCTCAATCGTCCCATCCATCTCTCCTTCTTGCCCTCCCACTTCCCTCCCTGCCCCTTCCCCCTTCACCATCATACAATGCCCTCCTCTCCTTCCTTCCGTCCGGTTCATCCAACGGTGGAGGCCTCCAATTCGGAGGCTGAATCTAAGATAACATCCAGATGACACGGAAAAAAGTAAAGGTTTCCCGTATGAACGCAGGCGTTGAATCTCCAAGCTGAACTGCATACGGAGGCTTAAACCTTAGGCGAATGTCGGATTATAGTAATGTTACGATAACCGGGCAGCCCAAAGCTATGAAACTCTTGCACAAGTATTATCTATTGGAAGACGATACACGAGAGATTAAAGCCTCTAGCTTAGGAGGTTTTCAGAGGATTTATGAGGGCCCAATAAAAAATCTTAAATATGACAGTAAAAGGAATTATGTCAAAGGATTGGGTGTGCCGAGAAATGTACGAGAAAATGCAGTCAGAGATATATAAAACTTAATGCATATTAATATTCACAGAAATAAGACAGCACGGTAGAAGTAAGAGGAGTCAAACACGTGATTAGTACAAGGACTGGACAAAGCGGATGGAATAAGCACCTTATAGTATTTCCCAGTTCTTTCGCAAACAACAGGTCATTTTTCACTAAATATAACCCAAGAGTTGATGCAAAGAGATCGAGTTATAAACTTCTTAATAAACTCCTACTTAAACGAATTAATCGAGTTATAAACTTCTATACGCCTGATCCTTTTATTCAAGCTCATCGATTCAAACAATAACCGTTCAAGTTTCATCAATACCTATTATCGTCTACCTAATGCAGACGACTATTACTTTCACATTCCTGAAAAAGCAGGCCCATGCTTCAATTTGAAACCACGAGTTTGGGTATTCAGTAAGAAATGATGGGTGAATTTTGAATAATTTAGAATTGATCTTAAGATATAGGCAACATAATTAATAAAATTAAAATATACATCGAAACATATGGGGATGAAAAACTAAGCAATATGCCTACATAAAATAAAAGCAAAATACTAGTTGAAAATTTGGAGTTCATACAGTGTTAAGTGTGATAAGACGGTTTCATATTAAAGGGAAGGTAAAATAATAATGGAGCTTCTGCCAACATCCAGAGGTATGTATACGCAACAGGGATGCTCACACAATCCTTCAAGTCATCGAGTTGTTCATCGACGCTGCAGCATTTTGGGTCATTAGCGCCCAGCGAAGGGGAAACGCTGACTAGGCGTAGTGAGTAGTGAGGCTGGACAGGGGCAAGAGAAGAGCATTTTGGGTCTTGCTACGCCACGAGGATATGTGCCAACGGGTCACACACGCAGCCCAACACTTCATCAAGGACAGGAGGCGTGTCTAATGCATCATAGTCTCCTTCCCAAAAAACTTTGAAATTATCCAGCATAGGGCCACTGCCAGTACTTTCACATCCCCAGATACCTTGGCCAAACTCCCCGTTATCACCACATAAATCAGACTTTTTATGCCCTGAGGCTCTTAATTATAATAACCAGCTACTTTCCCTCTAAAATACCTTTCTCTCAACGCACTATTATGCATTCATCATAAACCACTCTTCCACTCAATGGTACAGTTTACTGGAGGCTAGCCTGAGGGAGAGGCAGGCGACTGTTTTGGGACGGTTGGAATAATGAAGCTCAGTGGTGAATTAAGGGAATGAAAAGCAATATGTTCTTTGGGGGAAAAGGTAACGGAGAAGGTTGCATTTCCTCAAATGAGCCTTCATCAAAACGGTCCATAACTAGAATCTAAACCAAATAATGTGATTCCTGTACGCGACGATATTCCGTTATAGCTCGGAGGTTAAATAAGGGAAAGTAGTAATTACAAAGGAAGTATTTGGCTTCATTTTAATGACTCATATTTTCATCTTCCTCCTGTCCTTTACATATTCACTAACATGACATTCCATCCTCTTGCAGACACACCAGCCCCGCCCACAACAATTCCAAGTTTTGGAAGTTACCCAGAGGTACCTGGCTCTCACTTCTGTAGTTAATGCTATCGGTCACACCTCAACCTCCTGGCACTGCATAACAGTAAGGACATTTCTGTTCCTTTTTCGACAAATATCATGTTCTATGTAATTTTTCGGTTTGTGGCTTATAAATAACGAATGGCTTTAACATTAATTAACCACTATGTAAACTTTTCTATAAGGTCCTCTCACTGTATTGACGTTTAGTCCTTCCGGATTCATCGTACCAGTGATTTTCTTCGTTTAGGTCATCCTTAAAGATCGAGATTACAAGAAGGTTGACTATTGTGTCCCTTAAATATGGATATGGCAATCGAGACAGAGCAAAATTATATTCTCCTTTCATTAGATGCTTATATCTACCTTCATATCAAATTTCTGTAACAATTATCTCGAAATCACCCAAATACTAGTAACATAGTATAGAAGTTCTATTTATGTTTTGCCTATTTATCATGTATAAAGAAATAAATATAGATTCTTACACTAACGACTTCATTTGTTTCTTAATATCGTCGAATTAAATGCATATTGTTGATAAGATGATATAGAGCTCAAATTTTTTGATAAATTGGCATTAAGGGAAGATAATTTTCACTCCAAACGTTTGATACAAGTTGCAGTTAAAGTTCATTTTTTAAACTATGTAACAACAGCATTTCACTATTAAGTATATATATCCTCTTTTCTCATATTAAGCTAGAAACGAACTTTGTTCTCTGTGAAGCGACATTTCTAGTTTTAAAAGCTTGGCGTTCATACCTACGTTCAAGTGAAATCTCTACAAGGGCATTTTTGTTCATTGCAACCGTCATAAATCCAATAATATCATACCTTGCTCTTTTGGACCTTAATGAACGTTCAATGCCGAAATCTTCTTTCAAATTAGAGACCAATCATCCGTTTAGTATATTCATTTCAGGTAATCAAATTGACTTCCGCAATGCTTTCTCATATCGCTATAAAAATTATAATCACTCCAAATTGGTCCTACTAATAAGCGTGAACCTAAAACAACATATCATTCTCAATGTGACTAGTAAGCTACCACTGCTCAAAGAAACCCTTTCACAGTCGAACTCCTAATTTTAAAAAGGAATTAATCAGGATAAGTCCTCCCAAGATCAAAAGATGATTTCATATCCAATCGAAGTGAGTTACCTTCGCAAGCGTCATATCCATCGAATTATAAATCGGTAATTTTGTGGCTGCTAGAGCATCCTTTTGAGGAATGTATTTCCTCAACATTTCATTAATCTCAGGAAAACAAGTGGTACTTACCTTTATTGCTATCACGTTGATAGCACGTTTTATTCATGCACGCGTGTGTACATATTTGGTAAGCTAAACAACTACCAAAAGCATCATAACCACATTTTCTCTTCCGATCTTTCATAATGCCAGAAATGAGTCACTTTGAGGAGTCAACCATGTGGAAATTACGATAGTTATTATACCCATACTATGATATTCACGAACTACGTACTAACAACAAGCTTAAGAAATGAAAATGAATTAAAGATTAAAAGAAAAATTTTAGTACTACGGCTAAAACACCCATGCATATTTTTTTCTAATGAAAAATAAAGTGAAATTAAGCTATAAAATTCCCAAGAGTACGGAAACAAAAAAAGCGGAAAGAAGTTTTGCAACATGCAACGAATGATTAGCATAATTTTTGGGCTTGTTAAAATCCTGGCGTCAATAAAAAAATTAACTCAACTATATAGGTTTATAACTACGTTCCCAAGGCGGCGATGATTTACGGTAGCTTGTTAACTCTAATACCCACGGTATCTCCATTCAATTCGTATGTCCCGCCCTAATCCCATAGCCTCCCGAACTTTCCAGCCGGCATTATCAAGGGGGCTTGTTTTTATGGTCATCGCTCCACCCTCTTTCTCAGGTCATCCCAGGAGAGCGTGTGGACGTGGAAAGAGTGCCCAAAGAAGAAAGGCGACTCTCGGGCATGAGGATCTGCCCTCGCCCTACTGAAACACTTTTTTCCCCCGTCGACTCTTCACTCTCATTAAGCGGCCTTGATTTCTTTCGACTCACACACGTATGCATACCCTCTTGAATATTCATAGGCATGAAGTACCCACCTTCTTCCGTCAACATCCCTTCTTATGCGAGGAAAGCTAATTGATAAAAGTCAACGCTCCACTTTGAACGATAAATATTTCTTTACAAACAAGACGAGAAAGCCACTTGAAAATCTATAAGCACATCTTACAATGCGCGCTAGCGATTCCAGCAAATCTTTCTTTATACCCTCATCTTTCCACTTACTATAGGTTATTCTCGTCAATTAAATCAATTGCAAGAGAAATTTATGGAGCAAGAGGAAAATGAGCGTTCAATGGATATCACCTTTTATTAATTTGGATTTTAAAAGTGGTTAATTACCTGTATTCATTCCTTGCACCTAGTGAAACATAGATTCATGATTTCAGAATATGCTGATATAAGGTGAAATGCACTGTAAAACACAGTTTCTAGCACACCAACAATTATCATTACCTCGGTTATTATTTTTAGATAATAGTGACACCTTTTGCAATTACGAATAGTTTCTGGCTACACCTATCTTAAGGTATTAATTAAGTCAAAATACGTGCCATGAACATTGACAAATAAGTAAAAAGCATGAGAAACATCCTCAACCACTTGTATGCGAAATTGGAAATTCATCAATAAAATTTATGGGGATAGGTAAACTGCACAGGCCTCATCAAAAGCATATAGCATAAAAACACGAGTGAAACTGAAGGTCGACGATTTATGCTCGTAAATTGAGGTAAAGAGTGACAGTTTTAATTATTTTACGTTACAATTGACTCTTTCGTTTGATTCTATTTCTATTTCTACAAAAAAATAGCCGTCAACATGTAAAGAATCATAAAAAAGAAAGGCATTCAGCGGGTGTGGGAGAGCTTAATCCTTTCATTACATTGTGAAGTGAATGACATTTAAGTCTTTCCCCATCAATTCTTGAAGAAACTGATGTATTCCATTTGACAAATGTGCTCCCTTTCATTAGACAACATTGAAAATCGCCTGTATATACTTTGAAAAATAATTCAGGTGACTTAAATGATTTTTCAATGAAAGGCAATTGCGTTGCTCCACTGAAATTCCGATAAACGTACCTTCCTAAATAACTTATCTTTTTTTTAATACTTTTTCTTCCTACATAGAAAACTAGCTCTTCATCTTCTCTATACCTAATCAACTGTTCCAAATCTTTCCTCTGGATCGACTGGCTAAAAAGGAGGGTAATGTTGACGAGTTTGGCAGTCGAGCAGCGCAGGCAATTCAGTCGCTATCTTCAGCCAAGCCACGGGCCAACGATAAACCTCCGATGGACCAAGAGTAAGCACCATTCCCTCGTTTAGATGCGCAGCATTGCAGGGGTAGCGTAAATTAAAAACTAACTCAAGCGTTGAAGTCTCTGGCATTCTTAAGAGAGACTATCACTCGCCTCTACCACCCGCTCTTGTGTGAATACGATGAATAAATGCGGGTTTCTTTGGGTAACTCATGCTCTTACGGATATTATATATTTAAGCTGTGAAGTAAGTTCAAAATTATGCGTTTTTATGAGGTGAGGTTTCCAAAAGACTCTCCTGAAGAACAGCAGACGGAATAAATATATGTGGAAAACATATCCTGCGCCACGCCTCCCGCCGATCTCGAGCCAGAAAAAGTTCACCAAAAATTTATTATGGTAGCTGAACACTACAGATTACAACAAGAGGCGAGGATAAGCTGCTTTGATCATAAATTTATCTCAATCCATTGAGTACAAAAACATATCAAATAAGGAGATAAAATGAGCATGTATTCCAAGGGTACTTGATCTCTTATTTATCGTAAAGTCCCAAGTTGAATCTGCATAGAAATAAAATAAATGTACCAGCATCTAAGTCATAACTTTTTAATTCAATAATACTGGATATTAACCAGAGTTTTCCATAAATGTTAGGTTTTTTCCTCCAGAATCTTTGGCCTTTCGAAAAGTTTTGCCCCAATAGAAAGTGAATTTGAGCCCGCTAATCTAGAAGTTGCCACACTTTCAATATAAGGGGAGAAAGAAAGGAAAAAGACATCGCGTGTCGGAGACCTGCCGACTCCCTCGGGGGGCCATTCAACTTTTTTAGAAAGAAACACGCCGTCGGACGCGCGGCATTTTTTTCACGACACTGGCTCGCTCCTGTTTGAGCCGTGTCTCGCTCCAGTCAATAGCTAATGGTTAACCGGCAGCAATTTCTCTCTGCCTGCAAGCGAGACTCGCTTCACAGCTCCGAATTCCAAGGGTAATTCAAGAGCATGACCTGATCAGCTCCCTCTAAGAACTTCATCATTGGCTGTAATGAAGAGAGCTCGCGCAGAATAAAGAATCGATATCATTTTAAAACTTCCGACTAGGTACAAACAAAGGTCTTTCAATTAAAAGAAAGAACGTTGAATCAAATTTTGATAACACACAAGACGGCAATTCGAAGTATATATTATGAAAGATTTAATTAGCCACCATGGAGAGCTTGTTTCCTATCTTGAGAACGATTTAGGACATATTACATGCCTCTCTTTCCAACGTTTCTCATATTACAAATTGCTATGAAATATCTGCGATTCATGTTTCTACGTTAGAATTTTGCTGGCTTCAAATATCATCTAAAGACCTGACATTTTTCCAAATAAAACTATGAATTTGAGTTTCCCAGTTGATTAACAGCTACCATTGCAAGCACAGCCGCAGATTAAATAAAGATAAATTTACGTGCATAGTTGGCATACGCGTTGAAATGAGCTTCGGCACTCTGAGATAATGCTAAAGTTTATAAGGTCAACTATCTAGCCACGGTAACCAAGTTGATGGCAAGTTGATGGCAAGGCGGCCAGGGTAATCTAGGACCACGTTCGTATTCTAACTAGGGTAGGTGTATAGCATTAGTTTAAGGTGCTATTAATAGTGTTTGAATACGGGAGCTACTTCAAGCGCAGGGTATTCATTTTTTTCCTCCATGGTCTCTAAGAATGCAACTCCAGGGCATCTAGCATTTCTCTACCACTTTCTTAAGAATATTTTCGTGAGCAATATCTTAGTACACGCCTAATCACTCTTACCAACCACGAAGAGATATTAACAGGGAGGCAACTGTTTTGCATTGATAACCCCTGCAACTTATGGGCCAAATCACTTGTTATATTACACAACATGCACATCTGAATGACCAGAAAGTAGTGGGCCATCACTGGTCTATCCGAGCGTAGCAGTCGAGTAAATTTCCATGAGAGTGCATCAAGCTCCCGTTTCGTCCGTCCTCGACTGGACTCCTTACCGCACTCCCGTCTCGTCTCGTCTCCTTCGACGGAGAGCGGTCACCTGGTGACATAACCTCCCCGTTTGCGGCCGCAGCCACAGCCAGGAGTGAATGTGCGTGTGTTAGTACATGCATGCACGTGGGATTGGGGGGGGGGGGTGCAGGAAAAAAAAGACAGACGCTGGGAGAAAGAAAGGGAGAAAGAGACTTGGGGGAGGAAGTGGGTGTGACCAACGCACACGCTACGGCAGCAGACGTGGGAGGAGTCGCTGAAAGGAGATTGAAGGACCCCTCCCCCTGTCTTCGGGCTGGCTCCTGGAGGGATCCGCTGCCTGGACGCTAGTCACGTGATAGCCTCGTCCACTTTCTGCCTCCGAGGTAGGGAAAACCGGTGGGATGTTGAATAAAAAAACTGTATATCTTTTTTTCCTTCACCTTTTACAATCGACTGTTCCCACATCGCCTTCGGAGGAGACCATAAGGTCTGGTTTCCCGTTCTAATTTCATTTTAAAATTAAGTGATTAGCTCAGTAGCCTTGTTTTTACGTCTATTCTTTCGGAGTGATTGTGAAGAAGCAATGCTACGTTAAGTGTTCTATAAGTTAATTAAGTCATTTGATAAATACCTACTAAGCAGATTAGGGACATGGATCACAATCAGGTATTACTCAATGGGCAACGGAATTAAAATACATTTTGCTTGGCCACTCTGCAGCTTTCACAGAGGATACTTTTCTAAACAGCTTTCATTTTATCGTTCCACGCGATTGATTCAAATAATAATGCAAAGATCTATAATTATAAATCATTATGATAATTATTTGTAGTGCTTTCCGCGAAATTGGCCGTCTAAATACTTTTTCCATTTACACATCCAGGGATTTTATGTAATATTCAGGTTCCAAAATAAATAAATACCTCCAATAAAATGCATTAATTAGTTGTCACTCTAAGAGATTGATTATAAGAAAAATCAACGTATGCTATTTATCCTTACTTAGCGTTGAAACTATAAGTCAGCCGTTTCATTGCTGACTAACTCTTCAAAAATAAAACTTCTTCCACGACTGCTAGCAGAATGCTTCTCCTCAACGCTTGCATTAAGTTTCTCATGAAAAAAGTCTTCACTTAAATTCCGCAAAAGGCTTGTGCAACAAAAGGAGAGCACAAAGTACTAGTTTCGCATTTGGAGCAGGTATTTCTAAACTTAACGGAGAAACAGTAAAGGCCTTATTTCAGGAAGATAGCGGCGATCGATTCCCCTTTCATAAATCCATTCACCAGAGAGAGCGAAACGAAGGACATTCAGTCGAGTGCGAGCCGTGCTTTTGTAACATAAGACAACTACCAACATCTAGCCACATGAAAAATGAGGGAAGTCATGAATAGAACGCTGCAACGTTTTCTTTTGCGGGCGAGAACGAGAGAAAGGAGCTTGCGGGGTGTTTACGCGCTAAGATATCTCCCGGATCATTTTTCGGAATTCTAGCGCGTACCGGGTGTGGCTTGTTAGCACATGACGTAAAGGTTGGAGGATTTTGTCGACTGAATATTGTTACATTGGTAGTATGCTTGAGCAAGAAACATCTAGAAAAACAGCGGTTTTGACCTTTTTCCTCAAACAAACGAGGGATGAGATACTAAGCAAGGATTCTATTCGAAACAACAGCACTCAAAAATGAAAAAAAAAGTCAATACCGTGGAAATAGATTTGAAAACTAGGAAGAGGCTTTGTTTTTTACAATTTTGCAAACTTTACACGTTAGTTGCATTGCCATTTCCTCCAAAATTCTCGTTTCAATGTAAAATTATGCTAACACAAATATCTCCATTCACTTTCCATTATCAGATCTCCAAACTGACATCTCTGGTAAATATAATACCCTTCGTACTAGCCATTAACAGCTACACACATTAGAACTATTAATTAAACATAGTCTCCCTTCATCATGGGATAATATACAATCGTTTGTAATAAATATAATTTTTAAATCTCAGTTGGGGATATAAATAAACTTAATGAAATCATTAAGTGACGTACTTTTTAAAAGTAATTTTCGTGTATCGAGGTCACTACTTACATACACAGGACTTTGATGTAAAGTACAAAGCCGCTGCAGATGACAATATAAGCCATGAGACGATTTCCGCCTTATATTTCGAGGGTGATAGGACCCTCTCGGATCTAATATTAGAATTATCCTAACATTCCTGAGTTATAGTGTTCATTCGTAATTCTTTCGGTTTCACAGCCTACGATTTTAAAACCTACGGATAAAAGTGAACGCTTCATAACATAGTGTTGAGTGCTTTTGGAGCTACGTACGATGCAACGTTAGCATCTTAAAATCGACAAAAGACAGGCACACGTAGATTTTTGAAACAAAAAAGAAAAAGAAATTTTCATGCGCTTGGGTCGAATTATATTCTCCAAAGGTTGTCGCACCTTGGTCCGGACAAGGAAGAACGACAACAATGGACAGGGAATCCAATTTGGAAAGCTTTCGTTGTTTTCAGCTCTCAAGCTACGCCCAAGCTCTCTTAGGAAACTCCTCTTCCCCCTTGTCCCTTGCTTTGAGCTGCACCATCCCAGCATACACCCCTCCCCCGCTCGTCGGCGAATTCAGTGAAAATTAATCTCCCCACCCCATTTTTTAGCTGAGATCCCTGAAGGTGTAGACACACGCATTCCAACAATGGGCTAATTAAGGAGTCTTCCTTCTCCCTTCTGTCTCCTCCCACCGTCTCCCGCATGGAAAAGGCCATTCTCACGCAACAACCGTCCATTTTCACACTCCCGTTCCCCACGCATTCATAAACAAGTTTGCATTTTTTCATTCTTTCGCCGTATACAAGTCACGCTTGGAGTAACTAGCCTTAATAAAGGCATGTTATTTTTGCATTCGAATTTCCTTTCCGGGGAAGGGCAATGCGGGGGTTATTAAATTCTGTAAGGACTTCAGTCGAATGGGCAAGGTCGCCGACTGAGGAAGGCCTCTGGCAATGTGGTGTCTGACGTCCTTTCTGCTTGCCATAATGTTCCCAACGTGTCCTTTGTTATTTAGGGGCCAAGTTTGATGCCTCCCCTTTCACGCAAGAAATCTTAATTCTTAAACAAAACAGTTGGCCTTAAGAGTCAAGGGGATAAATTTGAATTTAACTCTACTGAAAAAACATAAATGTGAAAAGGCATTTCCATGAAGGCTCACTTATATAGTAAATGTAGTGATTTCAAAAGCCGTAAGCAATAACATCCGTAAAATTTTCGGATTGTGGAGAATTGTTTACCTCTATTGTATGAATGTAGCTATAAGAGCTAACTTCTTTTTTAAGGCTTACTTGGCTATCTCTTCGTGAAATGGGAGAGATCAAGTGTTCGATTTTCATTGAAATACGAATTATTTCAAGTCAACCCTTTGAAGAATTTGGTTGAATAAATCTCACGATTCCTCGCACGACAAGTCCCAGTATGTCAGGCCAAGCATCGTGACGGCTTTAGTTGATTACCAATAATTCAAAAGCCTTAACTCGAACTCAGCATCCGTCATTTTCCTTTTCTGAGCCACTATGCTTCTCCTAATTCAGTTTAGTTCATCTCCTTTCATTTGAATCGCTACCTAAAACGGGCCGCAATTGAAATTCAAATTACCATATAGTGTGATTAGTCAATATTGCATCACTAGGAAATAACGCCTCACTACTACAGCACATAGTGCGTTTTTAGCATCAGTACGTTCCCAGCAATATCTTGTACGCCTGTATTAAATATACCCGAGGGCATGTACATACTGATGCGGGGTGTTGGACTTCACACCGGAGTTGAGTACGTTAATACACATGTTCCAGGATTGGAGAGCCAGAAACTTACCGAGAGAGTAACGTATTTTCAGAAAACAACATTCCTATTTACATGATGTACCTAGTTTTTGATACAGGTTGATTTTATATTAACGATTTTATCGAGAAATTATAGAATCAAATGTTTTTACACAAAAAATACCATGCTACTTGTTTATGCTGCACAATAGATAGAACGGATGTTCGCAACAATAATACCTTAATGAAACTATACCTCCAAAATTATATAATTTTATTATCATGGTTGCTTTTAAGTAAATTACAGCTGTTGCTGCTCATAAAATGTGCTAATTAACTCGGACACTGGCTTTAACTCCACAACTACTCGGGAATGACTAATGGCCGGTTGCGAGAAGGTTTAGTTATGGAATCAATAGTTATGATATCCATTAGGTTAAGGGACTCATGAAAATATTTGGGTTGCAGGAACCCATCTTCCAGTTTCATAGCTTATCTACCAATATTTCATTTTTTAGAATGTTTGATCTAATCTTCACTGGCCACTCCTCTCAAAGCAACTGTTTTATCAATTAATAAAAACCCAAAGTGGTTCACTGCGCGTCCACCATGTTGCTACCTATGGAGCTCATAACATCATTCTATAAGTTATGAAGCCATTTGTAAACCAAAAATATTTATCGAATGTTTTTCCAACGCTTCCTGAATGGTTTCCATGGCTTTTGCGTCTAATAACTCTACGGAATATATATGCGTGTCATTTCTGTAACTGGCCATAAAGGAAACATAATCTTTGACTAATTTGTGCACTCAAACACCCTGTTTTTGCTCCTCAATAAGCTCAGGCTTGTTATCAGTGAAAGTAAGAGTAATTTTTTCAATGGCATATCTTTAAAAGTGGAATTTCCAGCGTAGTCGCCATCAAACCTACTTAATAGATCGAGTCGGTCAGCGGAACGGAGATTAAAAAAAAAAAAATAATTCGCCAGGCGCTGGTCGACCGATGGGGGGGAGGCGAGGTGGGACCCCTCGGGCGGTCTGCGGTGAAGGCATCGACGGCGTCCGGCGACCGTTTCCCGGTTCGAGGGACGGGAGGGGAGGGAGCGGGGGGGAGGTGCAGGAGCGGAGGGGGTGATATGGTTTTCCCGTTATCTCCTCGTACCTCTCCCCCTCCATCTCTCGCGCGCTGTCCCTCCCTTCACCAACCTACCTCACGCTCGCGCAATGCATTACTTTAAAGAAGAGGGGGATGAGGTTGAGCTAAAGTTCAGGTTTCCCATGCCGGTGGACAGAGTTCGGTTTCCGTCGATTTCTATTTCATTCACTATTTAGTTGGAACATCTAAAGTACTCCAAAGGTTGTTCTCCGTCAGTTGTACTATGCGTAAAATGTGTAACCTTTGGCAGTCTTCGTCCGAAGCAGGCCAATACCGACGCCATATTTCTTTCTTTCCTTCCCCAGTCCCCTAAAATGCTACGCATACTAAATTACCGACTCATCTTTATATAAATGACTTCAACTTCGATTTCTTCCCCCCTTCCATGAAAACCTAAGCACTTCTTAAGGAAGCGAATAAATAGAGTTTTGAGTCAAAACATTAAAGCCTGATTTTTTGGTGTAAAAAAACTCAACCAAAATTTCGGGCGTAAGAATTTCTTTCAATGAAATTTTATAGAACACGGTTATTTGTTATTTTTGCTTTTAAACATAAACAAAAACGGTCAGGATACTGTGATAATTCCAAAACTAGCAGTACCTCTCTTAATGGCGCAATTACTACACGCCATTACCAACATCAATATTGTACTCTGACAGCCATCCAAAAGGTTTGTTGCAGATGGTGAATTTTCTCCATAATATGCAAAACACTCGGGAAAATGTATAAAAGTTCAGGAAGTACACGTTCTGATGGATTATGCAAATATATCAATGCTTATTGACATGAGCGTTGTGAAAGTACAATAAGCACGCGGTAAATGCTGTTCGTAACTACTAGTTTGCAGCTAATGAAAATCCTTCACGCGGAAAAATCTTAAACAAGTCGGTCAAACAGCCTATTAATTGGAGCTATAATAGCCTCCAATTTCCGTGGAAATAATGTCATTTTGAACCAATTTCCTCTGGGACGTAATGAAATAATTATAAATGGTAGTAAATTAGGAAAAATGCGATAAAAATAATGGGAGAACTCCCTAATACAACGCTGAAATATGGACAAAATTTACAGAATCTCTGCAATTAAGGCATTGAGGCATAATTAACTGTTGTGCAATCAGCCAAAAAAAAAACAATCATGCATAGCTATTCCCTCTACCAGCAGCTAACTACAGTAACCCTCACGAAATGGCCGACTTTGCGATTTTATGGCTTCAAGGTTCCTTGTGTCATTATGTCGCATAGCTACCGCTGTTGAAGTGGTCTGCATTAACAAAACGGCGGCACCTACTCGATAACGAAAGTTGTGATCTCAGTGATTTCAGACTCAACTTTGTGGGAGTTAATTGTAGCAATGAAAAAAGAAAATCTTGTTTTATTCCACCAACTTATTTTCAGGTACTACCAGTTTCAACCCAGCGGCGTCATCTTAAGGTACTGAACCTGGTACGGTACCTGATAGCCACAGTACCGGAAGATAACGCCACTGCATCAAAACTAGTATTATCTGAAAATAAATTGGTGAAGTAAAACAAAGTTTTCTTTTTTCATTACTTACAGAAGTTATGCTTCATTGGGTGAGGATAAGATTTGAATGTGTGATCGTCCAATTCGCCAAGTGTACTGTTGTCCTACCTTAAAATGACAGACAGCAAGTCGAAATATCTTCAGCTGTCATTGCAATAACATGTGGCCCTAAATAGGTTACTCAGGTTTCTCTAAAAGGTGCGTCTAATATCAAGTTTAATCTATGGTGCAAACCCTCCCTATCCCTCCCATTTCTCTTCCTTCTATCCCCTTAAAATTTCCCTCTCTCCTGAAGTACCTACCGTGCTCCTTGGTGCGTAGCAAACATCGCCACGCACTCTCACACATCGGGCCTCCGCGCGAGCTCTAAATACCTGCTCTCCCTCTCTTCCTCGTTTTCCCTCTCAAATCCTCGTTTTCTCGCCTTCCTGTCCGCCTGACCATGTCAACGCCCACTTCCTTTACGCCATCTCGGCGTGTTCCGCCTGGGTTGCCCGCGAGTGGGTTCGCGAGATCCCTTTTAAAGTTTCCCGAGCGGTATCCCCGCAAGTATCTACGGTACCGTGTCGCATGGAATTGGTGGTTTTGCGAGAAGAGAAATACACACAAAAAAACACAGTTTTATATCGCATCATGGTGGGTGAAGATCAGTAAATACCGATTCCCGATTCCATTGGAAATCATATCTTGGACTGAAGCTAGAGCAATTCAATCGCATTTGAAGTAATAGTATACTTACAAATTCTGAAGATTCCAGCTATACTCTGTGGAATCGAGTCATAACTGACAAATCACCTAACGAGCTAATTCCACAAGTATAAGTTTATTACACGACCTTAGTTTCACCTTTTGTGGCATCATCTGAGCTGCAGTCATCCAATCTTAGGATTATAATTATGATCTTAGACTTATAATGATGATACTGTCTGACACCTCAGGATAAACGCTATGGTTAAACTATATCAACAAGAACAACTATAAATCAAGTCCGATGGTAATACTATTAACTGACAAATCACAAAACCAGCAAATTCCACCGGTACAAGTTTATTACACGACCTAGGTTTTGCCTTTTACATCATCATAAGGTCTTGTTCCAACTGCTTAAGTATAACCGTAACGTTTATCCTGAGATGTCAGTTAAATCATCATCATAAGTCGTACAATCCTAAGATTGGTCAACTGCAGCCCTCCGTCAGTCCCTATCCAATACTAAGTCCCTTACTTCCTGGTAGCTTTTCCTATGTATATCTTTGCTCTTTATTTTGTCCATGAACTTATTCCTGAGTCTTCCTCTGGAGGCTTTTTCCTCAACATAACCTTAAATTATGTTCTTCACAAACCTATTGTGCCTCAGAGTGCGTCAAATCCATCTGGTTCTTCATTTCTGTATGATGTTCCATTTCTCTTTCTACTCTTCTGGAAACTTCGTCATTTCTTATTGCCGTCCATTTTATCTTTAGCATACTCCTACAGCACCATATTTGGAAGGCTTTGAGTATTTTCTGGTCAGTTTTTCCAATGGTCCACGCTTTCGATCCATAGAGTGCCACGCTCCACACGAAAGATGTATACCATACAAAATAATCCGAAACGGGGTGCGAATCGTTGATCATTAGGGTTTGCCAGTCAGGCGTGTAATCGGAGAGTATCCTTTCTAAAATCTTCGGTTTCGAAAATACTATGCTTACCTGATAACCTTACGAGCTGAATTCGTGTTATAATATTTCAGTTAGAAAAATAAATAAAACTTTTTATTGTCCACGCAGCTTCTCTTCCGCAAATGTTGCGCGGCCGAATGAAATCGGGAAGAGCTACACCTAGTCAATCGATATGGTAACGGGGATCGACTCGTGACCACATGGATTCGTTCGATCCACCCGCATGCAAGGTGGACAGCGCTGCGGTCAGCAACTTGAAAGTAATTCCGACGGTACGTAACACCATCAATTATACGCATGCATGAAAAATTACAACTTCGATGCCCTTGCGTGCATTAATGCGCCAGTATAATTCGATGCAAGATTTTAAGCGTAGGAAGAATCCTTACTGATAATTTGTTTCACTTTCTCGCTCATAAATTGTGCGCAAGTGAAGTCACATTTTCAGTCCTCGCTGAAATGCGAACATTACAGTGTATCTTCATGCTTATAGGTAAACTGACTCATGAACCATCTCTTTGCTTTTGATACTAGTATAAATGACGGAACTTCCCTTCCTGGCGATAGGGGTAATATAGGCAAAGGGGTTATGATTGATTCCAAGGGGTTATGATTGAAACAAAGGGGTTGACTTTCATTATCACTCCTGCGGTCTATTCAAACACTATTTGTGCCAATAAGTTATTTTTATGCACTCAACAATTGAGATGCATTCTATTTACGAGGATTTTCCTGCAATAATGTCCAACGCATTATTACTCAGAAACCGAAGTTATAAATTACGATTCGGAAAAATAAAACAAACATTTACATGAAAAATACTTCTTTCTTCAGGTGGAATACGATTAAAACCATGAAACAGAGCATGAGAAAACATAAGTGTTAAACGACGCTCTCAGAAATTAACATTACCTTGTAAATGATATTGCTTATGTCGAAACTGTTCGGTGGGAATAAAACTCAGTGGAAAGAGAAAAACGTCTTTTTTGTGAGATCATGGCATCTGTACTCCATTTCCACAAAATATCGCCTGATACGATAAACGTAATTTTTTCCATATATTCAGGCCTGAATTGTGGAGTAATATATCAACAAGATGTACCTTTAAACGAACGATTCTCGCCGAGAAATGAAGGACTCCCAAGGTAATGAGCGCTTTTGTATTTTGAGAGGCCGGTGCGCGATCGATAGGCTTGAGCCACTGCCGCAGATCTTTACCGTCTCGTGAGTCTCCCATTCCGCCTCTTTTTTGACCACTGAGACCACAGATCTTCCACTCCCGCATGAACGTCTCCGTCGCTTCAAAATGCGGCTTCCATTCTCACTTTCACTCTCATCTCCCCGCGAAGACGTCTGGTCACTCCACGACGACTGCGTTTTGTTTGCATTTTTCTTCGAACCTCCACAATCCGTTCATCGCGGCACGCAGCGAAGACTTTTACTCTCACCGATTGCTTCACTCGCTCGATGTGAAAGAGAGAGGGAAGAGAGAGAGGGTGGGACTACTAACTGACTGACTGACTCCTTTGGGGACATAATTTGTCCGCGTAGTCCGTCTATGATCGCGATGATGATGCAAAATGTCCACCGTCACCCGTTCCCATGTTTCCGTTCGCCCACTCCCCCTCCCCCCAACCGTGTTTGTGTCGCGCGTTCTCCTCCCCGTTCCTCCGCGTCCGCTTGGTCTTCGTCTCTTGGCGGTCATTTGGAAGTTGTTCAACGTTACGAACGACCTTGAAGTGATGCAACCAGCACGGAGAGATGCCATGGCGCTGGTATGCAGCAAATGAAATGCTCTTAGAAACCAGGGCGTACTGTCTGGCATGGCTGCGGTGGTTTGAGCCAGATAAACCTCGCTTCGATGGAGCAACTCTCATTTAAGGCAGTTTGAGCGAGATTTTCCTGTAGCCATAACAGAAAACATGACTTTTATGTCAAATTTTAAGCACTGGAAGGAAGCATTGAGTTAACCTTATAATGATTACCAGTGACTGCGAGATTCCTCATATCTTATCATTCTCATTAATAATGCTTATTATTATGCTAACAGATGCCATAATGTCACGCCTGAAGCCACTACTCGAGGATATATAGTAAGATCAATCATGGAAAACTTAATTTTACCGTTTTCACTTCCCAGTATCTAGCTAAATATACATAATTGAGGATTATATTTTAATTATTTAACACCATACACGGAAAAGCATTAATAAAGCGTTTTTGCAATTAAAGTACTTCGGTTGGTGATAAGTATGTACTGTAAGCAATTTTAAAAACATACGCTATCCACATAATCACATTTCTAATTCGATCTGTGCGCCAGAACTTCGTATTTCATTAATAATGCCTCTTTGAACCGCACATTTTTCTTCACTTCACACGATAAATTCCATTAAAAAGGGGCTTTTTTAGTAATCCCTCGTTAAGTAGAAGGAATTATATGTAACACTCTCCTTCAAACGCACAGTATTTGCGTGGAATGCTCAATTACAGCTGAAACCTAATGACGAGTGCACCGTACTCATCAGAAAAAGTGTCGCAATAAATCAGCAAAATGAGATGACGTAAAAAATATTCGATTAGCAGAACGACCCTGAGCACATGCTCAGAGCATATTTAGTCATTTTCTCATTGCATAAGGAATATCGCGTTAAAGTATCTCTTTTTTTCGACACCTACTTAAGTTCAATGAGAAATGCTATTATCTACTGAAGGTTTAAAAAGATTTAATGCCATGGCTTAAGATCGGGCTTCACCAGATATCTTAGGAGGTCGTTTTCCCTTCATTAAAGTCATCCATTACGAAAATCATTTCATATTATGGGAAAAATTCTGCGATTTAAACAACACAAGACATAAGAAAAAGATAGGCGATAGTATGCTGAGGAATATAAATTGCGATGATTGAGTCAACTTTTACGCCCTATTCAATCCTTCTATCAAGTGTTCATTACATTAGGAGAGCACGAGAAATAGCGATTGGTTTTCGACATCAATAGCGACAAGATCTATTTTGGCTCGTTTAATATACTTGCTTATCTAATACGCCAGGTTTTAAGGGCACAATTACTTTCCCTCTGATGAATCACACGAGCTCAAGTATTACCGTTTCCTTGAAAGCCACCGCCACAGAGTGGATGGGTTTAAAAAAGAAAGCAAAAAGGAATTATCGCCCTCCACCGCAAAGCCTTTGAGTCCCGCTATTCCTTCGTAGTTAAAGTGCCAGAGCAATCGAGAAAGTACCAATTCTCCGTTCGATTCTCGACTCTTTCGAAACGAGTTTCCGGGGTAGTTTGTTGTCATGGAAACGGGCCAAGGACGACCTCTTCGCTTCTAACGCCCGCGCAGCACGAAATGTGTTCTCCGAAGCAAGAAAGGCGAAAATTAAGGAGAAACGTACGAAAGGTAGGGGTGATGGGGCTTATAGGAGGAGAAATGAATACAAACTGTATGAGCCCGCAAATTGCCGGTCTACAAACGTTCTTCTCTTATACTATGAAATTTTAATACAAAAAGAAGCCGTCACTAGCAAGTGTCGGTGAACTTTTGCACATTTTTTCGTTTTTTCACTCATGTCATGAGATAAGTATAACTAATCTTTAAAAAATAGAGAGAAAAGGTTAAATTTCGGAATACCATGCAGTAGTATTGAAATAAAAAGCAAATAAACACTCGCTTGCAAAATTATAAGTATTTTATGGTGTTATTATCATTAATATATGTCCACATTCGTCCACTAGCTACTCAATGGATGATTTAAAAAAGTTATGAGGGAGAGAGATGATAAAATCAACTAACGAGCATTTTTGCTTTGTCTTTTTCTGCAAGATAATCAATGGGTTAATTCAATATTTTTGAGAGAGGGACAAGATAACATCAACCGATGAAAGTTTTTCAGTACCGAAGAAAATTAATAAAGGTCTAAGCCCAAAATCATGCATCATAAATCACGACTGACTTTCTCATGCTCATTCAATAAACGGGCGGCAGAACGAGACAAGGGCCTGCCTCTGCCTGAGGTGGGACACATTTCCGGGGCCGGGCCGTTACAATTGAGACCGACAGTAAATTTTCTTTCACGTGCGCAAACCGGCTCATGGCAGTGTTGAGTCCGAAAGTGTTTCGCGACAAGCTTGTACGTTACAGCTAACTTTTCTGGGACCACTAATACCGCCCACTCCTTGATAGCTAGTAGGAGTCATTCTGGGGGACAAGGAGGGCGAGAAGGATGTCCAGCATTAGCTGGAAACGGAACTTGGGCCATCACAATCACGTCATTCCTTTACCTCGCAAGCGTTTCGCAAAAATATTGGGATATGTACCTACTCAGATGTCCCACCTCGATCACTCCCCCGTGGAGGGCGTGGTCCCGCATTCCATCCAATGCTGCCCGCTGGCCGATTTCGGTAAATTGCAACACTCCCCGAGGCTGCTCCAATTCCCGATCAAAAAGAGCAGTAGGCACTGCCAGACATTTATTTCCACGCTCGAGAATCCAAAGAGTTTTACGATTGAATCACTCGCTCTTGCATAATTATAACAAAATCTTAGTCATTATGTTGACTTTTTTTAAAAGATAATTACATATCAGACCCACTTGAGCAAACAAATGTTATCTTCTGCTACCATAACGGACTTTAGATAGCTGCCTCGACCATGTGGAGTTTTAGTTTTCATTCCCATTTCTATGTTACAAGGGTTCCAGTACAAGTGTACAGACAAAAATACGTCTTTTCAAAAGTTATAATACAATTTTAAATGCAAGTAACTACCCTCGGTACTTTTTTTAAAAGAGTCGCCACATATCATCGAATTATGATTGATTACAACTGTTAAAATTTTAGAAATGATGTATTACTTTGAGCACAGTAGTCAACAATAGCGTTTCAAATGATGTTTAGTTGTCATTAGAGTCTACTTCTGTTCATACCAATAAACACTAAACTGCAGAGAGAAGCAATGACGTTTGCCATTTTAACAAATATTTGTTGCCGACGGGTTCTGTTGTTTTAAAATCTTGAAAAGAGTGCACACAGCAACTTCATTTCAATGCTTCTACGGTTGCGGCAGAAATATCTGAGCAACAACAAGTAATATTGACAGTATTCATAATCAATCATAGCCTTGGTATGCAGTGTTTCATACTACTATACAGATCTATTATCTTCAGGATACGAAAAGGTTAGTTAGTCATCATTAATTGCAATGGGCGTAATGCACTTTCAGGAAGGCGAGAAGGAGGTATTTTATGAAGCGTAATGTTCATTGCAAACTTTTTTACAGACAGATTTCTTAATGAAATAGGGCGGCTGCATCAAGTTGGATGGATATCGGTCGTAGAGTTTAATTAGTGCCTTGTGGAACCAGTTAGAGTCTTGAACCCATTAGTGAAATAATGGAGGAATGGCAACTGGTGGCAACAGCTAAAGACATAACGTGAATCTCAAATTAAAATGATTAACTCATCTATTCAACCCGCGAAAGTCACAACAATACAGATGAAAGTACAAAATAATAACAGAGAGCTGCTTATCATGAAAGAATGAAGATTACTAATAATTGCTTGACTATCGTTTTTGTGGAGGTAATAAATACATCGCGCGTCATTACTTAACTGGAAAATTTATGTATGATGGTGTTTTACGGTTGCTCATTAGTTTTAAGCACGTTAGGAAACGTCTTCTCCCCAAAGTCGCGAACATTTCACTGGTGATTGCCGGTACTTTGCTGCACGCAACAGCCGTAACACTCCAAACACACACTTCCCACCTTCGCCAACCTCTTCCGACCTCCATTATTATGCACAAATTGCAGACTCTTACGTACTTCTTCCGTGAGTTGCGTCTTTTCATAAACGCTCGAATTTTGGGACATGAGGGCCGTTTTATTATTTTTCCACGCTCCGAAAATGTGTTTTCAGCGTTCTTTCCTGTATTATTCCCTCGAAAACACGCCCTTAAAAACCCACCACATTAAGCTCGATTAGAATAATGCGCCGTTGCGACGTTGGAGTTGAGGAGGTTTTCGCTTTAACTACTTTCGCCGATTTCCGTCCTTTAAACCCCTCAAGAAACTTCCAAATTAGTGTACCGTGACCGTGAGAGGGAAGGTGGAGTGGGCAGGGGAGCGTGATTTTTCCAGTGACGAAACGACCGACTCCCCAAGCCTCCTTCCCCATACCTAACTACCTCACTATACCTCGGGGCTTAAGTGTGGCGCTCGCAGCTTTTCATATTTCACCACATTTCGCCGTTTCCCGCCCGCCCGCGCTGTCGTCGATGCGTTACCTCGTCGTATTTTTATTCGAGCAAGGTCGAAAAGGAAACTAAAACGAATGAAAGAAAGAAAGAGACCATGACGTATCACTGGCGCAACTTAGATGAGGAGGACTTTTGGCTTTTCTCGTGACGCGTGCAAAGACGAACGAGGACTTTCCGTGTTGCGAGCACTGGGTCGCGCCAACGCACGCAATGGGGATCTCACTAAGTCACTTCCCAAATTTCCTCTGCCCCGTCTTTTGATAACGGTTATATAAAACAATATCTGAGAGACAAAAACTACCCTTTCAATTAACTTGAGCTGTAGGCCGTAGCTGAACAAAAAATAAAATCCAGCAATTTTCGCAATTTTGGTCTCCCTCCATTCCAATCCCCTTACACTAGCAAATAGCTGTTACCAGTACACTTAACTAAGTTAATTTAAACTTACAATGCCCGTTTTCGTTAACTGATACATTTCACTGAAAAATAGAATAGAAAATAGCATAATTTTACGCTTGTAACTTTAAATAAATTAAATAACCGAAATCTAACACAATTGATAATCCCTTAAACTGATAAGATACTTTGTACTACGTACATTAGAAACATTACAAGCGATTTCAATTGGATTCATTAAAATTTTCTCTACAAAAACATTTAAGTGAATATACGGGTGTAAACTCAAAATTAAGTTAAACTCGTCAATGAATACTACCGTAAGTAAAAAAGGCGAAGTTGAGCAAGTAATTTTGCCGGTTGGGGCAAGGCAAATAGTTTCCCACAATATATCAGATTAACCCTAGTTAGGGGTTGTAACAGTCCAGAGGGGAGAACATACCTTTCCGGGTTTGGTTCCTTTTCCGAAGAAAGTCACGACGGAACCCCACCAATTTTAACATACCCTCCTAACCCTATGAGCCTCTGTCCACCTCTCTTATCTTTTCTCACTTGTTCTTCCTAGTTTTCGATCATTGAAGAAAGATGTAACTTCGGATGGAATTCAGTGAATTTGGCCTCGGAGCGAAGGAAGAGAATTCATAATTTTACAGGTACAAAAATTTCAGTCACTAATTTTATTCATAAAACATTTCGAGACATTTAAAATAAAGACGCTTTTTACCACGGGATATGGCACGGCCATGCTTTTGCGAGCAAAGAAATTTTTAAAAATGAGGATGTTTTGACACCAATATTTCAATTTTCAAGGGCGTGTTGTCCTCATATTTTCTCCATCATTTTTAAAACTGATGTTTTCATCCACTGGAAATAATTTTTACGAAACCTTTTAAAATAATATCTTCAGTTGTGAAGGCTGACAGCGTGACGCAGAAAGCTCAAGTAAATCACTCAAATATCAAATCAATTGAGAGTGGCGTTACGTTGTTGAGAGACGATAAGTAATAACTCAAAATAAAAACGATGTACAGATCTCTTGTGTTTTAATGTTGTTGTTCACCAGCTGTCTTCAAAATGACGCTATAGACGTCGAAACCGGTAGACAGCATTAAAACATAGTGGAACTGAACATTGATTTTATTTGGAGTTATTTCTCACTCAAATATGTATATTTAGGTAATCAGCGTAAACTTCAAACGGAGAGACAAAGTTTTAAATTAATTTATATTGCAAAATTTACTTTTCAATACATTTTTAAAATTCGTCTGTAATATGTCGAGGAAACTCGTAATCCGCATCCCTCTCTTTCGCCCTTTCGTCGATTGGTTTCTTTCGGCGCCACCTTCGCCGCGAGGGCGGAAACGAGGCCGACGCGGGTGAAAGTGCAAGTTCTCTCGCGGGCCGCTTAACCCCCTTCCCCATCCCTCCAACTTCTCCTCACCCCTCTCCTCTTTCACAGCCTTCCACCCCTTCCCTCACCCATCTCTCCTTTCCCCTAACGAGTAATTATATTCTCCTTATCGGCAAGTTGATATAATATAAGGAATAGAATTGGTAATACAGCTGTTGCCTTGCTATGTTAGCTCACCATCGCTGCTTGAGCCTATATCGGCGTAAACTTCTCGGCGGACTGGTTCAAAAGTCATTTCATAACTTGACGGCTCGATCATTAGACGACTGATAACTATCATCTTGTCATTAGTGTTTGCTTCCTCTACATTCGTTTTTATACATCTCTTTGTTTTTCCTTCAGCGAGCGTGAGGAAAATAAACTCACCGACACTTATCTTGTCATCCTTCCGTGTTCAATTTGATGCATGTATTGAATAAGTCATGTTTAAAGTCCACTTCTCTGTGCTCAAATATTGACCATGCCCTGCATAATTAATTAACATTTCATGTTAAAACGAGCCACCCTCTCATTATGATGACACACAACTTCCTCCAACTTACGTCATAACCCTGTATGAGTTGATGAGACAAAATCCACTCGGTTTTTCTGGGGACCGTCCTCGATATAAGTAATCAGAATTGCAGTTATTACAAAAACTAATTTCCTTTGGACAAAATAAAGCAATTAACATAAAGGTGGTTCATATGAGGCAATCATCTATCATACATACAACTGCCATCAGAGATAAGTAGCAAATGTAGAAACCGAAGTAAAACCGAGGTTCCTGTTAAAATAGTTGCCTTTTAACTGTCTCGGATTTAATCTTTTATCAAGTGTGTCGTTACAGTAATGGGGTTAAATTTATTAAATTGTATCACGCAGTACATAAAGTTTTTACCATTGGCGAGTGCTGAAGCCTTTTTTAATCGCATTTTTGAGCATTACAGCCGACAATTACTGTTTGCCACCCACCAGTCTTGGATTATGTATCAAAACTTTGCTTTCATCTTTTTCCGGAGAATCATCAGTTGTTTTTTACGACTGCAAATTAAGCGTTACTTTTTTATTTGGATCTACTTATTTCGGACGGTAAAAAAATTAGTGGGAAATTAAAAGATAACTCAAACTTAGCAAAATAATTTGCTGAAAAGACACTCACTCTCTCAAGACCCACTAGAAGCAAAAAAATACGAAAAATTTACCCCACATGTCGTAGGTTTCTATAATCAACATTGAAAAAGTCAAGCATAAGTCAAAACAATGGTCATTTGTTTAATTTATATACAGATATTCGTCTATACGTTTTTATGCTGATCAGCGATCGATAGCTAGATCGCCAGAGAGAAAGGATGAAAATTTGAGCAAGGGTGAAATATATTCTGCCAAGGCAGACTTAGAGGAATTTCCTGGAGAGAGTGGGCATGCATCAGAGAGAAAAATAAGGGAAGTCGCGTTAATTAATGCCATAAGAACTTCAAACACAAGTTCAGATTTTCGCGATAAATACTTTATAAAAACTGACATGATAGAGTAAATATAAGGATATTTGGAATTTACACGGATTTGAAGTATTTATAAAACTTTAAATTATGTTATAAAGGTTTAAACTTGCAAACCAAATTTACTCATGAAGATAGGCCATACGGAATATAGAGATAGGTACTTTTAATTTGTCTAGGCCTTTGAAAGTTGAAATGTATGCTATTATTTAATCATATATCAAAAGATAACAAGAATAATACTTGATGTTTGCTACTTTGTACACCTTTGAGTGGAACTCTGGAATAATTTTTAAATATCCTGCATACATCTCATCACTGTTTCCAAGGTAATCACATTTTTGCATCGAACTTTTGCAAACAATACTTCATCGATGCCGCGTGTCGCGCATGTTGATTCACAACAACTGACGATCGCGATTAAGCCAAGAGCTACCGCCGCGACTGGAATGCCGATAAAGCCTCTTTGCCCTTATGCCCCCTGGCATTTGAAAAATACCATACGGCCACCTCCACCTGCAAAGTAAACGATTTGAAGGCTGACTCTTGCGCCTTTGTCTACCCATCTTTTCGCTGAAATGCTTTCATGGCAGAGTCAAGAGCCGCAGTGCAACTCCATTTCCATGAAAGAAGCAATGAGATAAAACAGTCTGTCGATTATAGAATAATCGCGCCTCATATTTTAAGAATGTAACTGGGGTTTTTAAATGCCACACAAGTAAAAGGAAACTTTTTGCGAGCTCTGTTTTACGCGAAATATTTGATTAATTCAAAAAAATTCCTAATTTTTGTTCAAATCTCTGTGACTGTGACCTCTTCGCCAGCAAAGATGACATGTAAATTCTATTCATGACTCATTGTATCAATGAATAACTAGTAGTAGCTTGAAACAAGTTTTCGCTTTACGAAACCCATAGAAAATTAACCTAAGTTAATCGGTGAGCTTCAGTGGTCAAAATTGAACGTTATGAATTACTTTTGGAGCAAAATGCTACTTAAATAAATCCAGCCTCAGGGAATTTATATTTAATTGAAAATTTTGAAGATATATATGCTCAAACTTAAAGAATAATGCAACCAGCAGAAATTATTAACTTGAACACTGAAATTAAATAGTGAAAGCCAATTATGAAAGAAAATTTGATCGCACTCAGTAAATCTGCATTATTTAAAAATATGTGACATAGATGGCAATGAAAAAGACGAAATAATTTTGCAAGAGAAAAATGAAAGACAACATAAGAACAGAAAGACAACATATAGAGAATTCCCTAGACATAATACCTGGCGACAGATTATATTTTGGGGGGCATCAACATATTTTATCCTACGAAATCCCAGGAATCATTAACCTTCACAACTCTCTATCGTGTCCACTAATCTTGTTCAGCGATTAGTTTCTGTGCTAATGATTGAAAACGATTCCTCCTCGAGGCAGCGAGCGTAGCCTCTCGGACTCGCCGTAACTCTTGAGTCGAGGAGGGAAATTTATTCAGGGAGACGTGAAGGGACCCTTTTAAAGACATTGCGAAGTCACGGGAGCAGAAAAAAGAGGCGAAAGTGAGAACCAATTTCCGCTTCTCGAGATTTCATGCAAGATCTTATGAAATTATTTCGAGGAGAGGAGAGAAGCCTTTGATGAACCTGAATGGCATTGGCGCTTAAAGTGTGATGAGTTTTCACTCTGATAGCCGAGCAAGACGAGCACTTATATGCAAAGACACAAGGATGGTTAAGCAAGTAAATCTCAATGTTAGAAGAGTCATTTAATTTCGTTTTTTACTTTTGTCATTTAATTTTCATTCGATGAGCTTCGAGAAGAATCCAATGCTCTAACACACAAAAGCTGTTTGAGACTTTGCAAACGCAAATGAAAAATTCTGTTGTATTTTTCTCTTGGATGCATACTCCAAATTTTAGCATCTCCAGGACGCTTTACAAGGGATAATTTTGCACATAATGAAATGAATAACTGTAGGGCTTTTGATGAACATGAATGACATTGGCGCTAAAGTGTGATGGGTATTCACTCTGATACAGTAGGAAGACGAGTACCTATACGCAAAGACGCCGGCACGCTGAAATAAGTTAATCTCAAAGTTAGAACAGTCATTTACTTTAGTTATTTTTACATTTAATGAGATTTGAGAAGAATCCAATGCTCTAACACTCAAAAGCCGTTTGAGACTTTGCAAAAGCAAAAGCTCGATTATATTTTTCTACTGGAAACCATACTCTAAATTTTAGGATCTTCAGGACATTTCACGAGGATAATTTCAAAACGATGGACATGCAATGAAATGAAATACTGTAGGACTTGACATTTAAAATTCGAGTGCACTAAAAGTCAATTTAATAATAAATTAAGGAATAAATTACAAATATTCATTCCCATTGGACGTCAATAAATTGGTTGTAATACGGGCATTATGTAAAGCACAGAATAAATTTTAGGAATTCATTCAAAAATCTCAGAAAAATATGTGCAAATGTATGAAGAAGCTCAGTCATATCACGTGTATGTATTCATCAATGGGCAGCTAAAGACGCCTTACGGGCCACGGCTGAAAAATAAAACCCTAGCGAGGGAAAGAAAGCCCGGAGGAATTGTACAGAAAGCACATTACACTTAGCTTGAGGGACGATGTTGAAGACTAAATTCCCGAGTTTATTTATTGCAATACTATGAATTCAGTACCACTGATAGTTAATTTACGACAAAAGGGATTAATTATCGAGTTTTGATGTTTTAGCCTTTGAATCAAATCGGAATCAGTCCCTAGCAAATTTCCACAGATGATGGACGGTGCAAAGTATGTGGTCCCAAAAATAAGTATCATAGAGACTAGAAATGATATCAATGCGGTAATTCTCTCTCTCAAAACACCCACTAAGGGCCACAAAACTAACACATTCAAGTAGATGTTCCCTCAAATGAACGCCACAGGAGAACTATAATTTTCTTACTTACTGAATCGTGGCCAAGAAAATATCAGAAAAGCAGCTCTCGTCTCAGCACAATGTTAGACCTCGCCAATTTAAAGGGTAAAGTCAATAAAAAAAGAGTACTCACCAATTGATCCCAGGAGTAGAATCCCGAGGAGTAGTGTCAGTGTAGAATCCATGGCACCAATGGTCCTTTTTCTTGATCAAACTGCAGAAAACCACGGGAAATATTCTTTTAAAATAGGTCCTTGGTAACAGAACGACGCGGATGGGAGCAAATGATAAACTCAGAAAAGAATATATATTTTCGGCTGCAACCGTGAGCAGCAATCAACTAAATGAACTGGAGGTGGTTCTAACCAACTTCTCGCAGTAAAGGAGTTGCACGCATTAGTATAAATAATCCATTTTGGCCTAGAAAGGTGGGTAGAAAAAAATGTCGACACACGATCAGCACTGAAAGGTATGAACGTCCAATGAAGGGTTTCATAAGCACACAAGCACACTGGGAGTCACAGCCAATTCTGTGAGCGTTGACAACTGAGTTCCAATCACAATTTCTCCCGTCATTTCCCCTCTCGCCCCTCTTTCTCTTTCTCTCAAACTATCAGATATTCTATCGATGCCTCTTCCCCTTCCCAAACAAACCTTTTCACCCTCGAAAAAATTCCCACCCCACTCTCGAGTACGTCCCTCCCTCCAAACTGTCGCCACCCCGGTTGCCTTTCTCCTGTTACGTTGGGACCCCAATAGTTTGGCATCGGTCACCAGCTCACGCAACTTTCTTGCACACTATCACCCATTCCTCGATCGTGTAAGCGGGAATGACGGGGGGGAGGGAGGCCAAATTTATTCCGAAGAGAGGTAGAAAAAACTTTCTCAAGAAATGTAAGGAGAAAATATAGATGGTTGGTTAAAACTCCGAGATATTGGATCCGAGTAACATCCAAGACTGCACCATGAAACGGAACCTTTCCAACAGACAAATATTCCCTTTGAAAAATTTTATCAAATTATTAATTTTGAATGAATATTTCATTCTTAATTGAAATTGCCCAAATATTTTGGAAAGTCACTTGAGCGGGCACAATTATTTCAACGACAATCAACACTTGTTGGAAAGATTAAAAAAATTGAAACACCTGTATCCAAAGAAAAGATTATTGCTGCGTAAAATTACTTTAAACAGGTTCACCATTCTTTAGACACACCGCGAGGAAAATTTAAGCACTAATCAAAATCCAAAAGAAAAGTCCAACTCAGCGCAGTTCGAAAATAAACATATTTTTTTTGAAAATTATACGACCTAACTGGAATAATAATTCACGAAAAAATCAATAATTATAACTCCGAAAATTAAACATCCAAAATTATTACAAACCTAATAAAACGAGTTGCTTAAGAATTTTTTTTGCTCGAGCCTCCTCTCGGGGGAATACGCGGTCCCCCGTTTTTTGTACGAAATCGACGACACTCGGCGAACGAATCCCCCTGAGACCGCCGCCTTTCCACTCTCACTCTCTCGCGAAATAGTCCTCGGGAAGAAGGAGGGCGAAGAAACAGCGCGGCGTGGGCCAGCTTCCTCGGTCGCCGACAGTCGGAGGAGCACTGGGAGAGACGCAACCTTGGCCACGTGCTTTTATAAACTCTCACTCGCCCGCTCCCTCCACCGTTGAAGTCTCCCGACCCGCACTCCCCACGGCACACCGAACGCCGCGACTCCCCACTCTCTCCGTTCCCTCTGCAACCTCCCCTCCCACTCCTCCTCCTCCTTTCGGCCTTTCCCTCTCGTCTCGTTTCGTTCTGTCGTCGTCTCCACCGCAGGGGGAGTCCTTCGATAAAATAACACGGCTTCTCCCTTTTCCTACGACCGTTCACCAGCCACCAATTTTTTCCCGAATGCCCGCATTCCGCGTGTAGGACGTGCCAACCATCTCGACTCCTCCAGCATGGGGACGAATGGAGACCCAAGGGGGGAGGGACTAAAGGGTTCAATGATGATGATGGCTGAAACCGCTGATTTATTTTTCTGTTCCCCCTCAGTGTTCCACTATCCCCAAAAAATCAAAACCAAGCTCTCAGCGGTATTCCAAAAACTCGTAGAGCAACAGTGGGTTTATAAATTGAATTGATCCATGAACTTGGAGAATTTTATTGCTAAAAATTGTAAATATTAAAAATAAACCATTTTATCATCAAAATTCCCTGATTAATTCATTTGAGGGCGTGATAAGCATTTTACTTTAGGCAAATATAATAGTGTGCTTATGATTACGACTGCTGTTCTCATTTTTAGATTCCCAATGTTTCACCAACCCAAAAATCACGAGGAGGTATTCCTACGCATTTAGAAGCATAGTAAATTCCGGTTGAAAGTTTGCTAAAATACCTCGTATTTTAATAATTTGCATTAAAACAGAATATATACGCTGCGGTTGGAGTTTTAGACTCCAATTGATCCATGGGTCTGCGCCTTTAGATGGCATTCAGCTCAAGACAAGATGAAAAAATATTTCATCACAAGAAAGCATGATAGGTAGATGATAGCTAGAACTGCTGTACTTACTACGTATTAACAAGGTTTCACCATACCCAACTGCATTGAAACCGAGGTTCAAGCTAAAAGTAACCCTTAACGCCTTAAGCCAGAAAAAATTATTCAATATCAGAGAGTGTTTGGGAGATGGGGCTATATGATAGTGGCGTCATCTTCTAGAGGATTAATTCTTAGCCAATAGTATGTACGCACGCCTAAGCCAATCATTCCCAGACACCCCATAATACAAGAATATTTCGATGTATTCTCACCGTCATTTCAATTATAATTCCTCCAAAATTTACCCATAAAATGACAATTATGTATACCTTAGGGTGTGCATCACAGATTGGGAACAACTGCTGTTAAGTCTGAAATATTTCAGGATAGCCAACGACAAGAAAGGATCGCAGAGTAGTAAACCCTTCTCCTAAGGCCTAGAAAAAAACGTTTGCAGTTTGTTTATGGTGTATTTGGAGACTTGCGTTTGTAGCTATGGTGGCTACGCAACTGAGCTTAAATTTAAGTCTATCCATTGAAGGTAATACCATGAGCTGAAAATAAGTGAGACCGCATAATATGAGCAAGAAGATATAGACGATTGCTTATATCGGATAGAAGTCTTTCCACGTCTAACCTAGCCTCCGCTCATTTCAATATTCCCATAACACCCAGTAATACATAAAAACCATTGAGGTTTTACGTCACAACTGAAATAACTTACTGACTTCAAATTAGCAGAAATAATCTCAAAAAATTAGCTTACTTTTGCTTAGAAACCTTAGAAAGCTAGATATTGATTCTAGTTAATAGACATCGACATTCAAAATATCGATTTATATTAACGATAGCGCAGGGAATTAATTTGAGGCAGCGCTTCTTTTGCTTTTTTAAAATATAGAAATATTTAAAAATTTTGCAAACAGCAGAGTTTTGAAATAAAAGCGGTAAATCTGCAAATAATATTTTTTTCTTAATGGCCTTGGCAAAGCATGACTGGTTGGAGAATAAAAGGAAAGCAAGCAAAATAAATATATAAGAAAAAAATGCTGCAAGTAAATATCTTCTTTTTTTTAAGTTTAAAAACACGGAAAGGGCATTATCACTAGCCTTCCATTTGGCACAGCAGGTCCTTCAATATGTATACATCCATCAAGCTCTCGAGCATAAATATGGTAATTATTACACGCACCAGCACACTTAGCCACATAACAAGTAAGGTAAAAGTTAAAGACGAAAATATCTCTTCCCCAATTCGACTAAAACGTAAGAAAATGAGGCAGAAGCAACAGTCCCAGTTTTATTCAAACCTTTATATTCCCAATTACATTAGCGTCACTTCAACAAATGCTGGTGCATGAGAAGGCTAATCTTTGTTCAAAAATTGTTATCATTACTCATATTTCTAGGCGAAGTGCAACAGTGCGATACAAAGCGACCTGTATTACGCGACAACAGAAGGTTCCGCTGAAAAATGTTCGTTAAGGGGGTGGACGTTCGACAGAGGTCAAGTTTCTATGAGTATTACGCAAATGAACGAGCGGCTGATTTGAAAGAAATGGAAAAACTCTTCAAGCGACGGTTTTGTGAAAACCTTTACCGATGAAGTTTATTTCTCCATAATTTAGTTACTCCTGGGAAATTGCAATGCATATTAATTGGATGTGCGCATACAGTGAAACCTGTATTAAGCGACCACCGACGGTTCCGCTGAAAAATGATCGCTGAGAGGGGTCGCTTGATAGGAGTGGTCGTTTAGAGGGGTTCTATGTATCTGCGAATCGATTGATATTTTTAACCGACTTTATTCATGGAAACGATAGTTGCTGCCCATCGGATAATTCTCTACGGAAGTAACTACTCGTTCCAGTTCATAATAAATGGGTAATTATCGGATAGCATTTCACAGCAGTGGAAGAATTCTAATCAAAATATTCGTGCAATCTAATTAATTTCGATTAGTACCAGTGCATAGCGTAAGGTTCGGGAGTATTTGCAGATGGGGACGGAGATAAAATGTGACATTTCCATCTCCTTTTTACTGGAGAACTCTCCTAATGATATATGTAGGGTAGCCTTCAATAAGTTTATACAGAATGGAAGAGTAAAACTACCAGGGTATGACAGATAGGCCCACATAAAGTTGTTATTCCAACACTTTGGTCGCTAATCTTCCGTCATAAATACAGCGGATATAAGGGGAATATTTATATTAGTGTATTTATTTTTTTCTCCTTCGATTTTGCTTCAAATATAGAGCTCGCACATTTTTAGAATAAAAAGGTATGATGACGTAAAAGTTCCAATATGTCGGGTTTCCTAATTTTCCCAAAATCGCCAGAAAAAGGAAATATAGCATTATAGGGATCTTCTCAAAATCCCGAGAAAAAGGAAAGATAGCAGATAGGTCCACATGTTATTAGCGAATAGTTTGATGATATGGTGAAGTGATTAGTTATATGATGTTAAATTTCCAATATTTCGGCTTTCTTAATCTTCACAAAATCCCCATAAAAAGGAAAGAGAAAAAGTAATTCGATTTATACTACTGCACTCTAAGAGCCATCATGGTATCAGTACTTATCATATTAACCCAAAAATTAGAGCAGTAGCAAAACTCTCACGTTCAGAGCAGTATGTCAGGGATGTAATGCAGGAAGGACATAGGGTATCCTTCAGACCTCCCTGCAGGAGTACTTCAGAACCTCGGCCCGCTTATCAAAACTTTATTCACCCCATGAAGCTCTCCAATAGCGTGTGCTGTCAAGTTTTTCAAAGTTTATACAATTATCGGAGAACACTCTGGTACGCGGCTTGAATATGTATCCATTGTTTTTTCAGAGGCCTAAATATATGTTTTTTTTTCTTCTTTTGGTCATTTTACTTTTCCCTGCTCTCACTTGCGAGTTGGAATATTTTATTCATTGGCTTGGATTGAACTTTTAGGGAGGCGACCGACAGGTAAGATCATTTACGCCAAAGGGGACAGGTAAGAGAGGAAGGGTGGGCAGAAGCCCGGCGTCGGCATTTACCTGCTCTTAACGAAAGGAGCCAAGGGGACCACGGTTTAACGTTTCATCCGACAGAAAGGAGTACTGTACTTCAAGTTCCTTCCACAAGACACTAAGTCCTCAAGACCTCTTTTATTCATTATTTATATTAATGACCTAAGTTCTCGAATTATCAATAAATTAATATTATTCGCAGATGATACAGTAATCTACCATGAAATAAGCGAAGACGGGAACTTTGAAGTTCTGTCATCTGACCTTAATAACGTTCATTCGTGATGCCAGGAGTGGAATTTAGAAGTAAATACTAGTAAATGCACCGTAGTTCACTTCCTGCGCAAGTCATCACACAAATGCCATACCTATACTGTGGGTGGAGTAAACATAAAATCTTCAGAGACAGTAAAATATCTTGGAATTACCTTAACTTCAGATATATCGTGGGGAACACACATACAAAACATATGCGGCTCAGCATTAAAGAAACTATATTTTTTTAAGCGTATAATAGGAAGGTCTTCGGATGAAAAAGTCAAAGAGAGATGCTACTTTGCTCTTGTTGGGCCACACCTCGAATATGCCGTGAGCATTTGGGACCCTGGTCATAAAGATTTGAACAAGAAAATTAACAAAATAGAAAGATAAGCAGCACGCTTGGTTAAAAACTGCTACGAACGAACATATAGTGTTACTTAACTGTTAGAGGGATTAAGGTAGGAGCCCCTAGAGACTCGAAGGCTGCACGCTAGGCTTAGGCTGCTTGATAAATTCAGAACTGATATTTTTCAGAGCGACACAGAGAATATTATCATGACGCCTCACTACATTTCTAGGTCTGACAGATGCGATAAAATATGAGAGATACTCTGTCGGAGAGATAGGTACAAAAACTCGTTCTTTCCGCGCACATTTAATGACCACAATAAAAACTGAGCTCCTCCAAATACACTCTCATAGGACATGTCACCATTTCACCTCCAAATATTTTACATCTTTACACGGTTGTTGACCTACCACCCCCTGCCACACGCCCAAGCGGCCGCTCGCGGGTTAGTATGAAGATGTAGAAGTATGAATCGGATTTCCTCTGAAAAATATCCTCCTCTGCAATGACTTGAGCCCTGGCCGCCCACATGATTAGCCAGTACTCTAGCCACCACGACAACCCGATACCCATTTTATTCATTTCACCGATGGTTGATAAGTGACTAGCCTTACATAAATAAGCACCTACTCCGAAAAAAAATCATCTGCATTCATCTCAGATCCGAAATGCAGGTCATGGAGTTATTAGAGCGATGGAGTAAGCAAACAAAATTCTCCCCTCACGAGTGCATTAAGGTGTGATGGACAGAGAGCAATACGTAACCCCTTGACCAACCAGCGCTCTTCATTAAAACTCGCGTGCATCTACTCCACGCTTTTACTCGTTCCATTGAAACATCCCACGCTCGTAAGATCCATTTCTATGGTGCCTTCATTACTTCCACTTCGCGCAGAAACTCACACGAGAACTGAAAACAATTACGCAAAAACGACGCAAACCACTCCGCTTACACCAGGAACGGATGTTTTTTTCTGTATTTATCACCTCAAAAAGTTTTGACTAATGGATAACGTGCGGGGATTTTCCGCTGGAAAAGTCCAGTTCTGAGTGAAAAAAACAATTGCGAAACTCAAAATATAAAACAGGGAATTCGGCTGAATGAAGTGTTGCATTTGCGCCGAGAAACAGCCATATATAATTCAAAATCAAACATTTTTCGTCCGCTGAGTTCATTTTACTTATATTCACGAGCAAAATGCGCCACATTAATTCATAAATTGAATACCATTCAGAAATGGGTATTTGACGTTCTTTAGTGGATTTCACACGCTTCAATTGCCTGATTCTTCACGACCTAACAGATTACGCGAAACCACTTGCCTCGTTACAAGCCATCATATCTTAATAAACGATACCGGGACAACTGATCCAAAATCTTCTACTTCTATCGCATCCGTTTGACTTTCACTTCGAGTAACGGAAAGTGTAAATTCGATTTGAAATTTTTCGCTTTCTTCGAGACCTCAGAAATATTGCGAGATGAAATGTATTTTATCGCCATCACCATCGAAGCACGAAGCGGAAAAATACTTCTGGATAAATCGACAGAAGACCAGAACAATACCTGTCCATTGTTGTACATAACCATTATGTGGTTGCTTTTTTTCACCTGGCCTTTTCCTTATCCTGTTTACAGCCCCCGCTAATGGCTGCCCAAGGCAAAAAATTACAGAGGGGACTGAAATCAAGGAGGCCAGTTAAAAATAAGAATGGTTAGTGTTTCGTAATTCGTATTCTTCATCAAGATACTCGCCTGAAGTAATACCATCGCCTCGGTAAGACGTGGGGAGCTTGCCCTCGTGACCTGCTCCTAAAGGCGCTTGTCAAAATATCTGTCCATTATTATATTCCGAAGGTTAACGAATCCATCACGAACCGAAACTCAACGGGTGGTGAATGAATGAATGAAGTCCAGGAGTTTGTTGTGGCCGAGATGTATAAAAGAAGCTGTCGTGGTGTAACGATTGCGGCAGTAATGGGCTCACACGTGCCTATCATAGTGACACGTCGACTGCAAAAATATCTGCGTGAGCCTTTCCAAGTAGCATATTTTAAATGTGATTATTTCGGGTAATTTTCTCTGTTAAGTAGCAAAAGCACCTTGAAGGTCTACATCACAAGATCATATTACAGAGGAGAGCTGAAATCGACGGCCTGATGGTTCAGTCAAGCTTAAGAAATATTCTTTACCTCAAGGTAGTTTGAGCGAAATATCATTGTACTTAGAAATCAATGAATATTGTCTCTTTTTAAATAAAAATATCTCACCCTTCTAATGACACCAAAAATTCAACCCCTTAACTCATTACTTTTGGAGATATTTGACAAAAATACCAGCACTTTTACATGAGGAACGGTACGTGCATGCACTCCAGGGAGACATTATTTACAAAATGAGGTATTTCTAACACTTAGATGTCGTAAAAAAACTAACAACGTGTAGTTTTTATGTTTTCTCAACTATATTTGAAAATTTATCATATTGTTACCGCAGTAGGTTCTTGGGTATCACAAAAAAATTCCGTTTTGAAGGAGTTTCAAACGCACCGCGCGATAAAAATGAGTCCAATTAAAGACTTACATATTTTCATTTTATTACTCACAATTTATGTCATATAAACCTATGTAATTCCACCATTAATGATACAATATTTAACTGATGTATCCTACAGCTGGAGAAAATAAACGTATGCTTCGAATATGGTCTCGATTATGACTAGGGAACTATCTCGCTCGGACTACCTTAAGTAGGACGCACGTTCAGAGGTTTCTGCTTCAAAATTCACATGTAAAATTATTATGCCAAATAAATCTACCAGTAATCGCAATAATGACGTAGATAGCGTCCACTGGATTTTTATAGCTAGTAGTATGACCTGTTTCCGTTCATTTCTATGTAAGGCAAGTAATAATATTTAGTATTCTAATGAATAAGAGTTACATTTTGGTCACGGTCAAATTTCAGGAGATGATTGATGTATTTAAGATAAGAACACTTAAAATTTTATATAAGTATTGCACTTTCACAGGAAAGTAATTTAAATGCATGTATTTACTTTATCTCCTGTCTTTGTACACTTTCTCATGATGGCAACTACAGAACGGGATTTCGTCCGACGTATCCATATTCTACCGGTGCACTCATATTGTTCAAGTTATTATTGTAAACTTTACGAAGCGTAATAAAAAATATCATTATTACATCCTAAGAGAACTATGTGCACCTCTCACTCCAGGATGCATGAAATGTGCTTCAAGTACAAGGCAAGCACATGAAAATTTAGTGAAAGTGGACATTTTCATGAGAATGTGGAGAACTAAATCAATTCTACCGCATTTCTTGCTTCTTATACTCGTCTCATCGTGGCTTCAGCTTATTCCCTGGTGCGAGCTCAACTTCAAAGACCATTTCTCTGCAGTTATTAACGTCAGCAGGATGCATAAAAGACCTCATGGAGTTTTTCTTTTGGCCGCTCGTTCTGCACGATCCGCTGTCGCCAATATATTGCTATTAGTCAAGGCGTTTTCCCCGACATATAATGAATCATATTTTCAAAGATTTGAAAATATTTTCAAAATAAAGCGTTTCTAATGTTGTGCGTTTCCCAATTGCGACATAGAAAACGTCATTGATCCATGGAGAAGGCAAGACATCCCGCTAATACGCTCATCTCAAGACCTTGGCTTGAAGGTCCCCAAAATTCTTGCGTAAGGAGAACCTCTTAATGAACTTCCACCTATTTTCTCAGTGAAAATAAAATACAATTAGATAAAATAAAGACCCATGAAAGTGTCGATTCTAAATACAAGAAATTTTCGTTTTATTTAATAAATTTAAATTTGGGCCTATCAATGACGTAATGAAAAAATAGTGACGCGTTATGGATAAACATATAAATGACACAGCACATCACAATTAATTCTACCGCATAAAGAAAGCTTTCAAGTCCTTACATATGACGAAACACAGAATATGCAAGTGAGCCATTATTATCACATGCTTATTAGCATATGCGAGAGAGCGTATGTGCTTGAAAATGACTACACCCAGAAACTGGAATTTTAAGGGAATTGGAGGTGAGAACATGACACTTCGAAATTAGGTATTGGAGACAGTTACTGACACTTTAATGGCCGGAAGCTATGCAAAAGTAATTATTGATATTGTATTAAAAATGATCTGCACAGAGTAAGACAACGATCATACCACACATATTAGGCAATACTTGAGGCCAGAAATGTTCACGAGGAAAATGAAAAAAAGGTAAAATTAAAACGAGAGTCACACTTGGCTGGGAGAGGGATTATTATGAATATATGCCATAAAATGATGTATATAGGAAAGAAGAAGAGCCATTCAAGTGTTTTTGAGAGACCATTTTGACGAGGCTAAAGTATTTTTGTAGTCACACGACCTTAGAATCGAAATATCAGTGATAAGCTTCAACAATAATAATGAAGAGCAAAATATCCATCATAGATGGCGTTAGGTTTACATGATCTCAATTCCAACTTAACAGACCCACCAGAGCTACTTTTTGTATGTACCAAACAATATTTTATTCAATAAAAACTCAAAAATATTTTTAAAAACTACCATACAGCCAGATTATGGTGTGATACAGAGACCTTATTGTAGTTACCGTATATAAAAGTAAGCTTACTCACAAGCATCATTATTTTTAAAATTGGTGGGATCCTAGTCGATACTTTTACCCGGCGAGATGAAGAATGTGTCGATCAAAACTATTATTTTAAGCCTAGCACAGTAATCTTTGCAAGGAATACCCCGTATAAGTCAAAGAGACCGCAAGTCAGATGATCACGTAAACATATTCTTTGAGGAAGCTCCAATCATGCTAAGACACGTTCTCGGTATAATGCGCCTCCTGACTCACAAGGTATTGTTTATTAATATATGCCTGATAAAATAGTCATTGTTAAGCCCCATCTCAGGAAAAATGGTACGAGAAATGCTGAAAGGATGCACAGGTACGGTGTGCGAAAGATCTATCTAATAAAAGTCGTCGGTATCCAGCACTAGCTCGCACACTGTCTCTACAAAGTATCAAGAGACGCGGGAAACGGTCTTAGACTAATTTCCTCCCCTCCCCCCCCCAAAAAAAAGGCCAAATGAAGCACCCAAAAACTTAAAAGAGAGCGGTTCATTAAGATCGATCGATTAAATCCCTGACCTGCACGGGTGCGCTCACAAAAAGTTCAAAGGGAAGAGAGAGGGGGTTGGAATGAAATATATAAATTAGCACAGTCGCTTGCACGAAGAGAGGCGCCTTGAGGGGTTGGAACTCCTCGCCAGCGGGAGGCGTGATGGGGGGGCGGAGGAAAGAAGGAGAGTTTGATGTTGTAAAAACCCAATACGCCGCACAGCTTCCCCCAACTCCAGTCTGACGACTCTTTGGAGGAAGGGAGAGACAAGCGGGAAGGGCGTGGTGGTGGAACAGGGCGAGGCGGGCGGGCACGGTGGGGTACTGGCTCTCTTAATGATGGCGGGGGCGTGGAGGGAAGGTGGTTGAGGTGGAGGGAGCGGAGTCCTTGGGTTCTCAGCCAAGTAAAGGGACCAGGCGGCCGCTGGGCACCCAGAAGAAGAAGTGGAGGATGAGGTGGCGGCAAAGAGGGAGTGGTGGGAGCACTTGGCGATCGAAACTAGTCCGGGATCGTGAGCATAACGCAATCCATCCCCGGGCGGCCGAGCTGGCGGAGGAGATTCCGAGAGGCTGAAGCGGTGGGAGGAGGTCGAAGAGAGAGAACGTAGGAGAGTGTATGGAAACAATGCTGCACGGATGCGTGGGTGCTAGATCTAGCGGAGGAAATGTATAATGATCGGCCTGGGAATAAATCTGATTTTAAAAAACGTCCCTGAGTAAAACGCAAAACCTCGAGGGCATGAATATTTGGACGGATTTGGCGATCCACACGTGTTCGTAAATCGATAACAAGCCCTTTTAAGAAAAATGAGCACTGTTACAACATATGTTCAGTCATTTTTACCCCTTCAAGTACATTTAAGCAAGATAACTTGATACCCCACCCTGTGGCGTGATTCCGATTTTTCACCCATCTGCAGCAGTCATCATTCCGAAGGTCGTTATGCTGCATCACTGTATTCTAATCCCGTTTCAGTGAACCGCGTCTTTTTCACTTTATGTTTTATTTCACCATCTCTCATGATTTGCTCTATACATTTCATTCTCGGATGTCCCAAGAAATGTTTCTTCCATTGTTGTTTTTATACGGCCGTTTTCACTCAAAATGAGCCCAATTTACTCGTCATCTACATCATCTTTCCCAAACTCTCCACAGAGCTTCATCGGTGACTCACTCAGTCCATTTGACCACAATCGATCTTTTTTTAACAGCACTTCCATTTTTTCCAAGTATCTCTCTCCGTTTGTGTCATTACCCAACAAAAAGCTTCAATTGTTTTATTGCTTCTATTGCTTTATAACAGTTGATAATTTATTCAACTACGTGATTACTGTTGAAAATTATTTTAGTGACAAATATAAGATCTTGGATAAGGTTAAAAAAATCAGCACTGAGGGATAATATAAAGTAGAAAGTAAAAAACTTGTCTCAAATTGCATGGAGAGAGAAATCTCTCGGTACAAGCACCTACTATATTCAATGATATGCCCAATAACATAAAAAATCCAGCAAAAATACGTGAAGTTAAAAAATAAATTTTAAAAATGGCTCTTAGACTTTTAAATAATATGGATTTAGAGGTTGTGCTCCAATTTTTTTCTGCCGTATAAAACTAAATAGACATGACTTTGAAAACAATAAATATTTATGAGATCAAAATTGAAACCTGCTGACTTGCTATATAAATAGCTTAGTGGAACCTATACTGGACTAATATGTCGTTTTATTACTTATTTGTAGGTTTTTGTGATTGATAAGTTGATTCAAAATAACGATCATGAGATACAAAAAAATTTACATAGGCGATGTTTTATTTTATGTACGTGAATGTAAATGTATGTATGTACAATTAAATTAATTGAATTTTGGTCATTAAAAAATTACCTGCTGACATTCCGTGTATTTCTACTGTTTATGGATCCTACGGCCTATCTGCAATGTCCTCTCGCACGCCAATTAATAATTTTAAACAAAGCGCATATCAATTCTTTTGAACTTGTCCAGCTTATTAACATGACTCCCAGGCGCACGACTTTGTAACTAGTTGGAGTTGGAGGCCTCACAAAGTCCCACGTGAATCCGATGACCACGAAACATAAAGTGAATTAGGAGAGAGGTAAGAATGATTCCGAATGTCGAACCATTCAATTCATTAGACCTTGCTCGTGAACATTTTAATAACTTGATCTAAAAAGAAACTCTTGCTGTCCCTTCCCATTTGAAATTCCACGTCCTCTACGCTACGGTGCGCGCACGCAATTTTAGCACATGAGTACTCATAATTGGTTTTAGTGCACACCGAACTACGCTTTATGTCGTCATTTTAGCCTTTCACCAATTTTTTAACGCCTAAAGTCAGGGTTAACTCAAAAGAGAGCCGGTTCTGATTGCTATTTAACGAGCATATTGGCAGTCTTCCTCGGTCTAGCCTCAGGTAACAAATTAATATGTATTTAAATATGGGTCTCTATTGTTTGCATCGGTAGAAATGGAGAATGAAAATGTATGAAGTCACCGGTTCCATGAGCTCCCATACACACTAAGGTAATTTAAACCCGCCAATTATTCACCTTTGTAAACAGCTTTGCGACATACACTACACATAAAATTTATTCTTGGCATTATACGAAGGAAAAAATTATTTTTGATTGATGACATTTGATAAAAATTTGAATTAGTCAATGAAACCAATAATCTTTAAAACGTTAGTACTCTATATTACTCGACATGGATACAACCAAACGGCGCTATAGCCGGCCAATTTTAGTCAAAAAAATAGTAGTTAATACGTTCTTTCGCCGAATATCCCATCGCTGCATATGCGAGTTGGACAATTATTATCGTAGCATTTAAAATAAAAAAGCAGCTCTTGACGCCATAAAAATAATTTAAGAATTCCAGCTGATATATGCTTTGAACAATTGAAAGTTGCCATCGCTAATATCTGACTCATACTGAGCAGTGTGTTGTTTAAAACTTTCCACTCTGCAATGACATTATTTATGGGTACCGCCATTATGTTCCCCGGCAAAGTTGCCTGGCTTTCTGGAAAAACCGCTGACAACAACGTATATTCATTTTCTCATTTCAGACGATGTGCGTAAGACGGTAAGGATTGCACTATTTTGGCAACAAAGGAAGAGTGGATAGGACCTGACGTCAGTATTATATCACTCCCAACATGAAGCGACTACCGGTCCATAGTTAGTTCCAACCGAAAGACAGAGAAGTGCTCTTTAATTTCTCCCCGCGTAAAGACCACGAAGAAATTGGGATACCACTAGAAAGTTCTCCTTTTAATGAATTGAACCCTTATCCCCTCACCCGAGTAAATGGAAACCTGGCGTCATGTCGCACCTTACAAGAACCAAGAAAGTTGTCCACAGTTTTTTTTCCATCCGACGGAAATTATCCTGCATTTGAATTGCTCCCCACATAGAGACCAAGATGTTTTGATAAACTTTACACCTTAAGGTGTCAATTCGTGGAAGTATTTTATTCGAATTTATATTGAAATGAAGCCTTGTACTTTTACACAGTTATTCATTGTAAACGTACTACGCGATTCACAGCTTGCTGGATCTTCAGGTACAATTGCGTTGTATATATACGTTTACAATGAATAATTGTGGAAAGGTCCATTTTTTCTTTCACGATTCGGCCGCGTCGTTGTTTTCCCGACAATATTTCTCCTCCTATCCTGGAGGCGTCTTCAGGTCAAAGATACAACGCTTCTTTCGGGCCAGGTTTATGTAGAAGAGTCAGTCGCTTCTGATTGCCTCCTATTTTGAGGCCAAAACATTTTTTTGGCCACATTTTTCATTTTTCTCTCTCCGTTTTGTGCTAGCACTTTCTTCCACGTAGTCGCTAGGTGGTAGCCATTCTAGCACAAACCGAAGAGAGAGAAATAAAAAATGGCGCCAGAAGTGGTTTTGGCCCCAAAAATGTCAGACATCAGAAGCGACTGACTCTACTATATAAACCCGGTCATAAAGAAGCAGTGCATCTTTGTCCTGAAGACGCCTCCAGGAGAAGAGGAGAAACGTTGTCGGAAAACCAACGACGCGGCTGTATCCCGAAAGAAAAAATGAAAAGAATACCTGCTCGCCGCGGAAACCTGAAACAGAGGTACAAAGGCTTATTGTCAATATGGATTCGAAGATGTTTACACATTACAAGAAATACAAAGATGAAAATATGTAAGACGATGGTCCAACCAGTGGTAACCTACGGTTCAGAGAAATGGACCATGAAGAGATCTGATGAAAATGACCTTCGAGTATTTGAGCGACAAATATTAAGGAAGATATATGGACCTGTAATGAAAAATGATGAATGGAGAATATGGTATAATGCAGAGCTGGATCAATTAATTGAAGGCCAAGACATAGTTAGATATGTGAAAGCTCAGAAAATGGAGTGGCTGGGTCATATAGAGAGAATGGCAGAAGAAAGGATGCCCAAACGAATAATGAGGGAAAAGTTGTACCACACCAGAAGGAAAGGAAGACCAAGAATCAGATGGATAGATGACGTTACTGCAAACCTGCAGATAATGAACATGAAGGGATGGAGGAGTAGGTAAAATATAAGGAAGACTGGAAGCAAATTGTGGAGGAGGCCAAGGCCCACCAAGGGCTGTAGCGCCATGAAGAGAGAGAGAGAGAGAGAAATTCGAAGATATTTGGATTCCACTGAGTTCGAAAGTTCTTCTCGCTGGGAATCGAGCCCTGAACTCCATAATGAGAAGCCAGCATTACAACAATCTCAACAACCGGATCTCCGCGGGAGGCTCGGAAGGTGTGAGGGGGCGATGGTAAGGGGTGGGGCGGAGAGGTGGAAGGGGCAAGTGAGGCTGCGGCAGGAATGGGCGGAGTTCAACCCTCTCTTCTCTCACGTGAGCCTCGTAACCTCGAAACCTCTCCCTCTTCACACCAATTCCCCGGCCCTGCTTATTCCCTTCTCGCCTCTCTCTCTCTCTTTTTCTCTAGCACACACTCAGGCACACACACTCATCTCAAAACCGTTCACCCTTCACCGACACCCGGGGAACACTCCGGGGACGATCCACGCCCCCTCCCGCCTCCCCCACACACCCAAATGAATGCACTCGAAGAATCGGTCTAGTCATCCTTCCCTCCGCACTTTCCCCTTCCGAACGGAGTGATCCCTCGCGTAGAAGACGGGGGTTGAATTAAAAAAGAAAGAGCGGCCCTTTTCGATGGGCGGAAGCGGGAGGATGCACGGAGAAGTTGCAGCGTAAAGTTTTCGGGAACGGGCCGGGACGAGACTGAGATCTGCAAACTCACTGTGCATGACGGCGAGGAACTGCTAGGAAAGGTGAAGTGAGAGGGGGTCGCCAAACAACAGGTGGGAAAACGTTCAAATGACCTCTTTACTCGAGGCACGTAAAAGGTGCACTAACTTATGCTTCTTCCTCATTGTAGCGGGATAGCAGGGTAAACTACGCGGATGAACGGGTGCATGTTAAAATTACGCTCAATATATTTGTTCTGAGAATTTTTTCACGAGGTGACGTATCAGAATATGCATATAAATACTCAATGCCATCCCTAATGCAAAATTAAATCAAGAACAGATAATCTGAGATAACTTCATTTAAAAAATTTTTTCCAGCGTAAAATATTTTCTCGTCATGGTGTTGCAAAGGGCATACGCTCAGCAAGCTCCAAGGCTCGAATAAAAGCCCGCCGTCGTTTTTCGCGAGGTAGGTACGTGTCCTAAATGTTACTTAAAAAGCTCTAATTAAACGGGTCAAGAGATTTATATTAACTCTTCAAATTTATCTGATATATAGAAGATCATTCATAAGGCGCTAAATATAAACTTTCCAAAATTGATATTAATGTGCCTTTAACTTAATCTCCTATAATCATGAATGCCTAAAAACTAATTTGGGCTTAAGGAGCTATTGCATCGTTTCTGCGGAGGAATACACACAGGAAGCTTAATTCGTAAAAGCACACGGCACACAATCGGATGATATGGGTTCGAGTCCCAACTCACACCGGGTGAATTTTATCTTTGCGAATTGCAGTCCATAAAAATGAAAAATGTAATTTCTTCTGCCAAAGGCCTCACTTTAATTAAATGACCATCAAGGTATTACGAATTAAAAAACTGTTTATTAACAAAACTATGGCATTCCATGCTATTTTAATTTTATTATTAGTGCTGTGCGAATCAGGGATTTTCATTTCGAATTCAACCGATTCGAATTTTTTTAGAAATATTCGTTAGCGAATCAAATCACTGTAAAAAAAAATTCGCTTGCGAATCGGATTCGAATACTAAATAATATGCACAAGTTTACGCAGAGTTAAAGTAATATAGATTTTCACTATATTTCAGGGCCTTACATTAGCATATACATCTAAATAGTGGCACACAGAATAGCACAGAATAACGTGTGGTCGTTTAAATTTTCGTTTCACGTGAGGAAAACATCTTCTAAACGGCCGGCGCGTAATTCGGGGATGAGTGTTTTAATACATGTAACGATCCGAAGACGAATCTATCTGATTCGAATATTACGAATCATTCGCTTTCGAAGCATCCCGATTTGCAGGTGAATCGAATCGAATTAAGTCTGACTCTAGTCGATTCGATTCCATTTCGATGCATTCGCATTAACTCTATTTATTATTTAATTATATCTGTAAGTCTATTGAAATCAGACCTGCGCAGCTAAGCCTGGCGCAATTCTTTGCATCAGGATTTTATAATTGTGGGATCAAGGCGATTTGATCCGCGTTTATGGGTTTTCGGGCGGAGCTCAATTCTCCTATCCTAAAGGTCGCGGGTTTAAATCTTTTCTTCCCACCATGGGCAAGTTGAGAGCCTTTTCATAATCCGAAGAGATGATGCGTAATCGTGAATTAGGATAATCTCCACCGGCAATGCAATGAAAGCATGAAATAAAGACCTCACGGATTGGCCTTTGCGGAGCCATCGTCATCACGAAGTATTGCCATAGCGGATTGCAAGCGCGTCACCCAATGGATGTCATATTGTTTCAGTTGTATGGCGAGAATACAGCCACTAGTAATCTCCCAATTTTCTTTGCCTCATCTTTGAAGAAGGAGATGACCTCGAAATACCGCCACAAGTTAAGGAAAAAAGAGAATGAAAAGGAGAGGGCTGCTGCATACAGGTGGGTGCCACAAGGCCACAGTTATTCTGATGCAAGATTTTTTAACCGCAAGTAATTTCATAACTTTAGTCCACCATGGCGATGCTCTCACATCCAAAAAATCTTGCACAGAGATGCTTGATCATGAGAAACAAATTTGACCCACTTATCAGTCACTAAAAATACGGTATAAAGTAGGTCAAGTGTCTATCTATTCCAACGCATTGTCAAATGACAAATTAAAAGTAAATACCACTGATTTTGCCCATAGTCCATTGAATTCTTCCTTTCAAAATAACTCTTGCTAAACCAATAGATTGAGTTACACCAAAAATTTGAAACATAATTCCACTTTTTTTCAAGGTATTATCTTATTTACATATTCATTTCAATTCAATCAAATCTATTCATTTCTAGGCGGAGTATACCTGCAGTGATATTTGGGTATTTTTTTCTTCCAAAATATTTTGCTCTATGAGATTTATTTTCATTATTGGTCCTCACAATAACCGTCAATTATGCAACTAATACATTTTCGAATGATTATGAACCTGGTATTGAAATGTGTTAAGTAATTACATTCGAACTATATTAGAACCAGGCACTAAGCTTGAACGAAATTGTTCGGTGCTTTTTAATTCTAGATTTGCTCTAAAAAGTCCAAGGATTAAACTTCACCTGATAAGGAATGCTAATATAACGAATTTTGCGCTTACTTCCAAATTTTATATTTACAGAAGTACTGTACATTCTAACGTTTGGGTGGGAGGACATTGGTATCCAAAGAATAAAAAAGTGGAAAAAAGAAGTAAAGACCGTATACCGCTCTAGAAGAGTCATTATTTTTTTTAGCATTTCCGATTAATGAAAAGTGAAAGCGCGCGCAACTCAACTAACTTTTGATGGCCCCATACCATAAAAAATTCATATCTACTCAACTTTGACGGGAGTCATTAAAAGATAAGAAGGATTGTGCTTTGAGCCCTTTCGTATCTGGAATCCTCGTATGATTCCTTCATTCCCATTTTACGATACCGGGGGCAGCATTTTTCCGAAACAATGGCACGGCCATAACCCCTGTCATCTGTACCGTTTCCCTGCCTTTCCCTTATCCTCCATTGGCTGCACTTCGTCCTTTGCAATGACCGCCACACAATGGATTTACGTATTTTTCAAGGCTGAGCCGATTCCGGTAAAAGGTTTTTATTCTCAATCCTCCTTTCTCTCCGCTAAAATCGGAGCAAAACGATCTTGAAATGATTTCATGTCCACGCTGGACAGTTACTCAAGCCGACAACAAGGTTTTTTTTTAACAATTGCTCAGTTTCCGGAAAAAATATCCTTGAAAAATTATCCGCTAGAACCCCTGCAGGCATTTTGAGCAAAACTATCCTTTCCTGTAACGCGGCGGATGTGGTAGAACGGAATTATTGGCGCATGGTAATGACAAAAGATTCAAACTAGCATCAAAATGATTAAGCAAATATAGGAAAGAACCTAAGCCAACACAGCTGCATGAAATATATAGCGGAGGGCAAATATTCTTAAGTCATCGACTGGTCTTCAAAACTGAATTTGACAATTATACATTATTTCTACGCAAGGTTTGATGAATTAAAAATGTTTTCAGAATATCTTCAACGAATAATAAATCGTTATTAATATAAGCACCTGCATAAAAGAATAGTTTGTTGGAATATCTTTGGATTATTAATAAAATTTTATGATTATAATATTCTTCTCAAATGCTTTAACGAGTTCTCATGGACGTCCTACTACAGATGAATTCCTCCCATTTTGGAAGCGCTTAGTCAAATAATTCAGTAAATTCAACCAGAATATAGTAGTGATATTTTCAATATAAGCATTCCTACAAAATTAGCTGTGCAATAAAATATCTCTAGATGACAGATCAGTATGGAAGGCCATAAACTTAGCTCAAAACTACTAAACAAATGCTCAATCACTTTCGCATATGTTTTAAAACGATTTCAAAATGCGAAAAAGGGCTTCAAACTAATTAATACACGATTCCAAGGCCTGAAAACGCTTGAGTAGATGATAAATAGCGATCGATGGGTGCAAGGTTTTCTCATGAGTCGCCATCCGGAAATAATTGGCTATCATATGACCCTCAAAACAACTGCGATAGTCCATTTTATTATTCTGAAGAAACTATCACGAAGAAGCAGTTCATAACGAGGGAACATTCCCTTGCTTCCACTTTGTTAGGCGAGATATTGTAGAACAGCATTGTAAATTATACAAAAAGGACACAGAAGTGCGTTTCGCAAAAGGTGTTTGGTGAATAGTGACCCCAAATATTATTTTGCCAAACATTTAATGGAAGAAGCTCAACACTCTACATTTAATGTGAAAATTCTTCGTTTTCTGGATAAAGGACACCGTTTAGATGTTTCGGAACAGTGGGAAATAGTTATAAGACAAAGAAAGAAAGTCAAATTGTTAAATTTTAATGACTTTGCTTGTCATTCTCCTATTTTGGATACCATCATAACCTAACTTACCTCCTCCCTCATTTTCTCCCACCTCTCTTTCCTTTAATCCTGTCTTAGTTTGGCGTAGGTCCGTCATCATGACGTACGATATTTGGACGAACAAAGGATGCTTTCCTAGGTTATGATTGTATCATCCATCAGAATATGTAGTTTTAACCGTCTTCCCCCCCTATCCTTCCTCCCGATCCCTTCCTCTCCCCAATCCCCCTAGAGCTGGGAATATATCTATGGATATGTCTGGAAATTTGGAAGAAGTGTTGTATCTGATGATGACTTCTAGTCAGTTGAAACATGTGCTATGCGAGTTAGAATGAAAGTAGACAGTACGACATACTTTGTGTGTCATTTCCCTGCTGTATCTAGCGTAGTTGCGATAGTGGCATAAGCATTTCAAGCACAAACCACATTTTTATCACAAATTTATTAAGAGTTTAAAAAAGTAAGTTTTATTATAACAACTTTTAAAGCTCAATCAATAACCAGACCTAAAACTGCCCTTTTGATAATGAGTTCTACTCGGGTTAAGCACTGGGCCAGGCCCTCTCTCTTCGCAGTCGTCTTGATGCGCGACTTCCTCGTCATACCTAGGGCTCATGATGTCATCGCCTTCAGAACTCAAGGAGTCAGGAGCCCTGATCATGATCAGCGAGTTGCTCGTCAAAACGTCGGCGGAGGTGAAGGAGCTGACCTGGTTTTCTATCCCAGAAAAGTTAATCTTCAACACTCGCCTAGTAAACACTAGATCTTAAGCCTATTCAACACTGGGCGCGAAAATGCAGAATTTAAAACAGCATGTTTGCAACATGCAAAAACTCCTCAATGGAGCATGCAATAATTATAGAATTAGGACAGGGGCTATTTTATCATCTCACGGTCATGCATTTGCGCATGCGTTCTTGCACTTTACCGCTTTACACTACGCAATTTGGAATCCACGTTCGTAAATACATCCGATTGTGCAGTTGCGTTCCCCGCGTAAAACGGGCTTCACACGCTGTTTTGAGTTTTAGTAGCACCTCGACAAGTATAATGTACCCATCTCTTCACCAATGATCTATTATGTTTCATTCCTTATATGGCCACGAGCGGCAGTGAGAATGGCTGGGGGAAGATGCGGCCATGAAAGATTTAAAAAATGACCATAATTTGTTCCTCATATGCCCAAATGTTCCCTTCAAAAGGAAGAATCCATTTTAAAGGATGTCTGCACTCCCTAGGCATCGATTAGCCGTTAATGTAGGTTAAATATTAGTGCCTGAATCAAAGGTCGTTAATAAAGTAGCTTTTAGCGAAGCCATATTGGAATCTTTAGACATGGATGGAATTAACTGTACCACGATTAACGTAGCGGAATTGATCGATTGAAGAGAAAAATGAGCGCCAAATAGGGAGATTCTGCTGTTTTCTTTTTTATTTCTTCGTGGGTTTTTATTTCTAGTTTAGTTTCCTAGTGGTAGTTTCAAGCACATTGTTAACACAACATCATGTGAAGAAAAGGTGCAACAGATGAGGTATTTATATTTATAGTACAAAATTAAATAAATAAAAATAAATACAACCGGTATTTCAAAAACCTTACTGTTTCAAGCTTCACTTCGTGAGTCTAAGAATGAATACGAACGTTCCGATAATTCGGTTGCCGATAACAACGTTTCTCATAAGAGAGGAGGAAACAAACTGCCGGGAAGACGAAGAAAGGAAAGTAGGGTAAAGTAGGAAAGAGATAAAGGAGGAGAGAGGGCTATAAATGGGGAGAGAAAGGAAAAGTTGTACTCATTTTCTTTTTTTATATATGAATAACACTAATTTGGACTAATTTTGTAAAGAAAAATTTCACCAAGCAGCGTGTAAACACTCAAGAGAAGTAGCAAAAAACCAAGTTGGCAATATAATTCGAATTGCAACATTTCTACGTCATGTAAAGTTCTGTCACTTGTTTACAAAATTTGATATTTGTTTCAAAAGCTGTGGCTACCATTTACGTTTTAGCAGTCAAGAAACATGGGTACCATCGAGAGATTCCAACAAGGTTTCACTTTACATGGCAAAAACCAACTTCAATTAGGTACCTATTGTGTTTCGTCATCAGTTCCACTGAAAATTAACATTCAGTGCTTCAATTGACAGATAAAGGAATGTGAAGTCATCCAAAATTGAGGGTACCATTAGGGGCAATGTGATATACCTTATGATTCAGACTTTCACGGGGCTTGGATGGAGGTTGAATCTTCTGTTTTCAGGGACTTTCGTCTCGTTGTTCCTTTTTGAGGACGACATTTCGCCGGATTATCCTTGGACCTGAGGAACCCTGCAGGATAGCCGGAGAAATATCGTCCTCAAAAAGGAACAACCTGGCGTAAACCCTGTAAAACCGAAGATTCAACCTCGGAATATACCTTCTTCTTGTAGCTTAAGGTAATTTTTACTACAGTGACTCAGGTCTATGCCGAGTGCATGTCGTGGATCGAGTCAATGATTACTGTATAAATACATGAATGAAAATAGTTAAGTGGCCAGCTTTTAAAGTGTAACCAGGATTTTGTTCGAGAAATTTAGGGAAAAGTTTTTGAAAATCAGGAGTAACAGCAAGTGCCCAGATATTTAACCTTATTCTACGCACAAAAAATAACGTATCTTTAAACATAGATTGTCTTACTGATATTATTCTGATGCACGCGATATTATCTAACACTGATACGATTCTGAAGCACGTGATTGAGCGACTCGTAAACGATAAGCTTCGTTGCTTGCTTGTTCCTCACTTGTTTGATAATCTCGCGTGCCAACACTCATTTGTTGAAACGACTTGCGCTCCATGTACTTAACAATGAATTTAATAATTCAGAAACCTTTGCGGGCGCGCGTACAACTCACCAAGGTTTCATCGTAGTCTGATGAATGGTATTGGAACGCAAAGAAGACGAACAAACAAACATTCATTTATGTATGTATTATTTTAAATGTATTCTACCGGTAAAGGTAGGTTTTGTTGAATGTCAGAGAATTTCCACCCGGTTTTATACACATTCAGTGGCCTATCTCCCTCTAGTATATCCTTTTTCGCCTCTGCATACGTTCTACCCTTCTTCATCCCGTCCATAAAACCTATTCTCTTTCTTCCCCTTCCCCGCTTGCCCAGCATTCTTCCCTCTTTTACACTCTTCAGCAATCATCCCCCTTTATTACATCCTTCAGTCATCTACCCTGCCTATCTCGGATTTCATCCAAAAGATTTAATTATTTATTTTAATTTATAGATTTTTTTAAAACCTGGGGGATTTGAGAAAAAATCTATAAGTGAATTCTACATTTTATGTAATACAATTGATTGCTATTTTCTGGTCAAAGTACAACTTGAAATGTAAATGAGTTTTAGAATTTCGGAGGGAAGGAGGCGCCTGGCCCCATCGACCCCCTCTCCAGGCTACGTCACCAATAAAAAAATGTTCAAGTATAATAGCGCTCGAAGCATTTCTCAGAGCAGCGGGGGATTTCTCTTTGTCGGAGAGTGCGGGGGTGGAGTCCCACTCTATAACACTTGGAGTCAGCTAGCCAGCCCACTCCATCGGTCGCTCTCCGTATGACAAGGGGGTTTTTTTTCCGTGCGGTGGGCGTGCGGTTGAGCGGCCGAAGGGCACGCGCTCCGCGGTGTTGAGTGTCTACGGACCTCGGGCATTAATTCCGGGTTGGGAGAGGCGATGTGAAAGGCGCGCGCGGGTCGGCGATGAAAAAGAGAGAGTTAACAGTTTACTAATCTGGGTTTTACAAACTAGTCCTCTGTTTTGCGTACACACGACTGGAGCGAGTTACCCTCATGAATTCATTTCTAAGAGTCTCGATGACGTGGCTGACCTAAACTTTCAGGCCTCCGATGTAAAACTATGTCCTGTCTCATAACTGAAAGACGAAGGATTAAAACTTAGCAGATAATTAATCTGGGTTAAACTCACTTGCCTTAAGTTGCATCTGTATTATATTGTCGGCCCCTGTGGCGGTGGGGTAAAGCCTGCTAACCCGAGGGTCGCGGGTTCGAGTCCCGCCTGGGTAGAATATTATCTGCACAGGACATGGGTGTGTGTGTTTGTCTCTTGTTAATGTTAAAACAACCGATGTAAAAGGCCTTTGTTGTGCTGTTTTCTGGGTTGTGAGTATAAACAAATAAATAAAAAAAGAGTGATCCACGTGACTTTATCTCCAGCTTTTTCATGACTTCACTAACCTTAAATCTAAAGAAAGATGAAAAAAACTATTATCGATGACTAATGTGTCCTGTCTCATTACTGAATAATAATGGACGAATACAGATGATAGTCACAACTTTGATGAATATATCGGTCATGTTTGAAGCATTCCATTTTCTTCGTGGGCCCCAGCAAAAATACTTTGAAATATTCCAAAATTTCTCTAATCTGACAGAAAAATGGAACACGATTGACTTAAATCATTCATAGCATTGGATCCTGCCATTTAATCTATAATTTTCAGTTGATACACGCTGCACTTGTCACAAAATTCCTCGGTAAATTGAGGGCTCGTTCGCAGAAAAATAACGAGGGTTGCAGGGAAACGAGAGGAAGTGAGGAGTCCGGGGAATAGTTTATAAATATGCAAATCACGACTTGGGACACCCAATACATCATGAGAGGACTCTTTTTGCCTCGAGGAAGAAATATCGGCCGATTTACGGAGAGACCCAGTTTTCATAAATGCACTGGCCGACGCAAATTACAAGACGTGACGGGGTATTTTTTTTGGACGCATTTTTTTCATGCATCACTTCACAACCGACGTGAACCTGATACAAATAGAAATGCGGATGGATTGGAGACGCATGAACGCGTAACGGAAAACTCACACTCCACCTAACACCCGAGAGGAATGGATAGGATTGAACAGAACGTGATTGAGGCGAACACACCCACGCATCACCACTGCAGAGCAGGAGCTTCGGATACCAAATCTCAAGTCTACTTTCCTAGAAGAGAGAATTGACGCCTATTATTGCTATATCGCATTATTCACATCGGACAGGGAAATGGAGAACACCTGTTCCACAAACGAAGCAGCTCAGGGATCTCCTAGGAAAATTTCAAGCTAACTTTAACTCGAACGAATAAACTGAAGACAGGAGATGGTGAAGAAAGATTCTTCATGTGAGATATCTTAGAATTTAGTAGCGCTGTGCACTCGCATACAGATTTTTCATGGTACTACATGCATGATACGTGTAAGGACAACTCATTCCTTCAAAGCCTCCATGAAATTCACACTGGAAGAGGACGCCATGTTATCTTAACTTGTTAGAGCACTCGACGCGAGATCGATGAGCATGGGTTCAAATCCCAGTTCAGGCGAATGATTTGTTCCAAGTCAATTTCACACAATTACATGACCACAATCGGTTCATCTACATCTACATACTACCTTGCGAGCCGCCGCATGGGGATGTGGCAGGTGGTGTTAGGACACCAGTCGTGTAAAGATGTAAGGGATAAGGTTTTTGGAGGTGAATTGTGACGTGTATTATGGGAGTGTATTTAGTGGAGCTCAATTTTTATCATGGTCGCTGATTGTGCGCGGATAAAACGAGTTCTTGTACCTATCAGTTTGGCAATGTATCTCCCTTCTTTTATCGGTTCTGACAGACCTAGAGATGCAGTGAGACGTCATGATAATATTTTCTGTCGCTCTGAAACACATCAGTTCTGGTTGACAACGTTAAAGTCACCATGCGGCCAGTTTCGCAGTTCTTTGAATATGAAATATCTAAGGCTTTACCGGTGAACACTCAGGATAAAGTTTTAACGAGTTGTAAACTGACACTGACATAAATCTGCCACTACCTTCATGGTATATATTAAGATTCAGGGTGAACATTTTTTCTCATTGGAACTTCGCACTTTTATGCACTCGCAGGCGACTCCGTAAAGGTAGTACCATGGCAAGTCACGGAATTCTCGATATTCGTGACTGTTACTAGGTATATAGGAAGGTCCTATTCGCCGCAAGACGATAGTTGACAGCCATTGAATATTAGTGCCACTCAACAACATTTCCCAAGAATTCCCGTGCGCTTCTTCTTAAGATTCTTGAAATGTGAAACCTCATTTTATTTCTGAGTTATCAAATTTAGAAAATGAAAGATACATATCCTCATCTTATTTACAACACTTTCAAAGTGTATATTTTCAAGAAGGGAAAAATCTATGAAGTTCATACTCAAGTTCTCAAACTGCAACTGCGATCATTCATATTTGATCTAAGTCTCAGGGAAACAAAATGGAGAGAGAGAAAAATCCACTCTTTACAGCCTCAGCATAACTATTATTTAAAAGAAATGAAAACGATTTCTGTCACTACTGCGATGTCAAAATGTTGTCTCGAGGACGGGACAGTAAAGTCATAGAACACCCCCACACATTACAGAGTCGTAGCGAGGCAGAGAATACATAAGGCTCCGTTTGTTCAATTAAAAGGAGGAGATCGAGAACCACCGTCAATCAATTCTCGCATTTTTCACATTGAACCGAAGGTATCGACTTTCTGACCGCATTTGAGAATTGCCCGAGAGTACGCATGCATCCCTTCCACCTCCTAAGAGACCTTGTGCCGGTATCCTTAAAAAAAAGTGTCCGAGATCACGCACTAGGGCACGCGTGAGTCCCTTTCGTTTTGCGGGCACGCATGCTGGATCGGAGTGGTGGAGTGGCGAGGAGGGAGGCGCCCCGCCACGCCCCGCCACGACGGCTGCTGCACGTCACTCTCTGCCCTCGCCACGCCCCCTCTTTCCACATTCAATCCCAATCCTCCTCCACTGACCTGCGGTCCTAGTTTTTAACCACTCACAGCGTCATAACGGAGAAATTTTGTCACAATGGTGACGTCTCTTTCCCACCTATTCGGAATAATGTTTTCCCCCAGAATATGGTTTACTCGTTAGCCTTAGGTCAATGGTTTTCGAAATAACTGTGGCAAAATATTCCAAACAATGCTTTCTTGAGCTCGTGTAATGAACAACAGTGATCATTGGTTTACGGCTCAGCCAAAGACGCTTTCTCAAAGCATATCTCAATGAGAACGTCAATAATATCACAATTTTCATTTATTTTGTGGTAAGTACACCTATGTCAATCATTAGAAAAAAGAAGAAAAACAATCCAATTTTAACGCAATAAAAATTAAAAACCTGTAAAATGGATCTTGTACAGTCTATTATATAGCAGAAACACTATATTACTTCGGTTTTCTTTGTAGACAGAGTTTAATGTCCATTATCCGGGATTCGTAAACAACGACGAGTTTTCGGCTCATGATATCGAATAATTAAAATCCCTCAAAATTCGCTGAACTCTAAAATTTTTACGACATAAATGAAGTTATATTAGGTAACGATGACTATTTTTTTTATTTTTCGTGCATCAAAACATTCAAAATTCGAACTAACGTCCGATACCCTTCAAAGTGTCCTCAGTTGTTGTCTCTCAGGCGCCATGCACAACTGAATCGCCTTCGAACGCTCTCCTGGCAATTTTCAAGAACCGACGACGGAGCAGTTTCATAACCAGATAGCGAGCGAGAGACCATTTAGTAGAGTGAAAGACAACCAACTCCCCTTCTTCTTAGGTGATTGGTAAATTCCGTTCGAGCCGAGACAGAGGGGGGAGTGAGGGGGAGAGGAAGCAGAGAGAAGGCGGGCGGAGTGGTACGTGATATAACAAACGAGCCTTCATTTCCTTCTCATTTATTTCCCTTCACGAAGATTTAAAAAAAAATTGTAATAGGAGGTAGCCTTTCATCCGTTGAAGTTCCGATGATTGGGAAAACATAAGCGCGAAGGAAGTCCTTCAAATCCTGTCTGGAAAGGGTATGCACTTCCATTTCCCATCCATCGTCTACATCCCCCCCTTTCCTTTCATTCGTTCCATCTAAAACACGAATTACACTTAGCCGAGCAGATTTAGGTCAGATCCGAGGCTGTGCCAGGTTGATTCTGAAAGGAAGGATATGAAAGATATTCTTGGGCGTCGATCCAACCGGTGAACCGACAAGTAAATTAAGATGGCGATGATTAAAACTGGGTAGATAATTGTGGTATCTCTTTGGAAAACTGAAAGGTCTTTGAAATTGAGTAACCAGCACCCCTCCGAGGCAACATTTCAATTCCAAGTAAAGAGACAGATGTGAAATTGAAATGCATACTAATCTCTCGAATCGGAAATGAAAGACTCTACGGGCTGTAAGTTTAATATTATCGGTAAATAAATTTTGAAGGGCCCAACAAAAGTATTCAGCCTCTACCTATAGCCTACATTACAGGAAGCTCGACAGCATTTCATTTCTTCACCCTTTTCGAGTGATCGAAAGCGAGTTTATTTCCAATTAAATTCAGTTTTGGGAAGGTACACGAGCTGCAGAAATCGTTTGCAAGGAGCCATCTTAGTCTAAAAGCTATAGAAGATGGTCTCTGGTGAATCCCCTCCAACATTCTTTACTCTCCACTGATGTGATTTATCACACAACTAGACTGAAAAAAATGTACATGTAGAATTAAACGGTTCAAGGAATTATTCAATTTTTCCCATCATTTGTGCGATCGGCGAAAGATTTCTCAGAACGAAAGTAAAGCTGATTTCTTTTTATTCATACCACAATGAATAAAAGGAAATCAATGTCCGTAATGCTTGAATGTCCGTTAGAATCCGTCCGTTGGAAAGATTTTCCCTACCAAAGTATATATAAATAATGCAAGTTCCTCGGTAACTTTGTGGTATTCCATATTTTTTCAGAGGATTTAATGGTTACATTTACAAAACCACATACTTAAAAACCCACACGACCTGGGTTTTAACGCTTAAGCGTCATCTTCAGGTGCTTTCTCCGGGTTTACAAAGTCTTATTTCCCGAAGACATAAGAAGGACATAAGTCCCGAATTTCCCTCCCCCCTCCCCCGCCAATCGCTGGTCCTGACCAACCCGCATCCACACCACCCTAATCACTCACCTCCACCCCCTCCTACCAAGCATATATATAAGACTTTGTAAACATGGAAAAAGCACCTGAAGATGACGCTTAAGCGTTGAAACCCGGGTCGTGTGTGTTTTTAAGTATGTGGTTTTGTAAATGTAACCATTAAATCCTCTGAAAAAGTATATATATATATATTCCCTGTAATTCTCATGAAATGCCAAAATCATGATGACTACATTGTGTGAGAAAAACTAGCAAGTTTGCTTAGCATTCGCTTTCCTCTTCCCGGGTGAGAAAATGGCAGGTATTTTTTACGCTATCGCTGTCCCAGGCTGGGAATAGCACAGAGGTCAATGTCAGCGTAGTCAAGGAGACATAAAATGGTAGTTTCCAATTTTTTGCAATTTTCACCATGAAAGTGATCCCAGGCGAAATCATTCACAGACTACATTATGCACTAAATAATTTTTTTACATTGTGCTATATTGCACCATATCTGATTTGATTTAAAATATTTTAGCACAGAAACTTACAAATTTTAGGATGACATGAGATTACCTTCCCAAAATGGCATTGCAAAATGGCTGCACTTATAAAGGTCAACTGAGCTATTACCTTTGAAGCACTCTTGATTCGTCTACCAGCGCAGAGTTGAAGGAATGTCATATAAAATCCCAAAATTATTTAAAACGATTTTTATTTGTTGCTTCATAGTTTTTATCCCGCAAAAATTGATCGACATTCGAGCTATGGCATACGAAATCCAACTCCCGCTCTTTGAAAGATGTTTTATTGCATCCAAAACGAAGGCAAGATAAGAAATTACTTAAGGCAAAGACTCCAATAATTTTTCAAACCTGACCTCCGAGTTAAACTTCTGCAACGATTGACTGATATTTTATGAATCGTTAATAACAACTATAAAATATCGTTAACCCCTATTCCTATTTTAAATTCCTCACGCGTCTGTTCTATGGAGAAACAAACGCCGCCAGTCGATGGCCTGAAGATTCATGGAGCAGAATTGAATTATTAGTTTCATAAGAGGAACGTCAAGATAACAAATACATTTTGACGCCCGTGCTCAACAACTGGCCGAAGGGGGCGGCGGAGGCAAGACAGACAAGCTTTCCGTTCCTCGGAAGGTCGCGACGAAAGAATTGCGCTCGTTCGAAAGGAGAGGGACGGTCGTTCATCCATCACAAGCCGCCATGGTCAGCCTCGTCCCTTTTTATCGAAATTCCCGATCGCGTTCGGCGGCGAGCCACAACCCAATCGGGACTGCGATTACACCACCCACACCTATTTTGCTCTCACACTACTCCAGACTCGCACTCTGGACCCGCTATCTCACCGCCCGAAGCCACGAATTAGTCCCCGATCAGGAAATGATGGAGGGGCGTGAACCGAAGGAAGAGAGCGTCGAGTCCAGCAATTCACTGCTTGGCGCTCCCATTCCCCTTCTCCTCCAATAGTTGCGCATAACAGATCGCTTCCACGAGCGAGCAGGATCCGAATTGCGTTAGTTCGGCCCGTTCGTCCCTCACTCGCATCGGGAACTCCTCACATTCGGTACGGAATACAGCGGAACTGGCCGCAAGAAGAGACCAGGCTGGTGTGGTGGCTTCGTCACAGGTTCCTTATCCTGAGAAGATATTTTATTAGAATTGTGGTCCCTTTCTGGATGCTATATATGACGAGTAAATCCTGAGTTATGCTCCGTTCAACTGTGAACTCCTTGGTATCCCTAAATCTGCACCTACATCTAAATAATACCCTCCGAGCCGCCGCGTGGGCGTGTGGCAGGGGGTGTTAGGACGCCAGCCGTGTAAAGATGTAAGGGATAAGGTTTTTGGAGGAGAAAAGGTGATGTATACATGGGAGCGTATTTAGTGGAGCTCAGTTTTTATTGTGGTTGCTTATTGTGCGCGGAAAGAACGAGTTTTTTTACCTATCTGTTCGGCAATGTATCACTCTTATTTTATTGCTGCCGTCGGACCTAGAGACGTAGTCGGGCGTGAAGATAATATTCTCTGTGTCGCTCTGAAACACACTAGTTCTGAATCTCTCCAGCAACCTAAGCCTAGCGTGCAGCCTCCGAGTCTCTAGGGATTCCCACTTTAATCCCTCTAAAAGTTGTGAGACACCGTTTGTTCGCTCGTAGCATTTTTAACGAAGCGTGCAGCTTTTTTTGTATTTTATTATTTTTTTTGTCAAATCTTTCTGTCTAGAGTCTCAAATGCTCGCGGCATATTCGAGGTGTGGCCTAACCAGAGCAAAGTAGAATCTCTCTTTTACTTTTTCATCCGAAGACCTTCGAGTTATACGCTTCACATAACTTAGTTTCTTTAATGCTGTGCCGCATATGCTTTGAATGTTTGTTCGCCACGATATATCAGAAGTTAAGGTAATTCCAAGATATTTCACTGTATCTGAAGACTTTATGTTTACTCCTTACTTAAAATAAGTGTAAGGTTAACCCGACGCTTTGTTACTCTTTATCACGTCCCATCACATCCCCAAAAGCCCAAGGTAATCCTTCCCCAAACCCACCTATCTCGTTCATCGTAAATAGTACGAACAACTTGAGTTGTTGGCCGTCTCCACAGATAACCAACCACTCCAACAAGCCTCCTAAGCTACTTCAATGGGTTGCTTTATAGCTGAGAAGAACAAAGGAACTGAGAAATGCAGAACTTATTCAATCACTATTCAATGAGCGCAGCTGGACAAAGAATACACGGCATTGTGTACACAAAACCCCGCGTCAATATCTCCTTACGTAAACTCTTTTATAGATAATCACATTGGAGGATATCACCAGAGTAGCTTGGTACTTCCAATTACTATTATGCAAGCCGTGAATCAAAGTGGGTCAAATTATTTAACGGCGCATTTGAGAGAGATAGACCCAATTGTATTGGATTGGATATTTGGGGAGGCGACCTACGGCTAAAGTCATTGTCGCCATAGGGGACAGGTAAGGGAGGAAGGGTGTATAGAAACCCGGCGTCGGCATTAGCCTGCTCTTAACGAAAGGCGCCTAGGGGACCACGGCTTAACGTCTCATCCGACAGACGGAGTGCTGCACTTAAGTTCCCTCTACAAGGCACTCGAGTAGGGACCGGGTTTCCTCTGAAAAACATCCTCTTCTGCAGGGATTTGAACCCTGGCCGTCCGTATGGACAGACCGGATAAACGTTTTCTTTCCAGGGTGAGTTCCTCACATTATCTCCGTATTTGGACCAACACGTTGTCTTATGATGATCTGAATAGGAGCACGCGAGGGAATACGAGACGGTTGGCGGAGATGGTCTTAGACATATAGAATATCAAAAACGTCACTACCATGTTAAATTATAGAGCATATAATAGTTACATCAATAATGGGACACCTTGACAGCCAGGATTTATTGATAGCAAACCAAAATGGGTTCAGAAAAAGACGGTCTTGCGAAACTCAATTAGGTCTTTTTGTTCATGATATTTTAGTTTCCGAAGAAGGTAACGTACAGATAGATGCAGCGTTTCTCGACTTTAGAAAAGCGTTTGACAAGGTTCCCCACTGTAAGTTACTCGCGAAGTTAGCATCATACGGGATAGATAGTAATATCGTAGGCTGGATAGGAGACTTCTTACATGAACGCGTTCAAAGGGTAGTATTAGATGGCGTCAGCTCAGGCGAAGTAAAAGTTACATCGGGCGTTCCCCAGGGAAGCGTGATAGGTCCAATTTTATTTCTTCTCTACGTAAATGACTTGAATACAGTAGTAAAAAATAGCAAGCTCCGTCTTTTTGCCGATGATGCAGTAGTGTATAAGGAAATTAGAAATGAAGAGGACAGTCAGTGTTTAGCTAAGAATTTAGATGCGATTGATGATTGGTGTGATAGTTGGCAGGTAGAATTAAATTTGAAGAAATGCGCAATAATGAACTTTTGGAAAAATAATGGCTTTCCCCGGAATAATAATTGCATCAAAGAAAAGAAAATATATAACGTAGAATCTTTTAAATACTTAGGCGTCACCATCACTGAAGACATGCTATGGGGGAAACACCTCAGGGAAATATCTAGTGTAGCAAACCGTAGATTAGGATTCGTATAATGGGTTCTAGGCAAATGCGATGATAGAGTACGAAGAAGCTATTTCACACTTGTCAGGCCTCATTTAGAATATGCCGCTAGTACATGGGATCCGTACGAGGAAGGTTTGATAAAATAATTAGAGCGTGTTGAAAGGAGAACCGCTAGATTTGTTAAAGGCCCTTATGATAATTGTATAAGTGTTACGAATTTAATAGAATAACTAGGATGTGAATTACTATCAGAACGCAGGTTAAAATTTAGGTTCAACCTTTTAAGTAAATTTGAAACCGATTTGTTCACAGATGACATCAGATATATATTAAGAACCCCTGCGTATTATGCTAGGTTTGATCAGATTAATAAGATTAGAGAGATAGATTGTCGAACCGATAGATTTAAAATGTCATTTTTCCCGCGTACTATAAGAGAGAAAAATAGGCAGCGTAGGAAAGAGATAGGTAGCATATCTCCCTTAAATATCCTACTTGCATGGCAATAGTGCATGTTTGGTGACCTTCACCCCCTGCCACACCCTCGTGGTGGCTCACAGGGTATTACGTAGATGTAGATGGAGACAAGGGGTGGCAACGTCGAAGTAAGGCAAAGAGTGGAGTCGCGAAAAATTTGATACTTCTACCATCATTCGTTCATGAAATGCTTCTACTTTTCAGATGAAAGAGACTCACGAGTGGAGAGAGTTCAAGAAGCACTGTCAAGGTGGTTCTGGCCTCTGAAAACCTTAAAATACCTGAAGTGACTGTGTTAAATCCAGAAAATCGTCGTAATAACTCATTACCAACTGTTTCACTCGTTTGGGCATCATCAGACACAATGAGCATCAAATTTATACGAAGAAAATAGTTTTTTGTTTTAAAATGTAATCTTAAAAGTGAATTTTATAAACTAATATAGGGTTTCCATGCTAGTTTTACCGCAATTTAACCTTGAAAGAGGAGATGTTAACATGGGCTTTTAAAGAGCGCAAATCAGATTACAGTACAAAAAACTTAATTTGAACAAGAAAGCATATCAAGTTTTTAATTATAACTTTTTATGAGACGCAAATAATCATGGCAAATTTAATGAAATGTAATGATATCATAAATATATAAATCCTGCCACCTATTTTTTTAAGCCAAAAGCGTAATTCTACCGTAAGTATCTGAAGTCTACCGTTCAAATTGAAGTCAAAACGTCAATTTGAACAAGAAAGCATTAACAAGCTTGTAATTATAACTGTTTATAAGACGCAACTACTGTTGTTGTATTGAATTAAAAGTAATTATACTGATGATGTCAACATTTTTTCGCCAGCTATCCTGCTGGCGTCCTCAGGTGAAGGATAGTGAGAAGGTTTTTGGTTCATTCTTATATAGGAGAGATTTCATAACGATCAATACCTTGTCCAATCATGGAGCAGCATCGTGATTGCGCGGGAGACTTATTACTCTTTTTCAAGCACTGTGTAAGGGATATCCATCTTCTCTGTTGAAATTCATTGGCGTTTTGGTGATTTCTATAGCTTCTCTTATTATTCGTGGGAAGTACCTATTTTTCTTGGCTATCATTTTGGCGTCTTCGAATTTTATGGTGTGCCCCGGTTCACTCCATGCGTGCTCTGAGATGGCTGATGCTTTAAATTGTTTATTTTATGTCACTCTCTGGTGTTCTTTCAGCCGTGTGCTCAAATCTCTGCAGGTTTCGCCAATATAGGACCTGCCACAAGAACATGGCACTTGGTATACGCTTTCGGAGAGTGCCGATGGAATTCTGTCCTTGAGCCCGGGTAGAATGTCAGCAATCTTGGCGACACAGTTGAACCTCGTGACCACGTCATGTTTCCGTCAGGACCTTACGATATTTTTCGAAGTCTCCGCGATGAAAGGGATGGTTACATATGCCTTGGGGTCCGGTCTGGGTTCTTCCTCTCGGTCAGGTGCTGTAGTTGATAGGCCTCGTATTACTAATTTCTTGGCCCTTTTCAGGACCATCTCACTCCTGTATCCATTCCTTTGTAATGCTGCCATCAAATGTTTTTTTTCTCGCTAGATAGTAAATCCTAGTCGCATACCTTATGTACTCGATTAACGAGTGTGGCTAACAGTGCAGTCTTCTCGCTTGGATGGTAATGCGATGCAGCATTCAAGTAGCTATCGGTGTGTGTAGGCTTCCAGTTTACGGCGTGTCCAAGTCTCCCATTTGTTTTCTTTTTCACCATTACGTCCAGGAAAGGCAACTAATGCTCCTTTTCCATTTACATCGTGAACTGGATGGTTTGATGCTGGGAGTTTAAATGTAGCAGGAATTTGTGCAATTCTTCTTCGCCGTGTGGCCAAATGACGATAGTGTCGTCCACGTATCTTAACCAAAGTGATGGTCGTTTGTCGTAGGTCTCCAGTGCTTTCTTCTCAAAGTACTCCATTTAAAGGTTGGCCACACCGGGGATAGTGGCGAACCCATAGCTGTGCCTTCCGTCTGCTCGTAGTGACATCCATTCTATTGGAAAAAGGAATTCCGAAGGCAATGATCCTCCAATTCCGGGAAGTCCATAGGGATGCCACGTGATGTGAGTCCTTTGATAATCTCCAGCGTTTCTTGGATAGGAACGTTGGTGAAATGCAATGCCACGTAGAAGCTGACCAGAAGATCGTTGTCGTTGATGGAGACATTTTTTATGCTGTCAATGAAGTGTGTTGAGTTCTTCACTGAGATCGGTGTCTGCCCAACGTATTGTTGCAGTGATTGCGCTAGGTATTTGGCGAGTCTTTAAGTCGGGGCACCGATCTGGCTCACAAGGTCAGAGATGTATGTCCTTCTTGTGTATTTTAGGCAGGCCGTACAGTCTTGGTGGTTTGGCTGAAGTCGGGAGTAGGTGTCGTTGTTCTTTTCTGCAGTATCAAGCAATCGTCAATTCCCAAACTTTTTACAGTCTTTTCCCGTTTTAGCTGGTCTATATATTTTTCCTAGGTTTTTCTCACGGGTCTGTCTCAATTACATACTTCGTTGCTTTAATTCAAACGTTAAGAAAATTGAAAAATAAAACAACACTGCAGTAGCATCTTTCGAGCATGATGACCACAGGCAGCAGAAGTCATCAATTCTAAGATTGGTAACGCAGCAGCTATACAATCCATAAATGCTTTTCACTAAAATGCTTTATTCAACCATAACTCTTTAATGTTTCTCATTTTTTCCTTGACACATTTCATGCTCGGTTCACCCAGTTACTATTCCCATTTACAGTCATTCACTTATTACTTTCGGGATACATGTGTGCAAGAAAGAGTAAAGTAAGTTCATCAATAATGCTCCGCTGTTTTTTTAACAAATTTTACCGAACATAATAATTCAAAACTGAACGATCGGCAAAAACAAAGAAGAAGCGGTCGTGCGCCCTTGATCCTTGAGGATCTATTGGGCACCTAACCACCCCCTTTGGTGATGAATGCTCCCGATCTCCCCTAATCCAATCCCTCCCAGCATCGCTGTAGATCGATCGCGCACGACTCGAAAGGGAGAGGCTGGGTGGGATGAGGAGCGTTTACCGTATCTTTACCCGTGCCTGGGCGTGGGCTGCCGGATCCGTAATTGCTACCCGTTCCGAGGGTTCGCGTCCTTGCTCTCAGCTCGTCCGCCGGAACTCCCTTTGAGCCCAGAGATCGCTCTCCTTCACCCTAGCCACACGGCCCTCTGAAGGACGTTTCACTCCATTCCCATTCCATTTCTAAGAACGGCATCATAATTTATCATCAGAAGACGGAAAATCGTATCATGCAGAGGGCGTGATAGTATTTCTGGAGCAAAGACAACTTTGATTTCAACTACTGTAAACAAAAGTATGCCATTAATATTAGTCTTACTATCCTAGGATTGGTTGACTGCAGCCCTCCATTATACCCTATCCCATTCTAACTTCTTTATCTCCTTGTAACATTACTGTTCTTATTCCTTTTTAGCTAGTCTATGTATTTTTCCTCGGTTTTTCTCGCGGGGCTTTCTCTTCTGCTATGTTCCCACTTTGTCGTATCAAAGTGAAGCCAATCCTCCTGAACCTTGTCTTTCTGGCAGTACTCCTTACAGTGTTTCCCATTTTATATTCTACTGTACATGTAAACGTTCCTGATTCTTTGGGCCCATACGCTCTTCAGCATGCGCCTCCAATTCGAAGTTTCTAAGGCTCTATTCTCTTGTGTTCCCGCTTTTAAATGGTTCTGAGATATTTAGTGGAAAGCTCAATTCGAATATTTTAGGAACTTCTTCCTTAACGGTATTACTACTATCTTTTAGGGCAGTAGTTGCTTTTTCATCATGAATGATTTTGACTTGAGCTGTTCTTTTTGCTTGATGCCCGTTGCACATTTTCTATCCCACCAGCAGTACGTTTGAGACAAATTTTCCTACATATTAATGCATTCAACCAATTATAGATGTGCAACAGCATATCAACACGATAGTGAAAAATCTGTAGCGCTTAGGCTACCCATTCCAATAAGCAATCCATTCGCCATCGTCTGTAATAATGTTAATTAGACCTAATATGAATTTAATGCAAACTTTATTTATTTGAATGCAAACGCTATCTCTCTCAACGATGAAAAAGCTAAAGAACGCTTCTAAATGCGTGGAACTAAGCCAAAAGATAGTGGGATAGTGAGTGTTTCTCGCTGCTCGGCTATTTGGGGGAGGCGACCGATAACTGTTGCGCCAATCAGGATAAGTGGGTAAGAGTTTGGAAGGAGAAGGAATATTTTTGAAGTGGGAAGGATGGAGGAAAACTCGGCATCGGAATCAGTCTTCACTCTTAAAAAGGCGCCAAAGAGTCTACAGTTAAACGTCCCATTGAACAGACGACGTGATACACTTCAAGTATCCTCAACCTGGAACCCAAGTAGGAATTGAAATCAAAATGAAAAATCTCCTCCTCTGTCGGGACAAGAACTTGGGCGCACGGGATGGGAAAACCGTAACATAGATACAACATTAACGCGAACAGATAGTATTTCTGCACTTCGTAGATGGACATTAGAACCGGTCAAGAGACAGACTTTGGCGTTTTCAATACGCACTTATCGCCCGACAGGAATTTTAACGCCAAAAAATTAGTTCAGGGGTACAAATAAATTGTTCTAAGCATGAGTGGCAATAGGTTTGTACGGAAAAAGGCAAATACTGTCTTAAAATTAGTCAGAGTGGGATCGTGTTCGAATAACCGCTCGAGACGACGCACGCACAGTTTGCATTCAATCCGTCATCGAGCGAGATCGCCCGACAGCAGTTTTAACTGTCAAACGTTAGTTCGAGGGTACTGATGAATTGTTCTGGGCATGAGTGGCAACAGATTTGTTTGCGGAAAAAGGCAAATATTGTCTTTAAATTAGACAGAGTGGGATTGTGTTCGAATAATCGCTCGAGACGACGCACGCACAGTTTTCATTTAATCCGTCACCGAGCGGGTGACTCCCGTTCAATGTTGACTGCTCATGATTCAAATTCGATATTGAGCCTACCAATTTTAAGCAGCATCTTGCAAAAACGGCCTCGACACCTGCTCACCCCCAGCCGCTTCACGCACCGGATCTCCTTCCTCGCCACTGCACATCCTTCACCGCTTTCTCTGCGTCCTTCCTGAACACCTTTAAGCCTTCTCATTTAGGATCCTCGCTCGCAACCACTCTTCCTCCAGGCATCCACCTCGACACACCCTTCTTAAAAGATGTCCATGCACACTGCCCTTCCTCCGCCCGAGGATATCGAGAAAAACGGCAAAAAAATAAGAAATCTTTGGGCGCGAGAGGCTGGGTCCAGGCGGGGCTCGCCTCCGGAGGAGGTGGGATTTCACGGCAAAAGATCGGGGAGCTGAGTGTGGGGAATTTCCGGGAAATACGCGAGAAGGTCACACACGTACGAGATGCAGAGCGGAGGCCTGGACGCGTCCTCTCTCTCCCGAGGGCGGGGCGGCTTGAGAGCACCACCGCAAAGAGAGGGAGGTCCTCCTATCGTCACCGCTACCCACCAAGCGGGCGCTCAATCGCCTTGCGTTCCTGGAGGTCGCGGTCTGGAGACCGAAGGAAAGGCCAGAGCCGCCGGGGAAGAGTGACTCGCGCACGTGCTTATGGGGAAAAGAAAATTGAAATCATCAAATGCTGCGTCAGTCTTAAAACGTGGAACAAAATACCTTTCCCGGCAGTGGCATATTCCTCGAATCTCCATAAACCTTCTTTTAATCGCTCCCATAATGTCGCTTGAAGTTCATTAATTGCCAACATCGTGCTCACTTCAGTTCAACGTTCCAAATACGGCAATAATCGCACGCTTAAATATGTGCTAGATCGTACAAGAATCCCATTAACGCTAAGTTCAAGTTGAAAGCAAAGGTTATTTCCGACAGCTTAAAGAATTAAGATCTTTCCATTAGATACTTACGTCACCCACGTAAACAGAAATACTGTAATGACTCTGAATGTTGCTCTTACAAAGATGAGAATCAAATGTTAATTTTTTAACGATGGTAAACCTCAGCTGTAAAGGAGTTCCTTTCAATTAGCTTCCGCGTTGAATATCTATCTGTTAACACAATTTTTAGATTTTTCAATAGAAGTGACTATATTCAAAAGTGTGAAAGTTTTTTTAAGTACTAGTGATTTTACTGTTCTACCACGTGATCCCACATTGAAGTACCAAAAACAACTTAAGGGCACGCTTAAGAAATGTGATATTGTGATAAGTGATTCAGAAAGGTGGCGACTTATTTGTATGAACCCACAACTTCCCAGGTTCTACGGCCAGGTTCCAAAGACCCATAAGATAAACATACCTGTTCGACCCGTAGTGTCTCATGTGACGGCACCTTGCCATAAAGTGACTGTGAAGTTGAATTCATTGTTTCGGATTATTATTCGGATTCGAATTATTCAGCATTCAATGTACAATGTTCCATAAAAAATTCTGTAGAACTAGCCAATAGACTTTCTGTGATGTAACGAATCTTTTCCCTTCAGTACCTGCCAATAAAGCCTCGAATCTCGCTCTTAACTTAGTCAACAAGACTGACACGGATTCAATAGTTGTTTAAGACCTTAAGTTACTTTTAGATTTATGCTTGACCCAAAATTATTTTATTTTTGACCGTAAATTTTATCAACAGACAAAGGATCTATCTATTGGATCACCTTTATCGCCAATTCTGGCGGAAATTTTTATGGATGACTTCGAATCGAAACTTTTTAAACCTTCACATCAGCTCATTAGCGACGTATTTTATTGGTTTAGATACGTAGACGACATCCTTTGTACGTGGACGGGCACTTCTCGCCAATTAGATTCCTTTTCAGTTTATCTGAACTCGTTGCATGAAAACATTAAATTTACGATTGAAGTGGGAGGCCAATGTATTAATTTCTTAGATTTGACGATTGGGATAGGAAATAGTAGCCATGATTTTTCTATATTTCGCAAACCCACTTTTACGGACGCGGTCATCTTGAGTGATTCCCAACATCACCATAGCCATAAACTTGCCTCTTTTAGAGCAATAGTTCATAGACTGATGCATGTACCTATTTCCGAGTCTAGTTATAATAAAGAACTAGCAAAGATTTACTTAATAGCCAAAAGGAATGGATTCGATAAGACGTGCATAAAGAAATTGGTGGATAAAGCAGAAAAACAGAAATCCATTAACTTCCTCTCATCTCTTTCCTCCAAGAAAGATCGAAAGAATACATGGTATACCCTCCCATTCATTCCCAAGGTTTCAAACAAGCCCATTAAACTATGTGATGAAACAGTTGGTGTGTCATTCAGAAACCCCCACTCTCTGTCTAAAATAATTTTTAATGCCAAGCACAGGTACTATGATGCAGACAGAAGTGGGGTGTACAAACTCAAATGTGATGACTGTGGCTTAGTGTATATTGGTCAAACAGGACGGAAATTTAAGGGCAGAGTCAAAGAGCATGTGAAATGTTTTGCTAACGGTGGTGGGAATTCAAATTTTGCTGTGCATTTATGTAATTTTAAACATTTTTGTGGTTTTCAATTTGAAATTTTACATGTTAATGACAAAGGTGCCAAACTGGAATTTTTGGAGCAGTTTGAAATTGTTAATAGCCCGCATATTTTATGTTATGACCATTTGTTCCCGACGCATTCCCCCCTCCTTAAAATAGACCTTCCCCAACCCCCAACCCAAAACCGTTAACCACCCTGGTCACCTTATCCGTCCTTCACTGTAATAACGCACGATCCTTCCTTTTACTTTTCTCAACTTCCCCCCCCCCCCTCCACTTCGTCCCTTCCCAACCTTCAACCATATATATACCCGGCCACCTGTGATATCTTTACCTGATGAAGGCACGAAGTAGCTGAAACCCGGGTCGCATGTATAATAAAAATTGTGTGGATTGAAACAAAGTTGTTTTAATCAAGGATGTAACGAACTTCCAAATAGTTAAGCCGAAGGAAGACAATTACTTCTGTCTGTTAAGTTTAAATATTCATTAACCACTTAAGAGCAAGTAAATATTGCAATAGTTTCAAATGGGTGCGTCAACTCATTCGTTAATGTTTTCAAAATGGAGACAAAACAGTAGGTGTAAAACTGATTAACGATGAAATAAGTCAATATTTTATTATAAGAACTTCCTTGTTACATCTTGTCGGCTTTTTATTGCACTTTGATTTTTTCTTAGTCTTGGATGGGAAAACACTAAAGATACGATTAAGATATTCCACTAGAACAGTTAGGCATAAATCTTATTTCATAACATGAGCGATAAATTTACACTCAATCCTGAAAATGGTCAAATTAATAGTACTTGAATGGAATAAAAAATGTATTAAATAGCATTTTAAACTATGTGCTGGATGAGTACCATAAATAAAGCCTTTGAAAAAACAGAAGCCTAATCCACCTGTTCGAATGTAACTGGAAGCCTCGAAACCATCCGACAACGCGGAAGCCCAATGGGCTCAAGGAAACGAACGATTCCGGGCAGCTACTCGTAGCCAGCGGGGTTTAGCACCAGACATGATACGGAGCCACGTCCAGTCAAGCAGGAAAAATGTCGATTTCCTAATGAACAGTTTTAGCTTTTGGCTTTCGGAAAGCTCGAACTGGAGCAAGGTTAGCCAGTCGGATATGCACATCGCCGATGGCTTAATGGCATGAGTGATCAAACGGTCATTTCTCAAGGAATGAAAGATGTTTTCTGCGATGGCTCGTTGATAATGCGAAATTCCCCGCATTATTTTTCCGAAATTCCTACGATTTGTGGAGATGTATGCCAAAGAGAAATGTATCCAAGTTCTCTTACATTAATAAGGTAAAATATAAGGAAAAGAAGCTCTCGGAAGTATATTCCGAATGAACTGGCATAATTTTTATAAATTTCCATCTCTTTATGCATTTCAGAAGTCAGTGATGCTAATCCTTATTTCTGTGAATACGCTCTGCAAACTAAACTGTACTTTTGCTCAAAAAATCGTTTTTCAATTCGATGTTGACCGATTGACCTGTTTCAACACCTCAATATCAATCTCAAGAGGTAAATTTAGTCAATAGGGATTTACATTAGGTAGGTGCTGTACATTTCTCAGAAGTTGTGAGAAGTTCTATTCATACAGTTCAGAGCATGAAGATGATGACAATGGTCGTTATAGTGAGTGAAGGACAAAGGAGGATAGGGAAGAGAGGGATAGGGGCATAAAAAAAGGAGGTGGAAGATCTCAAACTGGAAAAAGGATAAATAACAAACTGAAGGCAAAGTAATTGATAAGTGGAGGTTAGTTTATTGGTACGAGGTCGTTTCAAAGTTTTCATCCAAAAACCTTGAGAATATAGGAATATTTTCAAATTTTCCAAAAAATTCAAGTTTCTCAAATTTGTCATAAAAATGTATATCCCTTCCATTCCAATAAAAATCATAGTTAGAACAGACGAGTCATTTGCCAAGAATGACTCGTCAAATTAGTAAAAGATTTGAAATTCATAGTACTTCTTTCAGCAAATTGTCTACCCGCCAGTCCTAAGTAAAAAAAATGCAGCCTATTTCAAAGAACTGCTTCGCGCCGAGCACTCTAACAAGTTAAGATAAGTCCTGGCGTCGTATTTCTTAGCAAATTTCATAGAAGACTCAATCAGCAAGCGATTGATATCATTTGGTAGCTGCATAGATCTTTCCGATGGTAATAAGTTACCTTTTTCTAATGCTTAAGGACATTCCATGATCAATAAGGTAACAGGCAATGTAAAATGGCATGACCAATTACTGCTTCCTTACATCCCGCTAATTTTGGTCATAATTGCGTAAATAAGGATTTTCCACAGGTTAATGTGCCCTTGATAATGACGCAACGGCGTTGAAAATAGGTCAAGGTATTGTGGGAAATATAGCCCGGAATGGATAAATTCCATTCACAGAGCATTGTCAGCATCCCGGAAATATAAAAAGCGAAAAAATTTCCTATTATTTTTAAGAAAAAAATTATGAAAAAACGAGCAAAATACTTCAATTTTTTAGAGATGCCTCCAATTCCCATGAAGAAACAGGCATACAATATTATGACATATCCAATTTGCCGATACGTTGCTCAAAAATGTACGTAAAAATACCAAAAAAGCTTGGCTTTTTCTATGAACATTCAAGGTGCTTTTAGGGTCATTGCTCCAAAACCTGTCCTGTCTAGTCTAGTAGGTCTAGACGCTTCATACTTGAAGAATTTGGGAAATATTACCACAGAAATGCAAATATGTAAGCCTCTGCAGCACGAATACGTAAAAACAAATATCTTTTTTTCTTATTACAACCAGAAATACTTAGTTGCTACCCTTTGTCCATTGAATGAAATGAAATGGGTGGAGCTCCGGCAAAGAACCGCATTTCGGCCATTAGGAATTTCTTGATTATTAATATCAACTCTTTATCCAGGAAGAGGGTGTTTAATATCTTACGCGCACAATACACCCCACAATCTTGAAGGCTTTACTGCACAGTCAAATGTATGGATGAATAAGTTCGCTTAGTTATGCTCACCAATTTTTGGAATCGTTAGTCACATCAAAAGAGTACATTACACTCCCTGAATCCTAATATGAGCACGTGGCTCCATGTAAATTAAATGGCAAATTTAAAAGTCACAAATTAACAGGAATAGTATGAGGCCCTATAGAAAGAGACGTGTACCAATTTATGCTTACATTAATGGCAGATATCTTTTATCTGAATTTATTCAAAATTACCCATCTTACCCCAAGTAAAAAATGATAAAAATATTAATCATCATCATTAGCAGTCATTAAACCGAAGATTGGCTTGCTGCAGCTCTTCACTTCACCGTGCAATCATCTAACCGCCTCATTCCGACGTAGTTCATCACTTCATTATTTGCCTGAAGTAGTCCGTTATAGATCTTCCTCTATTTTTTCCCCATTTTATACTTCGATGACTGTTTTCAGTTGGTAATTGTGAAATGAAGTACAACCATTAATTTTGTTACTTCTTCTTTTAGTTCTCAAACACGTCTTTTCTCTCGAATTCTTTACAGGGCTTCTTTGTTATTGATTCTAACGATCCATATGATCTTTAAAAATAAAGCAATTAGACGTTAATAAATTAAAAATTCAAAGAAATCGCGCTCATTCGAAATTCAAAGAAGCAGAAAGAAGCGAAATTCAAAGAAGCGTTGGTAGAAAAAAATTTGCTACTGAAAAGGCCATCGATGGGGATGGTCGCCCTAAATTGTCATTCTTAGATACGGCACATTCATACGGCCAAGTCATGCGGCATACCGATATTAAAAGAGCATATCGTCCATGAAGGCAAAAAATAAAATTCGGCAGCAATAAACTGAATTTGCCAACGTTGGCGGCCAAAATATGTACAATGTAAGAGGCCCACGGCTCACCAAAATTAGTTTTAACCCTTAAGTCAACACTTAGTAATTTATCACCTAATTTGAGTGAGTCGAGGACATATTTGACAAATACAGCCTTGCGTAACCTCTTTTGGAGATATAATGTTCTACTCATCTCAAGAAATGAGCCAAAAAAAGGTGGCTAACTGAGAAAGAAATGCAAATAAAACGATTTAGGAGCTGCTGCAAGCAAGCGCTGATGGCCTTTGAGGAGAACTGAACAAGCATGAGGAAATTTAGGCAAACTTTGGAAAACCTTCAGCCAATGCTAACGCAGGGAGTTAAATGGAGGGCAAAACTTAAATAGTGATGAAGTTGTGAAGAATGAAAGAAGAGGCATTTGTAAGGATCATGTCTAACCTAAAAATTAAAAAATATATGAGAAAGATAAATATCAATAAAGTATGGTAAATATTTCTACTTTAAAGATAGCTACTATATGCCGGATGTGGTTGAAAATAAATTTTTGTCGGAAAATTGAATTATATTATTTGATTTATAAATTATTATTATCAAACACAATCGCCTAGCATAACTATCAAGCGGTTAAACTTGAACATTTAAATTTAAAACACAAATGTATTCCCACATTCTCATTAAAGTATAAGGCTAGGGTCACCACATTATCTTTGCGTTGTAACTGCTCTCTTCGTTCATTTTTCAGCACAATACTCCTTGGCATATTGTTCCTCCTTTTCTTCACTGGTACCGAGAATGCATGCGCACTCCTTTAAAATGGTAAAAAGAGAACACCTGCCACAAGGAATTGATATTCCGGGCTTCGGATTTTAAACTAAAGCAGGAGAAGGTTTGAGTTGAAACTATTAGTTTCACGATCCGAAAATATTCATTTTAAAAACTTGATAATACGAAAGGCGTGTTCAAAAAAGGTCGGACCGAGTGCGTCACGCTCAAAGCTCTCAAAGAAATGAAACGATCAAAGTTGCACCGTTTAGAGGCATCCTTCAACACTGCAACATCAACTTAGGGCGCGTTGATATGTGTTGAGCTGTTTCCGCGCAAAATCAGGAATTATCAAAGACTGCAGAGGCCAGTGGTACAATTTCTGTCTCAGTGAAAATGTAAGATTTGGAGGAGCTACTTTTGTGCATTAGATTTTGTTTCAAACTAGGCAAACGTACGACAGATATGTTTCAAATGCTTCAACGATCCTTTGGGAATGAATTTGTGAGTCGGTCACTGTGTTATGACAGTTGCAATTGATTCTTAATAGAGAGAATTTCAAAAAACGAAAATTTTAGGAGTGGAAAACCTTCCACCTCAACATACAACGTTCCCGTCAACTCGTACATGATTTGGTGCATGCAAAGTATCGGCTAGCTGTCAGGGAGGAGGTAGTCCAAGAAGACAAACCGGTCAACAATGAATTTTAAGGATTGGTTTTTAAGAGGAAGAGACACGCAGTGATGCGGAAGAAGCCAAGGGTTTGGTGGAGCCAGAGTTCATCGCTGCACCAAAAAAACTACCACATCTTTGCTTAGGAGCAAATTTTTGCCCTAAAACAAGAACATAGTGATCTATCACCCAAACTACTCCCGAGATAAGACCCTGACAGTACTTTCATCAATCTACAGATGAAATCGGCTTTGAAAGACGTCGATTTGACTCAATCGATGACACTGATAAGAATTGTATCAAAAACTTAAACAAAATTTAATTAATTTAAATAATTGATTAATTTAAACGTTCCGGAAAGCGTCGGAAAGGTGGAAGAATTGCTTCCAGAAGTGAGTGGCCAGCCAAGGAGTCAAGTAATTTTGAAGGCAGCAACCTAAAAAACAACCCATCGGAATAAAGCTGCTAACCCAAGAGTAAAGTCTTTGATTAAACAAACTTGTACGATAAGACTGAGTATTTTCAAAAATATTTTCCAAAATGCACTTGGAATGTACTAAGGTCAAAGAATAATTTGCAATTGACCAAGATTGAAAACCTGAATCCATATTCAGCTTTATAGTCTTTGTCACTGCATAGGAAGATTGGTACATACAATTTGGCCGTTGCTACTACTATACCAATGCAATAATCTGATATACTGAAGATAAAATGGATGGAAAAAATAATAAACGAAGAAGTATACGGAAGAGTAGACGAGGAATGTACGACATGGAACACTAAACAGAAAAGAAGAACCTGATGAATTTGGCACACCATGAGACGCAATATGTTTGTGAAGAATATAATTGAAGAAAAAATGCCGAAGGAGGGCCCAAGTAAAGAGGAAAATATATAACATAACTTATATCTGCCAGTAAGAAAAGAACTAGCATTAGATAGGGAAGGATGGAGGGCTGCAGTATAACAATCTAATGATTGAACAACTAATGAATGAATATGCTAAGATTATGGTAACAAGTAAATGAGCCATGCAGAAAGAGAGAAATTCATATAGAAAAATAAGTTAATACAGAAAAATTACAGCTACTCCAAAAGTCACGTATTTACTCACCCAATCATAGCATTTTGATATCTCGCAAATACCTCATCAGTCTTCAATTGACAGCAACACACAGCCAGGCGCATCCATTACACATTATGGAGCTTAAATAGTCATGAGGGAATCGGGGAAGGGCAATTTCCATGGCGTCAAAGGTGACGATTAGCAAATGATGAAATTATCGAGAATTTATAGACGAGAATGCCGAATAGAACTTGTATGTGAGGAGAAGAATTTAAATTTCTACTTCGAGGAACGCAAAATCTTTGAAATAAGGGATGCCCGATCAAGTCATTGGCAAACATATACATAATATTATAACACATTGTTTCATTTATCATCATCTTGGAACCAATATCATTCTTTGGGGTGCTTAAATTCACATCTGGACAAGAAAATTACATTAAACGGTCTGATAAACACGCTTTCAGCACGATTTACGCGAATTATCCAGAACTCATTACTTTCACAAATGACAATAAATCATACAATTTTTATTCCATCATTGAACGGAGGATTCGGTAAAATAAGATAATCTTTATTCTGTCATTTAGATAACAACGCAAGTTTGGACGCAGCAATGAAACGTCAAATCAAAAGCTTCGCGTATTTTGACTGCGCAACCGGCTTAGAAGTCGACCTCACGGTGTCTTTTAAAGAGGACATCCGAAGAGTCATCGAACTGATACCATCAACTTTTCTAAATACACATATTATTCATCCATTACACTGATGAATGTATCAATCGCATATGCCCTTTCGCAGTTCATATATTTAAACTTGAAAAGGGACTCAATTAATTAATATTTCACAGATATACCTGCAATTAGGGAGATAGCGTACGGCGTGAGTCAGAGAAGTGGAGGATCTGAGCGTATAAAACTGATTACAATATTAGGAGGGATAGGACAAATATTTATCAAATGTATTCTATAACCTCCAAGCGAAAAGACTGAGGGTAACTGGTAAGCATCGTGAACAGGTTTGAATTTGTTTGAACATATTTACGAATGTTAATGGATCCTAGAGTTTTTAACGAACAAATTTAATTTAAAAAATGATTTTTTAAATAATATCGCTGCCAGAATACCAAGGCTATAAAACTACATTTTTCATACAATTTTTCCATCGATTTGAAAATACCTATAGTGCATCAGAACCTAAATCCATAAGTCTTTGACGAACTCCCTAGTTCTGTAAATTGCTAGGAACTTGTAGATATATTTCAGAAAATGCAATAAAGGTTAACTCCTTTTGGTCTTTATCTCCGTTTAGAAAACTAGACGGTTGCAACTATTATTACAAATTATTATCTACTTTAAAAAACTTTTGGAATCGCTTTGGTGCCACTTTAAACGATTTTTATGCCACCAAGAATGAGAAAGGTGTGAGAGCATGCACGTAGTACTCGATTTTCTGATTATAATCCTGAAGAAAAAAGGCCTTGCACGGAAGGGAGATTTAGGAACACATAATAAATTATTTCACGGGCACCACTAACATTCTGGCTAGAGAATCCATCGAGTGCAAAACCATGATTTGTTTTGAATTTTAATAGCCCTTCCAGAATCTTCACCTTACAATTAAAGAGTACTTTAAATGTTTCAATATGTAGTCAGAGATTATTCCAACAATACATTGGTGAAAAATGAGTTAATATATCGTACATGTAAACTGATTATTTTCCTTTTACATTTTCACAATTTATCTCATGGGAAACAATTTGAATCTTATACAATGCGAAATTCGTATGCTTTGACACTATTTATATAGCGATGACGCTTTCCCGCAATTTTGTGGAGTATATTATGGCCTATTCCTGTGAAATGAATCGACGGATAAAAAGCATTCACTACACAAGTTTTCAGATCGAATAAATTTCCGTCTCAAAACAAAGGTTGCTCCACGAGTTCCAGGAGAAGAGAATACGAAAACATATTAGTCAATCTTCTAAACGAGCTCCCCAGTAGACTATACATTTAAAGACATTTAATCGTTCGTTATGCCTTTATAGGACAAGAGAACAATGTTTCCGATATTTAATTATGCTGTCTAACTGAGGCAGATATTGATGAATTCCAATGGTCGTAAAAACCAATGTTAAGCGTTGATGTTTAAATTATTAACTTTAGAAAATATTGTCAACCCTCCCAAGGTAATTATTGCTTACTTATTGAATACCATCAATATCATAGTTTCAAAAAAATCCGACAGAAATGACAGTTGATGATGTAGGGCTTGGATGAATAAAAAATAAATGAATCAACAATCTTAGTAAAACCATACATAGAAGCCAAATCGCATAGATAGGTTAGCTGATTAGTGTGCCATCCAACTGAGAATACTTGTTTTTCAATAGAGCAACGAATCATTCGTTAATTTAATCTATGCCTGTTCCTCGTTAAATCGTTGGTTCAGACCAGGAACGGTTTCAGGGGGAAAGGAGTGTTTCTATAACTTACAGGTCCAAGTCGAAGAATATGCTATAAGGAAAGTAATTTCTGACGGATAAGATATTAAAGGCTCGGAAAAATTTATCGGTAAAAATGAATATAACAACACGTTAAAGACTATGAACTCGACGGTACACCCTATATTAATCAATATATCGTATTTTTAGCCTATAAATCAACAGAGCAAAAGCTAAATATTAACTTCTAAGAATAGACGAGATGAGAAATGGTCGTAACTGGCATTTTTACCAGCTATTCAAGTAAAACGGCATGTAAACCTTGATCATATACAGTATCTTATAATACTTGTATGAATAAAAAATAAATGAATCAACGATCTTAGAAAAATCATACGTCGAGGCCACATCACATAGATAGGGTGGCTGATCAGTGTGCCAACCAACCGAGACCACTTGTTTATAAACAGAGCTACGAAAGGCGAGGGTAGCCTTGTCATACAGCACTCTATATAATGCATTCTCCTCATAACATAGAGTAAAAGATCAACTTATTATGAGATATTCATTTACTTTTTGAGTTGAATCCAGCACTCTAGACCCCTTGCCATTTAAAGCTCTCTCTCTTCTCTTTGACCTCTTTCTTCTTATACAATGTTTCCTCTCATCTCAGCAAATGCCCTACCTCTCTTCATCTCTTCAATAAAATCCATTCTTTTTCTTCTCCTTGTCCGCTTACCCAACATCCTCCCATTTTATCACGGTCCTCAGCTTTCATTTGCTTCTCACTACCTGTTAAAACCACCAACTCTGCCCCCTGTTAATTTCCTCCAGAAGTGTTCTATCCTCGCCCACCATACAAAGCACGTCCTCCTTCAACTTCCTTTTCATCTATTGTGCTTTCTCTATTCTCCTCCCTAACCTCGTCTCACATATCAGCAGACTATTCTAACCCACTTCTCTTGGAGTCCACGTTTCTATACCACACGACGCTACACACAATTTTCAACTATTTCACAGCATTTTCTAAGCTTCTTCACCTTAAGTCCCCATCATCGGCTTTCTCCTGAAGCTGAAAGCTTCTTTTACCTGCGAAATTCTCCTTTTATGACTTTGCTAACATGATCATTTCTCTCCAGCGTACTATCGGAGTGATTAAATTGCTCTACTTAGCCCAGTTTTTACCCTCCTATCTTTATGAGCAGCCTCGCTTTCTTTGCCCTAGAATAAATCTTTGCTTTAGTTTTCTTTTGTTTAATCTTCATTGAGTTGTTCCATTCTGATTATAAAACACATATAATAGAGCTTTTAATCCCTTGGATCATCACCTAACTAATGCCCCGTTGCACGCGAATCAAACCGACATAATCAGCTTTCCTCCAACTTATACTTCCACATCTAGCTCCTCACAAAGCCCTCTTACAATTTCCTCAGCATACATTTTAAAATCCTAATGCGAGGGTGGCCTTGTCATACCCCGCAATGAGTCTTTGTCAAATGCCCTAACGTGTGCCCTGGATGCCATGCATAGGTAATATCTATACCTAATACTATAGGTTAAAGAGTATCATAATTGACGAAACGTGTCATTTTTTCACAATCAACTCTGACACATTTTCGAAATCCACAAAGCAAGTAAACATTTACCAAATTAGCCTAAACTTAGTCCATTACTGCCAAGTAAATATTTCCTTCATTTCTGTCTTTTTATATATTATTATTATATTTTACTTACTTATTATATTTTTATTATTATATTTTACTTACTTATTATAATTTATTATGGTTATTCAGCATTGCCCAATTGATTTAATAAAATATACTTATGCTGTATTTTCAGTCATTTACCTTGGTATTCATCCTAGGTTCCGGAACTAGCAATTGTAGTTATGCAAAGAGAACGATAGTTATTTCTTTTGGAAATGATTGGGGTATTTTTCCGAAAATTTCCATCTTTTCCAGAAATTAAAACAACAGATTTTTTCCCGAGCCTTCCAAATTTCCGATTATTTTACATGTCTACTCTGAAACATGCCATTGTAAACCAGAAAACTATGGAAACGCTCACAATGAAGCAGAATGACTTAAAGAGCTTTTGGGAAACTCAAAGAGAATTTTTTAATTTTACGCAGAAAGATAAATACTCCAGTTGCCTTAAAGAGGATCTTAATTGACCCAAAAATTACTACAAAAAAGCAATTATCGATGCCACTCACAATTAAATTTTCTGATGTATTTTTCCCAACGTATTTCCAATTCATCCAATTTGCAGGCACACCAAGGTTCTCTTAGTACTGAACTATGAGACGAAGCTCAAAATCTGAATCTCTAGCAGCCATCGGAGGCAGAAATTAAACTGTAAAATTCAAAAAGGTATAATAATGTACTTGTTCCATTATCTTAAAACATTGTTACACAATTTTGCACATTGTAGGGGCTAAAGTTGCAGAACTAACTTTCGACCAAAAGGTACTACTCTTATTTCATGAAATAGTATTAATAATTTCCTCTCAAGTCCAGAGAAGTCCATAGGTCTGGTATATTTCCAATTGTAAGGTGCTCCTCTTAAGAGAACATTTCTAGACTATTCTACCTCTTTTCTTTCGCAGATTTTAGGCATTTATCCTCGCATAGCATTAATTTTCTCATTATTATATCCCTCTTGATCCCTGACCATCTAAAGTCTTCCTAATACCACTAAAACATATATTTCTGCCCTCCCGCTCATTACTTGGAGGCTCTCTTCTTTCTTCTCTCTCACCAACTAGTTTTAAATGACCTTTGACCTCACAATACTTTTTCCATGCAGAATTCAGGCCTCGTTCACATAATTCTCAATAGCTTCATATTCTCTTCCACCACAATAGATGCCACAAGTTCCATCATTCTCATTTCTCAGCTGCCTTTCAATGTGCTGTCAATTCTCCCAAACCTGCATGCGAGAGTAAAGGAATCATAACATTCACACAACGTTTTTTCTGAAAGAGCACTTTCAATCATATCTCCAAACGGTTCTTTAAGGTATCCAAATTCTTCATAATGATCCTCCCTCCCGACCAATATGAGTGTGATAAATATTATATAATTATCTACCCACTTAGCATTCAAGGTTGCAGCAATATTGCATAATTCTTGCACAGAGCTTGCCAATATTACCAATCTTGCAGCAAACTTGATGTAACCATGCCAACATTGGGAATAGCTGTGCAACTCGGTGCAACATACGTGGTGCAGGACAAGCCTGCTGCAGGCTTGTTTTCCTATCTGGAAGCAAGTTTCAATATTGATTAGGCAAGCTTTCTGCAAAGTTCAACCTTGCAGGAAACTTTCACGGAGTTTGCATGAAACTTGCAGTGCAACCTTGCAGCAAGATTTAAGCTTTCAATTGCAAGCTTGCTGCAAGCTTTCAGCCTTGTCCTAACAACCTTGCTGCAGGCTTGCAGAAGGCTTGTTTTGCTATCTGGGTTTTACTACAATTCACATACTAGATCTTCTTACTCTGCTGAGAGTGCTCACTAAACTATTTTACACGGGGGATCGGATTGGTAAGGTGGCTAGAGAACTGGTTAATCATACGGGTGGCCAGGGTTCAAATCCCAGCAGCGGAAGATGTTTTGCAGAGGAAACCCGATACCTACTTGAGTGTCTTGTGGAGGAAACTTAAGTGCAGTACTCCGTCTATCGGATGAGACGTTAAACCGTGGTCCCCTTGGCGCCCTTCCTTAAAAGCAGGCTAATACTGACGCCGGGTTTCTATCCACCTTTCCTCTCTTACCTATTTCCTATGGCGCAAATGACCTTAGTTGTTGGTCGCCTCCCCAAAATCAAATCCTATCCAATATCATTTTACGCTTATGCCAAATAAGTGCTTGCATCATAGCAGGAAAGAGAGCAATCATGCAGGAAGAACCTTAAAGCCAAGAGGCGCTTAGAAAAAGTTATTCAACATGTAAACACTTCTAACATCTTTCGTGGCAGGGGTAAAGGTTTAAAGAGGAAAAGTTTTGTGCTAGTGTTCGCATATCTTCATGTTTTGCTACTCAGTGCCAACTGAAAGAGGCATCTATCCTCTCGTATGAATGCGTAATTACGTGCCCTATAGGTAGAGCGCGCGTATTGTTTTATGAAGATAGTATGTACATGTTCATCATTAAAGCATTGATAGCAAGATGGAAAATTCGTTATCAATCACCCACCAGTTTTATGATGGCTGTGGTTATTTTCTGCTTGAATCCATACCATTCAAAACTTCGAAATTTTCTGATGAGGCTACAGAGTGCAGAGGAAGTGCAATGAGGCTACAGAGTGCAGAAAGGATATCGGATATCATCTTTAACAAACTGTAAATCGTACAACATTTATCTTCAGCGGGAAAAATGGTATTCCACACAACGGTCACATATGCCTCTCAGCATGTCCCGTATGGAAATTATACAAAAATTTTGAAAATTAGACACATGTTCGTGTTAATGTAAGGACAAATTTGCGCGTTTTAATGCCATTTTTGAGCAGCTATTAAATTTCAGTCACATCTTGCAGGCTATAACTAGTACAAACATGATTATAGGCAGTCGGCCAATTTTCTAGTAGATATTACTCCTAAAAAATTCAGCCCACGCTATCTTTTGCTCTCATTTCCGCAGGCAGAATTAATTTGTATATATTTCAGCAAGTAATTAATTAATTTTAATGAATCAATTTTTGCATTTAACTAGACATATATATGAAAAAATTAGAAATATTAGGTCTAGGGTACATATCCTAAAATACAAAAATAAGCTAAGAGTACCAGAGAACACTCTTTCAAGAATTTTTCAATAATTCACCCGAAAATTCCAAATTGGCCTAATCTGAATCAATAGAAATGGAGCAAGTTAATTTTAAGCTGCGCTTTTTCATTGATCAGTACTACATGTGGCGTATCCTATAAAGAGGAATTATAGGAGTTCAACAAGAAGTGCATGACGTTCAACAGTTATACCCCATTCCTCATTCAGCCGCAGGATCAAATATGAGTAGCACGTTGTTGTAGCGCCAGCAACTTTAAATACTCTCGATATACCAAATTAGATACTCTGCCATTTTCTCTATAACGCAGTTCATCTTTTCCTCGAGATAATTATGGTATAAAAATGTATAAATGCCATGCAGATGGTATAACTCATGGCAAAATGCAATTCAAAAGAACCATGGTCTAATTTCATAATTAACATTTAATTTTAATGTTTTCTCTACTCTCTAAAAGTAGCTAGAAGTAAACAATACACTGCGTTTAATTTTTGTCACTCCACAGTTCTTCCTGTGGCGACTACAAAACGGCTATTATTACGCTCCGACTTGATAAATTCAGTGCATTCTCTCGAAACTTTTCAATACAAAAGTGTCAAGTCTATAACTATTCTAAATATTTTAAATTTAAAATTCTCTAGATTTAATGGTCTTCCTAGATCCTGAACTTGATTTTTTTTAGGAGTCTCGTTATTTTTGGGGCTTGCATTTCACCTTGAACTTGTAACCACACTCCCTTCTGGAGCACCCATTGACTTGAGGAGTCCATTCTACGGCCTCGAAAGTGGCAAAAACCACGGGATGGAATCCGAATGCGCGACCCGGCATTCAGTCGCCCCGGTTCGGTGCAACCGAATATTTGGAGCAGCTGGATTCGGTCCTCTCTCTCTCCCAAGAGCACTTTCTTCTTCGCTTAATCCCTCGACCATCCCGACGGTCACGCTCTCGAGCCAGATTGGTTGAACGCATAGGTATCGGTGCAAACACGTACGTTTTGTTGTCGCTGAATTCGGATGGGATTAATTTTTCCCTCACCCGGCTTTCGCTTGCGCTGAAATCTGTCCACGTTGCAATTATTGCCGACCCAAATCCCTCGAAGGCGTACCTACTCTCTCCCACTTCGTCTTCCACGCTTGCTTGAAACGAGCGAGCATCGCACGGAAAAACCTTCCCGCTTTTCGCGTTACCGCGGTAATTACAAAGTGCGATGAGGCTACAGAGTGCAGAAATATAGTTCTTGCTTCACATTTTTAGACGTCTTTTTTTGTTAAACAAATATTACTCAGCATTCGTTGGCTGACATGAATTTTGTTACTCGCTCAAAATATAAAAAGGGCTGTATATTAGCATAACATAATAAAGAATGAACCTAAATCCAACTATTCCGAATATAAACAGAGAGTAAAGAATCGATGATGGCCTTTCCAATGCCATATTATTACGCCTAAATACCTGGAGTTACAGAGACACAAAACGTCAAAAGAGAAAACGAAAGGTAAAACAGATAAGTGCAACACGACAAGAGTTGCAATGTAAATTGACGCACGTCAATCATAACATTCAATTGGATAGATTTGTTTCAACAGAATACGATGTTAATATTTGAATAATGCTATTATAGCTATCTTATAGGTTAGCAACATCCATGAAAAATTCTATCCTTATCCGCGCTTTCATTGGCTCGACTTATATTTAAAACTTATGATGACTGGGAATATTGCTGTCTCTTCAATGCATCAGTCTTCGCATTCAACATCCACCTTAAAAATATCAGGCTAACGAGGGTTTCAACTAAAGTTGTGCTCAATTTGGACCACTAAGAACAATTTAAATTTCCGGATTGTTTAAAAAAAGGGTGAAAAGTCGTAAGCCTTTGACTTGGAGCTGAAACACTAGCTGAGTGCACCTTGCATCCCGTTAGACTCGGCGAAAACAACCCGTCACGGCAGCCTGAAGACGAAGTTTTAAGTTCACAAAGCCCATAAAGCCACCCACCCGCATCACGCAGATCACTGCCGATCCAACGAGAAGAAATCCTCAAAGGGGCAACGCGTATTAAAACGTAAGAATCAAGGCCAAACGGCCACGGACAACACACCACTCACCTTGATTAAGTAATCAGAATATCCTTGGGACACCCACACTTCACCGTCACGCACAAGCCACCCACGCCTCCGCGCGTAAGGAAAAAAAATAGAAAAAACATTCGCCACCACCGAATAGGGATGACGGAAACATTCGGGGGCACACTAATAAAGAGGTCGAATCTTTGAACAGACACTGGTTTCAATCACAGATGTTCCGGCGACGTGGAAAGCGGACATGGGACCGCCGCGATCGGCCGAAGTCAAAAAGAGAAAATTGACAACCCGGAACGGGGCACACGAGAAAAACACACATATATTCAGGGGCACACCCTCCTCTCTCACGGAACACGAGTCACTGACACGTCCCGCATCACCTCACTTTCGAAGTGAACCTTGCCGGCCAGCGGGTCTCGAACCGGGTTGTAATCAAAGGGCAATGGATCTCTCATCCCTGACCGAGGTATGCCAAAGAATGAAGAATGGGAGATGCAGTAGGGTTCAGCTCATCTCCTGAAAGCGGCGTCTTCTTAGCACGAAGAGAATCGAGCGTCTGCCTCCGACTACGCCCTTCGAAGACTATGCTGCTCATCCGTCGTCGCCGGTTGATGAGCAGCCAGCGAGATGGGAGAACTTTTTCCAAAGGCGGGATCTCTCACTCGCGCCTTTCTTCTCTCTCTCCGGCTGCTGCCTCCACAACCTCCTCCTCCCGGTTCTCAGTGGGTGAGACTAGGCGGCACAACAGGTGACGGACGTGAACGACCACGCGGACTTTTCCCTTCGCGATGAGCAGGGAAGGAGAAGAAAAGAGGTAGCTGGCTCATCGGGGGGATGGGAAGAGAGAGTTCTTTTTCTTCGTCTTTTTTCTCCCTTTTCATCGCCCCTCGGATTGTCACGGGTGAGGAGGAAGAGTGTGTGGGAAGGAGCTTCTTGAAATAGAGGGAGAGGAGGAAGGAGAGACCCACTAGAGAGATGGTGACATGTCACAGTTGATGCCCCGCCCATTTATACACCTCGATGCACCTGGTACTCCAAACCAATTGAATTTATTAGATGAATTCAGGCGCGCCGAATCAAAATTTAAATATAATTAAGGGTCGTGATCAGAATGATATTAACTACACTCTTTTTAGAATAGCGAGTAAGGAGAATAAGCCTCCTGAGGCAGTTAAATCTCCATAAAAAACTACATAACATAGCAGACTACTTTAAATATGAATAACGATATACATTGCTTCCAAATAGTATATTCATGGTTACACCTAAATTTTTTCTGCAAGTAGTGATCAGATTGTCAGAGATGATGACGAAAGGAGTGGGAAGAAGCTCCTAGAAATGAAAGAGAAGCATCCGACAATGGAGAAGCAGGAGGTGGTATGACTCAAATCATGCCCCACCCATCAACACCTGGTACTGGATTCAGATTGATTTTCAAAATACTGGGGCAACAAATAGAAGATTTTATCATTTTATGGCGGACAAGTTTTACACTTAAGTTCGCCAATCGTTATCAAAGGCATTACGCTAATATTGATCGCATTGTCGGGGAAGACGAGGAAGCGAGTGGGAAGGAATTTCTAGAAAGAAAGAGAGGAAGTGTGGTCCCACCCAGCATCGCCTACTGATGTCAAGGAATGTGCCCCCCCTCCCCCTTTCCGTTTCCCTAAACTCGAGGCAGTCGGCACCCAGGAGGTAAGAAGTAAATGCAAGCGATAGAAGGGCTTACAACCCAAGGCACACATCCGCCAAATCGGGACGCTGGTGCGTGGATTTAAAATAATTATCGTGAACTACAATTCTAATTTATCCATTAGAAATATGGAGGATTTAGCAGCACATACATTTCTTAGTACCCTAACACTACCGATTACCCTCTCCTCATTCGCCTCTTTAGCTCAGCGGTAGAGCACTGGTCTCGTAAACCAGGGGTCGTGAGTTCAATCCTCACAGGAGGCAGTATTTATTTTTTATGAACAGAGACTTCATAAACAGTCTGAAAATTCCCTCAAAATTACGATTTATATTTATCTACTAATACCCCTAAAGATTTTCCTTGACTATGAGACATCTGACTTCTACTCCCTTCATATTTAACACTAGCTGTTTTGCTAACGGATCTGCTTCCGTTTTCCTCAAATATGAAGACGTAATATACTTAATTAATGTAATGTAATTAACTTGCGCTTTCCAGTTTTGCCATATTTTGAGAATTTAGCATAGCAACTGTGTACATTAAATATAGGAATAGCAGGTGGAGCTAGATTTATGCACTTGCCGAGTGCAGTATTATCAGTTCTATGCGTCCTTCTCGGGCAGTGATCATCTAGAATTTTGAATTCCCCTTTCTGGATAAAATTTTGCCAATGACGTACAAAAAAAGGGGAGAACGCATGTTATAAATCAACTGTTACATGAATTTCGTGAGAACTATTGGGACAATCATTCGGAGATTATGGCCGCATCCCACAAAATTTTTACTTCTGTTCGGAAATTCCAATGGATTTCATTATCCCATGTCGTTTAGCCACCAGAAGACTATTTTACGCCAACAAAGAGGAAACTCAGGGAAACTCTAGTTATATGACAAGTAAGAGCCATAATCGGCTACTGGGACAAAACATATATACATGAAGTTCAGCGAATGAGTAGACAATTAGAAAGCAAATTGAAAAAAACTGACGTCAAATAAGATGAAGCAATCAGACCACGGTTAGCTGAAAATGAAAGTCCAAAAAAATGAAGAGATGAAAAAGGCCTCATAATCTTAACGGTCTTAACTTAATTTTTTCACAGAAGAGGGTCAAGGTGGCTTACCCCGTCTAACTTAAAACTTAGAAATTCTTTCTCTCTCATCACAATAGCTCCCAGGGGCAGGCTCCAAGCAAAATTACGCTATTAAGGCCAATACTCAGATGGAGAAACCAACGAAGCGGATTCCTTGCTTGTGTGTTTTACTAGTTCGTGTGCATACCTTAACATTTCTGTTTCGCAATTAAGTTTTTCTTCACATTTCCCTCGTTTCTTCGAGGTCACAGCCTCTCATCAGAAAGATAAGCCATGCAATCACCCAATGTACCGGTCTTGAAGTAAACACTACGGATAGTAGCTTCTCTTTCACTCGATTTTACGACATTATTTAGACAACTTGGCATCAAAATCATTTCATGGTATTAATGAAGGCAAAATCATCAATCATAGACCCTGGTCTTTGTGTCCACAGCAATTCAAGCATATGATCAACTTTTTATATAAGGACCGAAAGGTACCTTCCACCTGATTTTTTTCAAGTTGACATAAGCGAGGTACCTACCCAAGAGATTGATTTCGGAAAAAGGTTAAGATATTTATTCATATCCACTATTTAATCCCATTCATAATTGATAAAAAAGTAAAAAATATTTTATATTACTTTCGCTTATCATAATATATTACTTAACGTAGGATATTTTTTGGAAATAATTATAATAGGTGAGAGAACCAGAATATAATAGTCAGTGAAGAAATGAGAAAATACTAGATCGAATAATGTATAATAAATCAGTACATTATTGAAGAATTAAGTCACAGGATAAAAGGAAACTGATGCCTGAAAGCTATCAAGCTATTATTATTTTAATCTTATATATTATTTTAATTCACCCCTTAAAACCAATTTATCCCGTCAAATACGATTCTTCTTCGGCATTTACGTATCTTGGACAAACAGTTAGGTCCATATACACTGTAAGAAGAATATATATAATATATTTATAAATATATCACTCTAAAAGTTGAATGAATAGAAGGTACGGCCAAATATATTTAGTAATTCAAAGCAACAAGGGATTCATACACAATAGAAGATTATTTTCTTCATCATCTATAGGGGGACGATCGGAAAGGACATCGTTTTCGAGCAAATGGATTGATAGACTGTCAAATTCGTGCAGATTCCATTCTATGCAAGTAGAACTTCAGAGGTAAATGGTACAAAATATAGAGGAATTGGTCTAAATGATGCCACCCATAGGAAAATTTCTCTATAAGAGGAAGTCTTTACAAAAAAGAACAAACTGAATGCGAATTCGATCGAATCATCATACCATAAATATCGTTTTTTTTCTCCAGTTGAAAAAAAATTGGTCCGCTAAAAAAGAAATAAATGTGCCGAAGCTAAGGAGGAGTGTTCATATTTTGAAAAAGGGCGGATGTTGAAATTAAGAAAGGAATAGAGATGTAGGATGATCGGCGGGGGTTACTGAGACAAGAAGACGAAATCATTAAATTCCAGGGATGCATTTGTTGTTTCTTTCGATGAGCTACAAATACTTGAGACAATTCACAGCATTCAATACACGTGAGCAGGATGGACAGGAAACACTTACTTGGAGAAAGAGAACCTGGGGACGTAAAAAGTTCACTCTTGGAGAAGAATGAAAAGGGATCCAATGTTAAACAACCTAAATATCACACGTAATCCCGACTTTGCAAAGCTCTCTCAACAGGTTTCAAGTAGGAATTGGGATTACACGAAAAAATCTACGCCAATACTGGGATACGAACCAGAACCTGAGCAAGAGAAGCTAGTTCTCTATACACGGTAATTATTCTTCGGTAAAGAGAACTACTAGGGGATTTAATGTCTCATCTGAGGCGTAGGATCACTGTTCTTAGAATGACCTCTTCAGAGCAATCGATACCCGACGCCAAGGCCGAGGGATAGAATGCCATTATTTGCAAAACTATATTAAATCGACTCCTCTTAGACTTTTCCTACCTATCACACTTCTACAGGACTTTTCGCATTCCTCAGAAGTAATTACGTCCCTTAACAATTCTCTCCTCAGACGCTAAGTCTCGAATAAGTTTCGGGTTGGAGCATAAAAATTTCAGAGGTACATTACTCCGGCCTTCGCATCTACGTTCTCCTTTAAAACAATTTTGATGTACACATGGATCAGAGTCCTATTTTCGGCCAGAGGTAAGAAATTTCCTTTTTGCAGATAATATTAAATATTATTTCTTGAGTATTAAATATTTTCATTACTATATCCTTTTAAAAGTTATTGCTCCTCTTATTCACGTTGTTTTATTCATAGTTCTTACCATTGTCTTTAGTTATTAATTTTTAAGTCAGCTCAAATTTAAGTTCAATGATAGGTAGTGAAATAATTAATTCATTCTAAATATATAATGAATGAATGTTTATGAATATGTGAAATAACTAAAATAAAGTGCAATTATGCACTTATTCGGTCATTTTTTCTGGAAGGAAAATATTTTATCAATCGAATATAATGGCGCGTTTATGCATCTTTGGCGTTTAGAGGATATCTGGGTCTAGCAGCAGACACCGGTTTAGCAAGCAAACATTATCAAACTTGGTCATCTAACAATACACATCTGCATGAAATGATTAATGGAACCCTCACACACTTACAATCAATAAGTTTTAAAAGCAGAGAGCTAATTTGACATAGGAAGCTCTGCATATATGATTATTATGATATTTTTATACCAATCACGCCGTTCCCTTCTGGGGTAGGCACAGTCACAGAGTTTCACTCAAGAATACATAATTGTACACTTAACTCTGCTTCAATAATTTCTTCCATACTGACCTATCCTTGCAAACCTCTTTTACCTCATTTACCCCCATACACTGCTTCATACACGCCCTCCTGTTTTGAAGACTCCTAATATTCCTCCTCCTAAGAATTTCCTCAACCACATCTTTCTCGGCCTATCTCTACCTCTCGCATCATTCATTTCACTCTTGTATACCTGTTTCGTTATTCGACTCTCATCCATTCTCTCGACATGGCCAAATCAACGAAGCTCACTCCTTTCATATATGTCCATTACTGGAGCATCTAACCCACACTCATTTATTACCCACTCATTCCTGACCCTATCCATCCTACTTTTTCCGCAAACACTCCTCAGATAACTCATACCCACGGCGTTTAGTCTACTCTTATGTCTATCCTGACATACCCATATTTCACTACCACACAACAAAGTGGGGAGAAGTACTTGACACTAATAAATAGCCAAATATTTTCGGGTAAAAATAACCTGGGCCGTAAATTGGTGGCAGAAGAGAGGGTCAAGAAAGGCAAAAGGAAAATGAATGAGAGAGAGAGAGTGAGAAGATTCCTTTCGCGGGCGTCAAAGCAAAGGTGCTGTTGGGGAGGGATGGTTTCTAAAGGGGCGAGGAGAAGGCAAGAGTGAGGGGAAAGGGAACTTCACTTCGCTGCGAGGGATGAGATGCAGGGAGGGGCAGACGGGTGGGTGGGGCGAGAGGGCACGGGAGGCGGAATCCTCCAAGCACGCGATCTAGGGCAATAGAAAAGTAGGAGAGAGGACGAAGAAAGGGGAGGGGCTCTTCCCCCACTCCACTCGGGTGGGCACACTCCCTCCCCCCACCCCACGCCCCTTTCATATTCTCTTTTTTTTTCTTTTCAGTGCTTCGCGGGGTGGGTTTTGGCATTAGCGAGAAGGCATTAGTGAGGAGGAGAGAAAGTCTGGAATCGAAGGGAATGGGTGAGATGGGCGGTGAAAGGTTTAGGGAGAGGGGGATGAGGGCGGAGTTAAGTAAAAGATTGAATGAGGATTTTTGCGACAGCAGATGACAAAATAATTAAGATTCCTGCAGGAAGTCATAGCGTCGTAAACTGAAAGGAATCAAGCAACATAAGAAGTCCCCAAATAATGCTTTTTATTGGCAAATCTTGGCATTTTTGATAAATCACCAATATAGAGTTTCACTTCTTTTAACTATATATGCTCATTTCATAAAACTCACATTTTCCCAGAGCTTATATATTATGAACTGATCATAATATAATAATTCCTAGGTCGGAAAAAGGATGTTTTCGCCAATATGACAATCAGCTTGAACCTGAAACATCCTGCTTGGTGCTTCCACAAATCTTGAAAGTTAAAAGTCGAAATTTATTAATTTAGTCAAAACTTAATTATTGGAAAAAAGGCAAGAACTTTTTCCCATAACGATAATTAAAAATTTCATGCACAAAGTCCTTTTATTTCTCTTGTTTTTCCTCACAAATATTCTTTTTGTAGTTTTCTCTTCAGACCATTCATGGCCGTATGGCTCTCGAGAATAAATATTTAAAAGTTGAAGGCCCCAGTGGTGGCCGGGTGAATGCCTCTCAAGCGAAATCTGTGGTTACTGGTTCCAGGTCCGTCGTGGTTGGCTTTTCTACACGTTGGGTATGCGCGTTTCCACAGCATTCTGTTTGCTCGGGCCCAAGGAAATCTGATGACAAGCTATCGGCGGTTTTTCGGGATCTCATGGGTATAAAGACCAACAGAATCGTCCGAAAAAGGTAATGAAGACAACTAATGCTTAAAAATAATTTATACGTGAGCACTTGAGCATTGAAAGGCACATCCTCCTCGTTGAACTCGTAAAACAAGCCCGATCCTTCTGTGAAGCTTGGTCTAAACCTGCATACACATTCAGATTCACTAATTCCAATAAATATTTAAGCTATTTTTGACGTAATGCCCTTCATTCATAGCCTGACAATTTATTCCGAATATTCATTGGTATGGTTACGAACAATGCAGCAATTCCATCTCATACAATAAATTTGTATCACCTATAACTTAAACCCTTACAAATCCCTCTCCATAGCAGTTAATTTAGTTAGTCCTCAAACATAATCCCGACTTCTCATTTTATGTATAGCAATACAAATATGCGCCGGGAAATTTCACAGCTGAGGTGAAGGCGTGAGAGTGCGAGTAAAAGGTTTCACGAGTCAAACTGAGCGCAGTGCAAAAGGCCAAAAACCACAAATGAAATGTTCCCATGGCACACATGCATACCAATTGAGATTATTCATCACCGCTTTATCACCCAGGGAAAATACACACGCGAGAAAAAGGTCAGAGCGTCGTTTATTTGGAAAATTACCTCGAAACGGCCTCAGTGCGGTTCTGTTATCGATTGCGACGAAATGAGCGCGAAGGGCGTGAAATGAGGCTTGTTCAGCGGGGTTGAGCCACATCATACATTACGAGTGAGCGATGGGAGTAATCTTCAAGACGCTTGAGCGAAGAAATGCTAATACCGTGGAGGAAATGGAACTGAGGATGAAGGTGCGTCTTTCCGCGCATTCCCCCGCGGACAGAAAGAGAAATTGAATAACTAGACTCGCTCATCAGGGAGGCAATTGAAGAAGCTAACTGCCCCGTATGTTTGAGTACAAATGAATAACACAGCAAGACATGTGAAATGTCACACGCGAGGAGAAAGGGAAAAGTTTGTTTTTTTAAACTGTGAAAAATCCGGGAACGAAAGTTAATGAATGCTCAAAATTGTAGATTCCACATGTGTAGCTTCTTTAGAGAAATACAGCACGATTTCTGGAATCAAATAAGGCCTTGGCGGCGGTGAACAGGCTTCGTCTGCTCTTCACGGTTTCTCCAAAGAAAGAAATGCAAAGTAAATAGTGAAAGGCAGGGTGATGACACTAGATGCTCGTCGTTTGTAAAAAAAATAGGCATGAACATTCAATTCTCACGTAAGATTTTCTTTCCTAACCATCACGTACTCCATCTCTCGTTTTTATCCGTGATCCAAATACCATAGGAAACATTTCTAATATGCTTTCCTGTTTCCAATTTTGAATTGAAAGAAAATCTTTTCAGAATAGTTAAAAGAAGGTATTCAAAAGTGTTTCAGAATGATATGGCATTTAAGAATAAGGTTAAGAAACATTGAGTTCCATTAAGGAACTTATATTCCAATTATATCGCCACAGAGACGTAGGGTCATATTTAATCACTGCCGCTGAAGAATGGCAATAAATATTGAAGTATATTCCAAATCAACAGCTTCATCTTAAGGTTAAAACCTCTTCAATGAAAGTCTGAAGAAACTCATGGTATACATAGCAGTGGCAAGACTTACAAAATTATAAATAATACATTTTTTGCATTAGATCACTGCACCAAGGGTACGAGATTAATTATGCAGCTACTCTTTCCATGCTTCTAGAGAGGCCCACGGCTATGATTTTAAGGATACATTATCCCGAGTTTCATAAAGGATTAGATTATTATAAACTCTTATTCCCTAGTAATCCCTTCCATTCAATCTATTCATCGAAAATACCTAAAATCACTCGCTATACTTAGTAATGTTTACAGAGAACATCACGGAGATGAACTACGGCCACCAAAGACGGCTGAAATGTGATGCGTATTTTCAAAATAAATAATGATATGTAACTGAATAATTGCTTTCAAATTGTTATTCCGAAGCATTCAAACCACATAGTTACATTGTATATTGCCAAACTCCCGCAAGGTAACATTTTTTCAACATAAATGACATTAAGTTAATAAGCAGCCCAATTTTTCTCTATAAAACAAATGACAATACGTTTTTCTTAAAACAGAATCACTTGACGTTAATTTCATCTTATATGTAGAAATACTTTTGAATTAATAGTAGCTTAGCTTTTAATATACGACACACTCCCCTCAACAAGAGAATAAAAAGGATTCTCAGGATGTGAATCATGGTAACCAGAACTATTTCTGCTAATGGGTCCAGAATCCTCTTCTCTTCTTCTTCTTCTTGCTTTTGATTGCATGAATCTTCCAGAATCATGCAATAAAAATTCTCATAAACGCATACTCTATAGAATTTCATTCAACGAGTTGTGTTTGCCAATCCGTTATGTTTTCTGCGGGATAACTATCAAAAGCGGCTGGTTAGCATATGGTGATTTTTTTCGAGCCCTCTAGGCATACATTAGCAATTCAGACGGGAAGAGCCCGAAGAGAACGTTGTTTGGGCCACCTATCGCGCGTCAGCGGAGTGAAATATTGCGCACGGAAATTTGTGTATTTTGGACCCCGTCCATTAATACAAAACTTGTCCCACTGCCCTCAAAGTCCGAAAAATTGAGCTTTCTCCAGATAATAAACAACGTTCAAGCAGAATAACAACCGTATATTGCAAAAGAACAGTACGCTCATATCAGGAAACGGTACCGAATGGCCCATCAGACATTTAGTATACAGCGAATCAAAACTTCATTTGTCTGCCACTAGCCTGAGAGAAAAATTAAAAAAACATCCCTGAATTCCGCATTAAGACAGACGTATCACCTTTAACCCTCATATGGATTCTCTGCGCCTTAGCGCCGCTCGTGGTTTTAAAAATGATTTAAAAATTTTCCATTCCAATGGATCTTTCTGAAATTTTCAGTAGTCTATTTTTTCTGCTTTCTTAGGCTAAAAGTATATTTTTGTATGTATAGTGTGCATAGTTTTCATTTTATTGTCCTCTAATGAAAAAAGTCACGTCGTTGGATTTACGGCGCCGCAGCGGCGCCGAGAGTTTCCTCGTCGCAATGTCGGGGACTGCACTCTCAATACTTATTTGAAAGCTATTATGTTTCGTATGAAATGGTATCTTCTATTTATAATCATAATATTTAAATGTTTAAACTTTATAAACAAAATTCAATTGTTTAACAAAGGGAAAATTTTACCATGCCAATTTTGCTTCGTCTTTTATCTAATAATCATAATTTTTGCCTATTTATAATTTTCATCGACAAAACTTCATCTATTTGCAAGAATAATTCTTAGAAACTCATGGCTAGCCTAAGGCTGTTTTTTCCATGGCCTCTGGCATTATTTTGTTTGGATACCTTCTCCGCTCCGTGTCCCTCCTCCGCGTCCGCGTACCTGCTGTGGAGATGGTCACCTTTGTGGACATCCCAGGGTTACTATGTATAAAATTATACCAAGCAGCAATCCCAAGAAAATTTAACGACACTATATTTTCAGAATTCATGCAATAGCGCCTCTTTACCTTCGTGTGGAAAATTCCCGGTGAATGAGTAGCTGAGGCTCGGGACGACAATTCAGAAGTTTGACTGACCACCGTGAAGAACACATCGCACGGTTGGTGTTATGTCTCGTAACTCTCATTCGAAAATATTCCTTTGCAGCTGCGATAGTCTTCACAAAATTGCTGGCGATAATATTATTTCCCAGGACTTTACTGTTTACCTATTAATTGACATTGACAGAACTTACATGGTAAAAATCTTTTCATGATGAACAAACACATAGATGATTTACCACACAGTGAAAATTTGTAAATATATGTCTCGTTTCTTTGTGTACTCAAATGCACAGAGATTTTAGTCGTCCAATGTTTAGTAACGTGAAGGGGTGAGTGGGGAGGAGAAAGGTGGGTAATTCCATGGAGGTTGTTTTGAGGTGAAGGGGTGGAGATACATGGTGGTGGGTCGACTGCCAAGGATCAGGGTATACCGGGATCGTTAGGCCAGGTAAGCGTAGAAAATCCGTATAGTGAAGAAAGGTTGAGAGTGCAAGGAGGCAATTAGACACAATAGGCTGCTCTTTCTTCATCCTTCCATCGCTGCGTGAGGGACAGGGAATCCGCGCCTTATCGCAAAGCACCCCAGGGTGGCCCTCCCTTCATTCCGAGAAGGTCTAGCTCGGGTGGGTCATTGGAGGTGGGGAGAAGTACAATCAGTTTTTGTGGGAGGAAGAAAGTAGGCGGAGGATGACAAATAAGGAAGCTTAGTGGGAAAGTACGGATGGTCTCAATGTTAGGGTCAGTGCAATGCTACGGAAAGAAAAGGTGAGGGGTGTCCTCCCAGCATGAGGGTATTTTGGCCACCCCAGAATACTAGCTCCTCTTCCAACGGTCCCTCACGCTGCGCCGGACCGAAGAGAATAGACGCCATCGTATTCCATGTTTTTTTTCCATTTCCTGCTCCTTCTTCCTTACCACCTACAACCCAAACTTCTTAGAAATAATTATTTTGGCTTTTCCCACCAATCCAGAAGGAAAACCTCATCTGCCGCACTCCCTCGCATCACTTTTACCTGTCCATCTCTATGGAGACATCCTCAGTGAGGGAATGGGCTCCACTGTAGGCCTAAAATACAGGCTCTTGAAGCCTCCCCTCCAATGCGGCGCTGGACTCTTTGGCGCGTCGCTGATTCTTCCACATTCCTCATATTTCACAACCCATCTGACTTTCATCCTTTCTTTTTTTAGAAATTGCAGGATATAAGCTCCCAGAATGTCCGTTACATTTGCCTTGATCGTCAGAATATAGCCCTTAAAAATCACGACGGTATCACTTGTCTCTTCTCACTTCACCCCCTTTTTTCAATTATTAACGGTTAAGAACTCAGACTTTTGCGCACACTACAAAGATAAAACATGTGGGTGGACGTATTGAAGCAAAATTATTTTACATGGACCCATCCGACTTTTATTCAGTCCTCATTTTTAGTATTTGGGTACATACAAAATTAAACAACGTGCACATGATAAAGCGGAGTTTACCCAGCATTGCAGATTACAAAAAAATAAATAAAAGCCCATTACACACGAAATTAAAACCTTCATTTGAAAATAACCGTCTAAGGGACCAAAAAGAGAGAGTATTATGACAACAAACGGAAACGAATGCAGTGTTAAAGATTTTTAGCTATAACTTCTGTAATAATGGGTTAAATCTAGCCAAAAATGGTTAAAAATAAAAAGAATAGAAGTCACCAGTATTATCAATCAAAAAACATGCTAAGAAAGGCCAAGTTTCAAAGATAATGACAAAATATAACGCAGCGCCGCTGCGGCGCCGTAAATCCAACGACGTAACTAAATTCGTAAATCCATATGAGGGTTAATTGTAAACTAAAACAGCACTAACGATAGCCAAAATAACAACACTCAGAAATCGTCTGTGATAGTGCCTTAAGCCGTGTTTACACGATGCGTGTACATGCATGAATGCATGCACACATTCACCATTAAAATTACACTGCGAAAATGCATGAACACTTGCCCATAAAATAGCCCCTCATCTAATTCGGAGAATTTTTCCAAGCATCCGTCCCGTCACGTGTTACGCGGGTACATGCATCGTGTAAACACACCTTAAGATTCGAAGTATGCACAGGAAAAAACAAAAGACGAGTCTGATGAAAAAACCTGGATTCTTCTGCAACGAAATGGCGCATTTTAGTGGGGAATTGACACCTCGGCGCAGCCGTCTCGGCGCGGCCATCTCGGCGCAGGCCCTCTCGACGCAGGGCCAGGGCCATGGCAGGGCCACATCGGCATAGACCGTAAAACGATAGATTTGAAATCTCATTTTTTCCACTTACAATTAATTAGGGACCAAAATGGTGGGTGAGATCAATTCCATGAAACACCGACCCTCACGTGGTAGACTTTGAACAAATAAATTACCATCATTTTCAAAAATTAATCCCGCTTGAAATGTCCGGAATGATTTACCTTTCTGAGTCATTTACATCAGAATCTTCATGTTACCAAGCAAGACACTTCAAGAGTGTCCGGCAGAGGGTGAATTATGACCATCATGTATTACATACAATATAATGTACTTGGATCTTTCACCACTTCCCTTGAAATGCGCTGTCAGTCCTAGGGAGCCTCATCAGGTAGACTTTAAAGCAGAGGTTCAACGCGTGCCGAGAGATGAAAAAGATGCGAAGAAAGGCCGTTATGATAGTTTCGTTTGTTTTACTGACCTTTTGCCTCAACTGGGATGGGAATAAATTTTAGACCTATGATTTAAAATTAGACAATCGTTTATGTAAATTAAAAACCAATTTACTTTCTAAGTTATGAACATGTTACGAACTCCAGCATTCTACGGTGTATCACGAGGATATATTAGGGAAACACAGCGGTGAACGGGTTTAAAATTCCAAGGCAATCTTGTTTGTTATTTAAACATGTAATAATACTATCAGTAATCGTATATTATAAGAGTATCGTTACTAGCCGAGTGGCAACCGAAAAGCCAGCTGCGCTGAAACGTCCCTGCGCCGAGACAACCCTGGGCCGAGTTGTTATAGACCCCATTTTAGCTAGCATCCTACTGAGCGATTCAGCGTGTTGATGAAGCAATTGACATCTGCATTCGAATAATTCGCAGAGTTAAAAAGTAAACCAACTAGGAACGTAGGGATGCTCCAAAAACATTAGAATGCGCCAGTCGTATCACATTATTGAAGCCTCATTAAACCCATCTGTACATTGACGTATCTCTAACTGGATACGAATCATAATGAAAACAATGCAGAGTCAAAAAGTCAAACAAAAAACTGTCTTTGTCATATATGTTTAAACTGGATAACAAAAACCTCTAAAGAACAACATAAAACTCCGAAGAAAGACAAACACCTCTAAAGGGCAATTCTTTTCATAGTTTAACTTGCAATCAAGCATAAATTCCAAAAGCTATGAATCGATCAAAGGTCTAATTTTAAGGAAAAATGTTAATGACTTACCTAGAGAGATATCCAGATACTAAGTAGCCAATCCAGCCCACATCGTCGGGATGGGGAGATGAAATATTATCACTCCTCTGGTTTTAATGGTCACGATTAACGTTTTTTTGAACTACGATACGAAAACCCCATGAATACGCCAAACGGTTCGGAGCTGTAAGAAAAGAACACACGGATATTAAGAACCCATAAATTCTTCACTCATGAGGTCACTTTCATACTTTGGCAACCGGTAACCGTAGTCTAGTAATCGGATGACGAGAAAAATATGCGGAAGCGCGTATTGTTTCGCCGGTCGCCGCATACAAGGTCATGCCCCCACGGACTCCCTTTGTGGCACTGGTGAGAAATAACGGGGATAAGAGCTCACAGTATAACTCGCATTCAACACCCCAATTCAAACTAATCTCTCGAGTTAACTAGTGAGGCAAGGGGAAAACTATCTTTAGCGAGATTATAAAAACTGTAACCTACCCGCTTCGCGGGTAAGTCAGGGGTTCTTGGGTCACCACAAATTGGATTCAAACTTGAGCCGAGGAGGGAAATGAAGAGGATGAGATGCGGATGGCCGACCACGCTGTGATCGGACGTCAAGAGGAAGAGGTGTTTAACCGAGACGGGACTAGTGAGGGGAAAAATGAAGAGGACACGCCGAGCTGAAGGTGAATGTCACATCCTTGGACGCGGTACGGAGACGGGGATGGCAGTCTCGGGGACGACACCCGACTTCCCCCCCGGACTACCAGTCGGGCGACGCCGGAGCCGAAGGGAAACCTGGAGCCTCCGTCGTCGCTCTGGGAGACGCTCGAGCGACCGCGAAAAGGAACAACACTTCCGGAACCACGCGAGCGGTAAGACGAAGGAGAAAAAACACCTTGTTCCCAAAGAAACGAGAAAATCCTTCCTTTGATTGTTTTTCGATCGGGATCGCGGATCCGTGACCCTTCCCTTCGATCGATTGTCCTCCTCTATCAAGGGGTGAAAAACCTCGCGAAATGGACGCAAGACAGGGGATGGAGAAACGAACGCAAAGCTGTCCGAAGTCTCGGCTCTACACGCCCCTTGGACAAGCAAGACTATCGGGTCTCGAAGGAAGGAAAGGTTCTCTCCGCGCCGCGAATCAAGGTCCCCTCCCTTCGGAGCATCTTCCAGGGGAGCCTTTCCCCTACGTCCCCCCTCCTCCGACCGTTCGCGGTGGTAAGTGGACCAAAGCAACCGAAGAAGATCCTCCTGTCGACGGACAGAGAGAGAGAGGAGAAGGGAGAGGGGAGAGAGATCATCTCGGCGGAGGGAGGAGGGACCACGGGGCTATGACGGAGCACCTGCCGCGCGAGTGGGCGCCATCTGGGATGGGAAGAGAGGTTGACGGTCGGTCTGCAAGGCGGGCGCAGGGAAGAGAAGGGAAGGAACCCGCTTGTTTCTTGCGGTGTCCAAAGGGGGAGGAGGGGGAAGGGGAGGTTATGAGCCGATGGGGTTAGATGTGGGACACATCGGCGGGTGCTCATTCTCCCCGCTGCCTTTCGGACCCCATTTCTCCCGACGCTGCCCATAACAACTCTTTCTCCTCCTTCAGAGAGCGACCGCTGATCTTTTTTTCATACCCTCATTTTGGTCGACTTCCAATGAACGACACCCATTTTTACTGCTAATGACGTTCACTCTTTTTCACTTTTTCCCGAGAACGCTGCATTCCTGCCGCCAGATTTCACTTCACTTCTGCCAGAACCTATTCTACGTGCTAGCGCCAACTGAAGCGAGCAATGATGGATAGGTTCTTCAGGATATCAGTAGCGGAACTCATTTAATGCGAAAAAACTGCCGAGACACAATCGCAACATCTAGCCTGCGATCTTCATTTATTGTTAGTAAGAAATCTACCGGTGAAGGTAGGTTTTAAAAGAGGAGAGTAAAAATCGTTTTAAGTTTCACGTGTTCAGGGCCCTATCATCCTGTAATAAGTGTTCCTTCATCTCAGCACAGGTCCTCCCATCCTTCACTCCATCCATGAAGTCTATTCTCTTTCTGCCATTTACCACTTACCCGCCCTCCTCTCTTTCATAGTAAATTACAAACTTAAGCAGCCTTGGCCTCACATTGTTTCCTCCAACAACTTGCTTTGCCTCTTCCTAAACTCCTCCAGAATTTTCCACAACCACCATTCTAAGCACTTACGATATCAACAAAAAGATGATATCCAAACCCGTACCCGAGGCGGAATTCGAACCCTTGACCTTTGGTTAGCCAGAGCTTCTGTTACCAAGCCATCTATTACAGCTGACAAAAAATGTTAAGCCTCTACTATAATGTTCTGCTCTATTCCTGTGGCTACGCGACACCAGGGTCTCATTTCTTTTCATCGTTTTCTTCACCTTTCTTTCAATACTAAATATTCTAAGTTATGAATTTCATTGGTACCTATTCCAGTTTTATTATCTACCGTTTCTTCAGCATGGTGATGAGGGCTTTGGCTAACTAACAAAAACAATTTAAAAATGTAATTGCTGCCTATAAAATTAAGAATGAATGACTAAAAAACGTAATTCATGATTGAAATTTTCTTTAATGGCAATCAGAGGTATGTTATTTGCCAAGCGTCAATTTTTTATGACACTGTAAAAGTGAAGCTACGTCCAGAAAACATGAAGTTTACAATCTACGATAACTTTCAGCTTCAAGGACACCTTGCGACTCAAATTAAAATTTTTCCGCTGAACGCTCTCTCATTGCAAACTTCCACTATCCTATGAGTCCCCAGTGCTAACATCCTCAGCCAGCAGCATTTCTCAGAGAGCTGAATAAGTTACAGCCAGCTGGGCATTGAGCATTGAAAAAAGTTTGATCTTCATATTTCCCCAGGTTCTTCCTACTTAGTGATTTATGAAACTCCACAAAATTTGAGATGCATTTGTAGCATGTAAACCATTTTTAAAATTATGAAAACTAAAGTTTGTTGTGGTTGAATGACACTCACATTCCCATGATTCAATTCGGAGAGGATTTAAGTGCGTAACTACTTGCTAGGAGGGTGACTTCAATACCCATTACATTGAATGACACGGGCGCTATGTAGTTCTACAGACTCTTTCTAGACGGCTCTTTCAATTCTAAAGGTCCACAGGCATATGAATTGCTTCGCAGAATAGTTTGTAATAGAACGAACTTCCAAATTTGATTGAGACATTTAAAATCAACCTACAGGCAGGTCATAAACACCCCCTAAAAGGAATAAAAACCAAACCCATCGACAGGATACCCACGGCTGTATACCATTTCGGGCATTGAAGTCTCTCAACTGACTGGGCGTCAAGCAATTTCAGCAACTATGAGCATCCTTGGAACGAATGAAAACTTGTTTTTTTTTCATTTCATTACTAAGTACATTAAATTGGTATACATCTCGTTATAGTCATGAGGTACCTCATTCTAGAGGGATACATGTTCGTACAGCCACTTAATCATAGAAGTCGCCACGTAGCATCTCCGATAACCCTCACTTTTAAAGCTGGATTTATCTTGTTCGGGTGAGACTTGTCGACAACATAGCTAGCTGCGACCAAGAGTTTCATCACTGATGTGCCTCAACAATGTCAACTACTTCCTGGACAAGGGCGCAGAGGCCTGGTCCGCCCACCTAATCAGGAATGAATTTAGGTCGAGACGTCAAAATGGAAAAAAATGAGACACCGTCCTTCAACAATGCCAACTTTTTCTTAAATTATGCATGTACCAGGGGCGTTTTCTGGTATACTCTTCGAGTCAGTAGCCAACCTATCAGCTTCGACCCCCGCTATTTTTGCCCCCATTGATACTCAATGGATAGATACACTTCCAGTAATCTTGATTCATTTTCACAATTTTTAAATGTACATGCCAATTCAAGCCATAAATTAGTTACAAATTACAATAAGAGACCACAAAATCATTGGCTACAACCATAGGGCCTCTAAAACTCCCAGCACTCGTTAAGTCCAATAAAATTTAAGTCTTTCGATTAGCAAGGAGTTATGCAACTTAATACTTTCACAATAAAGTATATATCATTTAAGCATATCAAAAGTAAGAGTTATTATTTTACAGATGATTTTCAATGAATGCATTAAAATTTTATGGAGTTTTTATCCTTCGAAATTATTTGCTAATTATTGGAAGGTATCAGTAATGCGCTGTTGCTGAGAGTGAGAGTAATTTTTAGAGCAGTATCCCAGACATCCAGCACCGAATGTAGGCACAGGAGAGGTTCCACGCAAATTCCGTCTTTTGAAAGCACTTAAAGCATAACTATGACTAGGCAAAACTCGTTTACTGGGAGGCTCTTGATGCAAGTCTGAGAATACAAATACGGTTTAACTGTTACAGCTGCTCCTAGATATAAATCGTTCAGTTAAAATATTCAAAGCATTGGTATTTAAGTGACCACTTAGGCACTACAATTCATTCATAAGCCCTTTGAGGCGGAAAGTGGATTTTTTTTCAATGCTTTCACCAAGACTGAATTTTACAAGTGTTTTAAAATATTGACATACACTAGGTTTTTAAGACCCATAACGTACAACAATTTTTCAAATTCTTATCTCTCAAATTCTCTTTGGCATCACTGCGCCATATGCGCCATTCAAATAATTGTATCTCAAAATGTATCAAATGTTCACGCAAATAGGGAACTTAAAGCACCCAAAATATTTCCACTTGAGAATCACAAAGCATTACAACACAAGAGAATTTTTTCAAAGCATCCTATATCATGTATTGTGAATTCAATTTTGATATTTCGATATTTATTTCCTCAACCTTCCATGTCAAAGAAACATCCCCAATTCCTCTCGGTCCCTCTTACTTCCTTTCTTCTTTACTGACACGGGCAAAAAATAATTTTCAACCAAAGAGTGCAAATATTATGAAACTATATTGCATGCGAAATGGCAGTCGATGAAGCTATCGCGTGCCCTTTAAAATATTGGGCCAAATTATTCCACCGGTTAAACGGGCCGAGCAAGTTGAGGCACCGACCCTTGAGGCAGACGTCCCCCGCATCACTCGCCTCCCCCCTCGTCGACCATCCAACCCTCCGCACTTTCGTTCATCCCGAGTCGCCTCCTCTCTGGCCCACTTCTCTCTCTTTCCCTCCCTGACCAACGCCCACCTTCCCCACTGAACTCCACTCCTTCACCTCCATATTTTCTGGAACACTCACTTTCAATCCTTTTCCTTCTTTCTCTTTTCATTACTTGTAACCATGAATATATATTATGGATTCGGATGTTTGGCATTGTTGCCTAGCCTACGTGTTGCCTAAATTTCCACTTTTAGTTCACTCAGTCCTAGGCACCACTTCCATTTGAGTATTTTCTGTTGACATTGTAAATGGACGTAGTTAGTTGAACTTTTTTCGAAAATTTTCGCAGCTCATGATTAAATATTATGAAATCTTTGGGTATCTGCGATGATTTTTTATGGAGCAACAGTTTTGCCATGCTATTTTGCCAGCTTCGTCAGGCTTATTGTTTCTTTGCCGTTGGTGGTTGGACATTTATAGGTTCGAACAACAATGGTCTTCTTTAAAATTTAAAAAATTAATAGCCGAAATTTTAAATTTTAAAAACCATTGTTGTTCGAACCTATAAATGCCCAACCACCAACGGCAAAGAAACAATAAGCCTGACGAAACCGGTAGAATAGCACGGCGAAACTGTTGCTCTAAAAAAAATCATCGCAGATACCAAAAGATTTCACAAGACGTAGTTAATTGTTGCTAACGTGAGACTGTGGTGAATATTCAACAACGATCGAGGAGGTATGAATTAAATTGATGCTTAGAATATATCTTGCTATTTTTACAATCTAAAATTCACTTTTTAAATGCTATAGAGGATATACCTATTACAGGAAATCAGTAATGAAACGTTCATCGTGTGCCGACTAAGTTGTTTGCCAGAATCTGATTATAATTGGAATGCATAAACCCTGTTTTGCCTAAATAAAGAATTCAGAATGCCTTGTTTGAACAGAACTTGCTTCGTACCAGGCTGCAAAACAGGGTATGCGTCTACGAGGATCCAAAATAGGAGACTTGGATTGAAAAATAAGAATCTGTTCATGACGGCGGTAAGTGCATTCCTTTTACCTACACTGCAATGATGGTCAATGGGAATACTCATGAAGTCACCACGCATCATTATTAAATTTCTGTACTGTGATATTCACGAAGTGCTAAGAAGTTGTGCATTTGTGTAATTAAATTTGGAGAGGTTAAATATATCTGTAGACCGGACGATATTAAAAAAGTGTATAATTACGTCCCGCGTGTAGTACTACATTTTTTATCCACTACATTATGATTACTTGTAAGTAAAAACCAATTCATCCAAATAATAATTTGGGAAATTTTAAATCCATGGCAAAACCGGTAAGACGTGTTTATTTACAATCTGTCGACTGTATTTACATTTGAACTTCCGTCTTTCATCACTAGGCGGCACCACTTTCCAAAAAGTTATTTGGTTACGGAATTCTAGACAACATTTTTTGGCAACGAGATCCCAATCCATAATATGTATTCATGCTTGGAACATTAGAGATCCGTGATTCAGCCTCCAGGTTCTCATAAGGGCTGACGCTTAACATAAATCAACCCCAAAACTATAAAACTATTGAGGTATTCAATGACGTACAGAACATTTTGTACTTGTCCACAATTAATTTTACTTATCCACAAAGGCGCCATCCTCTGGTATCTGATGATTACGCCTTTGCGTCGAAACTAGTTGTATGATTGAAAACAAACCGTGGAAAATTAAAAGTACCTGAGGATGACGCCTGTGCGTCGAAATTAGTACTATAGTTGAAAATAAACTGTGAAAAAGTACAAAGTGTTCTTTACCTCATGATTAATTTCCACTAAGTCACGCCAGAATTCACCGCGGCTTTCAATAAAATATCTATCATTATCAAAATTTAATTAAAATTTCCTCCAATATTGGAATTTTTGGCTGTACATCGATCGAACTCAAATAAATTAATGCTGAGAGAATAATTAAACTCTAAGGTAAAGTACCAATAATTTAGAAAAGCCAATGTAATTTCAATATTACAATAGGAAACACACAAGAACCATATTTCCATGACTGTTGTCTTGGTACCCTCCACCACACACCTCTACGGGGGCTCGCAGGATAGTATGTAGATTTACGTCGACGATAGCATAAGCAGGATGACGAATGGCTCAAAAAGACGATACCTTGCGCTACAAGAAAAGGAATGAGACAGATTAAGGGGAAAAGTTCGGGAAAGAAATAGTATTAAATACTAGAGTTAAATCCATCGCGTTACATGAAGGATTAAAAAGTTTTGAGTCTCACGACATGAGATACAAAAAATACCCAAAGATTTTCACCGAAGTTCACATGCTGTTTGTCGCAACACTCGGTTATGAAATTACTACATGACAAAAGGCATTTTTACAGAAAGTTGCCCTAAAAGTACAAATAATAAGCAATAGGTCCAATGCTTGGTGGAATAAAATTGAAAAAAATATCATACTAATAGTGCCGTTTACGTTATTGCTATAGCTGCATTTTACGTCCAACAGATGTCGTTAGTGATCCTTTCCGCGAAGGAATCAATTGGCAGATGTAGCTTGCGGAAAAGTGAATACCGCACATGAGAACTTCCGATATGGGTCGGAGAAATTTACAAATCGTAAAACAAGGACGACGGAGAAATATGACCCATGCAATTCAAGGTCGGTTTGGGTCCGCGACGATTTACAGGCCAAAAGAAGAAGGAAGGAAGCATTAATTCATAACAGCCACTTTAGTTCTAACCTCAAATGAGCTCGCACTATTTACCACACGTTAAAAGTAGCAAGACACACGATGCCACAATGACGTACTAACATTGAGTATTAGATTTTTCGATGTTCATGAAAGTACTCACCACTCACTCAATTTTCATCGGATTATTTTACAACTCGATGTTTTGGATGTCTCGGCCAAAACAAATCGAGTATTCCGATACACGATACATCGACGTTAATGTGGCATCCCTACAACACCGTTCTCTAGAGTTTTCTCTCTTCCTGAGGCCAAAAAGTTTCCCCACTTACTTGACACTAAAATAGTAACAGACGAGCACTATACTGATAACCTCATGCACTACCCTATCACCCTAATAGTTCTCCTTATTAAATTACATTCACTTTTGTAAGGAATATTCCAATCATAAGACTGGAAGTCACTGACTATCGGAGTGGAAGCAAACTGCGGAGGATGATTGCCCGTGGATCGCAAGCATAAACACGCTCGCATTCCAACAGGCGATGTAAGGTTTGTAGAATGTTGTAGGTATTTTTCTGTATACCAATTTTTATTGGTTCTCATCGAGAAAGTACCCTGCTAAAACCGTAAAATAATATTTTTCGACATTTTCCTGCCAGTGACGTCATTAAACTTCGAGAATGAGAAGTGGAAGTCCACTATATAGGAGTCTTGTAGTCTGACAGAAAGTTTCCACACTCAAAGATCTTTTCTTTTCCTGGGTGGCTACTGATATCCAATTTTTAAATTTCCTGATTTTTCTCTGATGGGTTTACCAATCTCCCTGACCAATCGCCAAAATGTCACCTATAGTTGAAATATTTGTTTTTTAGCTGAATTAAATCCTCTAAAGCAGCTTTAAATTTTCTGAATTTTCTAATCATCGTCTCGTATTTTTATAACTGCAAGCATGCATTTACTATAAGCTAGTGTGCACCAGCTACCTCTCGACCTGAAGGTCGCAAGTTAAAATAAAACGCGAGGTAAAATTTTCTAAACAACATAGCCTCGGATTCGTTGTGTTGAGCGTGATACATTGTGATCATGAATTTTAACACTACTAGGCAAATATCGCAATAAGGATATACAAAAGGAATACATTGTACGTCTCATTCATAACTAATAAGATTCACAACTGAATATTTCACGAATTGATGTTGAGCCGTGCTTAGCGGCTCGGACTGCATTAGATCGGCCGCGCTACGACCTAGGTAGCGTGCTGCCCAAACTTCCGTTAAATATCCAAGCAGTGGTGGACTGATGTCGGCAGTTTCGGAACTGGGTGAATCGTATATTAGCGAGGCCCTAGCAGAAATTGCAAAACGGGGGAGTGCTGTTACTCCCTCCCGGCAAATGCGTCGGGTGAACTATATATTGGCCTGGCGAGGGGAACTGGAGGTGCATTGGGGTTCTCGCAACGGCGATGGATGGCTGACCAGTTGGAGATTCTCCTCGACGTCGCTTCTGGTCCGCTCTACCAGCTCACGTAAGCTTGGGTTCCTTTCCCTCCCGTGTTTCCTTTGTAATTCTCTCCTAAGTGAATTCTTTCCTTGCCTACCCTTCACCGGGTTTTCCGTCTGAGTGCTTTTGCTTATTTGTTTTTGCTCATCCTTGTTGGTTTGATATTAAAGTGTTATTTTGCCCTACGCGGAGTTTTTACTTCTTACTGCCACCATCCATACCCACCACCCGTGTAGGGCTAGTTCAATTAGGCTTATGTCATGCTCGTCAGCATCGGACTTTAGTTTCAGTTGATGAAATAAAGGGCGGGAAAGATTGGCCGTTAAACGCAATGGTAGAAAAATAATGAGGATCCATATCCCAGTTTCTCCCTGACTGTTACGAGAATTCCCTGACTTTTCCAGAAATTTAAAATTCCCTGAAAATTCCAGGTTATCCCGGTTTTCCCTGACGATCGCCATCCTGCTTTCTCTCTTAGCTGGATGTGCTTCCTGACAGGTTTCATCGGGACGGTCTCCAACTCTTGCGCATTTTTTAGTCCGCTCTTTTCTTTTTTCATTTTTATGTCTTCAGGCGTTTTAACTTTTTAACTTAAGGCGTTTAAAGGGTTCAGGCTCCTTCCCTTACTTTCCCGTCTGTAATATTCCTCACAGTGATGCGTCTTAGCAAGCATTTTCGGCATAACAAATCTCCATAACCATCATACTCTTTCCGAATTCTCTCAATAATTTTCCTTCCACTCATATCCTTTTGAGAACTTCTCCATTTGCCGGTCTTTGAGCCATGAACATGAACCTTAGCCCTGCAACAGTGCGGGACATGTATGGAAATCGCTGGCTGCACAGAAAAATAAATGCGCAAATATTACCACTCGAGTGTGAATCCTTCAAACCAGTACTCTAGCTGATTGCGCACGCAGATTCCGTCCAAAATAATAACGGAGTTGAAATATAATGATTTGGCTTAGAAAAAAAAGGAAGGTAAACATTATTTCACGATCACACGGTTCAAACAATGGCCACCATCATGAATTCTTTGGCCACGCAATTCTGTTCACCAAACGGCATTGGACGCATTTATAAGTTATCAGCAACTCTGTCAACTGCGTTTAATTGTACGTGAACCCTAGTATAGTTACCACAGGAGGATATAAGTGACATTTCCGCCAAAATTTTGTCTTGGATAATGTTAATACAGAATTTTGTAGAGTAGAAATGGTGAACTTGAAGCTCAGGTAAGATTAAAGGAACAAAAATAGGTAATTTTGAATCAAAAAAGCATGGTTTGATCTGATGAAGGTGCCAAATGCTCCTCCAAAGGTCTACATTTGCTTTAGCATCCGGTAATAGTAGAGTGCTAGAAACAAAGTTCTATTCTTGCAAAACGCGAATGTTATGAAGCTGGATGCCTCAAAAATATTCAAACTTGATTTTCAGCGACAGATATTGAGGATATCCCTTTAATATTAGTTAATATAGTCTAAGTTTAATTTAGAAGTCTTCAAAATCATGCTCCTGCAACGGCTATTGCGCTTTTGGTAACGGCAATCAATCTTGTAGGCTGAATTACACATAAGCTAAGATTCTAAGATCCACTATTTGCTCACAAGTGATCAAAAACTAGTAATGTAATTATCTTCGGCCCTACCAAAGCTTAAATACCCTACACTTCCATCAATTTTGTTTTAAAAAAGCGTGGTTTTAGTCCGATCCAACCCATTTGAGAACTCTGCCGTCTGTGGACTACTACAGGCTTATGACCCAAATTTCAGCTCGATATCTTAACTTTTACGGCAGTTATCATGCAAAGAGACAGACGGACATAACTAGATTGACTCGTAAGGTGATGCTGATCATTTCTATACATACCTTTCCATACCTGCCACGCCTCCTTCAATGCGTTACATTCATGTTGTGACAAAATCAATGTACCCTACCCATGTAGTGGTGTAGGGTATGAAAATACCCAGGAAAATTTCCCGTTACCTTCACCATCAGTGGTTCATGGTGTTTGGAGCGCAAATTGTGGGTCGTTCAGAGCACATTTTAATTAACTTTTCAAGGAAAATGAAAAAAAAACCTTGGACAATACTTCAATTAAGTACTTACATAAATTTATAATTTGGAAATAACTGTAAAGATTGTAAAATAAATCATGAAAGAATCTTATTTAAAAATTCCTCCTCAAAATAAGCATTGTTGCGACTTGAGCTTGCGGCGCGAAATTTGAAATTTAAACTATTATCGTACGTAAATATTTTACGTGTTTTTTATCCACAATGATACCTTAATATTTATAATGAACCGTCACAATTATACGAAACGTATGGTTTAACATTTGGGAGAAGATGTGTACATGTTTAATCAAATCATTTCAAAATACATGTCACTAGGCATAAAGCTACAAGTTAAAACAGCATTAAATTGCCAAGAAACTAAATCGGTAACACGTACATTTTGCTTAAATCTAAGTATTCTACTCATAAGTACACGAATGAAAAGTTTCACGCAAATCTGTGCATAAACGAAAATCGCCTTAAGGTAGTGCGAGCGAGATAGTTACCTACATACATATTAACCAATCACGCCGTTCCCTTCCGGGGTAGGCACAGTCTCAAAGTTTCACTCATAAATACATATTTGCACACCTAACTCTACTTCAATAATTTCCTCCACACTGACCTATCCTTGCAAACGTCTTTCGCCTCAGTCACCCCCATACACAGCTTCATACACACCCTCCTGTTTTTAAGACTCCTAATATTCCTCCTCCTAAGAATTTCCTTAACAACATTCAACCACAACTTTCTCGGCCTACCTCTCCCTCTCGCACCATTCATTTCATTCTTGTGTATGTGTTTCGTTATTCAACTCTTATCCATTCTCTCAACATGGCCAAACCAGCGAAGCACACTCCTTTCATGTATGTCCATTACTGGAGCATCGACATTCATTTATCACCCACTCATTCCTGACCCTATCCATCCTACTTTTGCCGCAAACACTACTCAGATAACTCAAACCCACGGCGTTTAGTCTACTCTTATGTCTATTCTGACAAACCCATGTTTCACTACCTTACAACAAAGTGGGGAGAGGTACACTTTTGTACACGACAATTTTCGCTTCCTTAGACAGGCACTCATTCCTTGATATGCTCCACATGCTACCTACCACTATAGTTCCCCAATCATAATAGAGACCATATTCGATATATACGTTTTAAATTCACCAGCTGAGATACACACGAATTAAATATTGCATCATTAATGGTACAATTATATATTTTTACATGACAGAAATTGTAAGTGATCAAATGAAAATATCCAAATAAGCCTTTAACTTGAGTAATTTTTCGAGTGGTGCGTTTGAAACTTCATCAAAACGGAAGATTTATTGTGATCCCGAAGAATTTACTGCGGTGACAATATGATTACTTTTGAAAAATTGTTGATGAAACACACAAACTACACTCTGTTGATTTTTTGACGAGATCTAAGTGTAGGGAATGGCTCATTTTCAACATAAGGTCTCTCTGGAGTGCATACACGTACCATTTCCCATGTAAAAGGCTGGTATTTTTTGGCATATATCTCGGAAAGTAATGTGGTAAGGGGTTGAATTTTTGGTGTCAATGGAAGGGTGATATATTTCTGTTAAAAATGACACCAAATTCATTAATTTCTAGGAGAAATGGTATTTCGCTCAAACTATCATGTCAAAGGCCGCTTCACTAGGGTCATATGCCTCCCGTTTTGCTCTTTCCCGTCGATCTATCTGATATAAATTGTCCTTCCTAAGGGCCACCGGAAATCGCAGGAATTTCAGCGCGTTAAGACTACAGTCGATGCTAAGAGCTTCATGAGATAATGGAAAGCCTTCCTCGGCAGAGAATTTAATGGTAACTTCCTCGTCACCTTTAGAATGCAAAGTCGAGAAAAAAATTATCTTAGCAGTCACATTTCACCAAAAATCCGGGATATAAAGAAGCATTTATGACTTTCGGCCCGTTGTAATCGTCTCAAATTTATTACTTTCTCAGCATGAAAAACGAAGTAGATACATCCACCCGCGGAAAATACTCACAAAAACTAACCCTCATCTAGATGTAGTCCACAGATCCTGAACTTTCAGTTAACACTGCTTTAAAGATGGTTGTCTTGCGGTTAACACGTTAGCCGGGCATACGTTAGATTAAATAGCAGTCAATGGACTAACTTAGGGGAGTACAATGCAAATTGGCGAGTAGGGGGTGAAAAAGACGGTGAGAAGACCCTTATCAGTAGAAAAATATAAAATGTACATGGGTAAAAATGCTGATTGCTAAAAAAAAGACCATGATTATCTTACTCCCGATGGAACTCACCCGAAATCCTAAAAAATGAGCTCGACATGGACATCAGTTTTGACATTAAAGGACTTTTTTAATGGCTATTCAACTCCTCCATTAGAGTAAATTAGTTCCAAAACCATATTGGGGGAAACTCTACTCAAGAAATGCGTAATTTCCAAGCTAAACCTGCCAGATCCGCAGATAAAACCTCAACCAAAGCTTCGCGTCGGTCTTTGCACAACGTCGACACGTACCGGTGCGTCCGGGGCATTTCATAGGCGTTTCTTGCCACACCCGCCGCAAAACACGAGCCCTAAGAGATCGGTCGCACTCTTTTAAGCTGTAGCAACATCGTTTCTCCCATTCTCTCGATGGCGACGAGAAAGCGCTGAAAAGCCGGGCGCAGCAAAAAGGAACGAATCCGATGAATGGAGAGATTTAGCAGACAGACACTCTCGATCGCTCTCTCCCTCCGTCTTATGGTGGCAGGGGAATATATATCCAAGAGGAGCTGGAGCATAGGTAGGCGGAGGTAGAAAAAAAGGTAAACATCTCCTTCCGATGAGTTTCATAATTATCTATGAAATCAAAGTCCCAATAAATGTAAACTGCGGACTTCAGTGCATGACAACCTTCTGAGGTGTACTCCAAGGTTACAGGCTTTTATTTCAGAAGAATTAACTTTATCGGTACTTTAACATGCATAAAGCAGTATACTATTTAAAATGAGAGCACAAAATTCAATAAAAACAGTGGAAGGTATTAATTTTCGGCTGTTTAGGCCCTTCTTTTGGAGAAGTAGTAGAAGACAGGGAACTCGAAACTTATTCTGCCCACCCATAGTGTTCTATTGCGAGAGCCTGTTACAAGTACCACCGGTATTTTTGTATTTAGCTCATTATTTTTGCAACATACGCGAAAAACACAGGATATTTCACGACCTATTAACAACATCAGGATGTAAATCGGAGGTATGTCCGGAAGAATGTTTTATTTCTCTCGGAAATATGAGGTGGAAACATTTTAGTTGCTAAGGTAAAGTAATGTACAAACTTAATGCGGGTAATTTAACGGATATCACAGAAATGAATTGATTCTAGTCTAATAAATTAATATAAAATACAAAAACGTCTCAGAGGATTGCATTGAATTATCTTTTAAAAAATAATTCTAAATTTTAAGGTATTTCATCCTTTGGAAATTACTTTAAGTGTTTCTTCTTTTGATTGCAGAGTTTACCCCGCTCTAATTATATTTAATAAAAGTCTAAAGCACGTTGCCATTAAGTTCAATTTGTTTTTCACTCCTGACTACAATAATTTCCTATTGGTCTTTTTGTGAAAATATTGACGTCATATCACACGCGGTACCTGTACCAAAGGTATATATTTGACGGTTTTCTCCCCTCCTTGGTGACCGGGCGATTATTTTCCATATAGACCGATTCAGCCAAGTCAAAACAAGTGTTGTTTTTCCTAGAAAAATAAATGAGAAGAGAATGAAGCAATAAAACTGGAGTGAAGGTAATGTTGCCGATTAAGGAAAGCCATGGCCTCGGAGAAAGCCAAGTCCTCAAGCAAGGATTATTGTTATGAGTATAATGTAAACCACATGACAGAGATCAATTGCTTGAAATGTATACCATTCAATTGAAAGTCACCCTTTAATGAATTGATTGTAAGAAGAAAATTATTAATACACTCGAGTGGCTCAGTTTTCACTCCTTTTAAGTTCATATTACTAACTTCGAAAAAAAAAAAAACTGCAAAATTTTATTTTCAACATTATTGCATATATCTCTGCAAAGAAATAGTGCTCCTTAATTTTCACCATTAATACCTATGTGTCAGCAAAAAAAACGGTTGTCATTGAGGTAGCTGAGGCGTTTTCGTAGTTGGATTAGGTCATATGGGCGGAGTTGGGATAAAATTGAATGGGTCATGTAAAAATGTCCCTTCAATGCCAGGTAGATTTGAAAGTATGAAAAGGTCACTCTTCTTTGGTGGGGCATGTTTAAACAGCAGATCGCCCAGTAGCGAGACAATTTAACTAAGGAGCAAATGATTACAGATGAAAAATTAAGCCAAAAAAAGTAAAACGAAATTTTGGAAGGGTTTCTTAAAAGAAAGAGCGTTCAAGAGTCCGATTGACAATAGATTATGGATTACATAAGTACTACGGTTGCCCAAACAGTAAAGCCCCACATTATTTGAGGCTCGCTAGTAACAGAAATCAGTGCGTAGAAACGGCCATCGATAGATATATCTCGATCGGTCGCCAAGCCTCATCAGGTCATCACGACGCAACCAAATCTTAGCATTTGAAGGTAGAATACTCCAAATCGGTATTATATTTGGGTGTAAAAACTGATGAAACTCTTTCTTGGAATGAACACGCGATGGATAATTGTGACAAAACATTCAAAACTCTGGCCCCACTTAAAAGACATCGGAATTTGTCTGAAAGTTGTCTTTCGCTTATACATCCATACTTTGATTACCACTGCGTAGTATATAATGAGTTATGCGAGAAACTAAATCATAGGCTGCAGAGAACCATGAATGGGTGTGTAAGGTTTACCTACGATATACCTAAATATGACAACATCAGCGTGCATTATGAGAAAGCAAATCTGCTCATAGTTAAGACAAGAAGTACATACTTCATTGCAAACCTGACCCGTAAAATAATAATCACGAAAACACCCAAATATCTATATACACGATTTAAATTTTCTGGAGAAATCAAGCAAAGAGTTACCCGCGCTCCACTTGACAACCTGCACTTACCACAATAACGAACTACTTCTTTTTGTAACTCATTTCTGGTACAGGCAACCCGTATTTGGAACACATTACCTTTGAAAATTAGGCTCGCCTCTAACGGAAGATTCAGAGAAAAATTGTACTTGTACCTTTTACGTAATAAGAACTGTTGAAAAGAATATTATAAAGTGTACGATAAAATACCTACAAAATTTTTTAATTAAATAATCCATCAGTGAAGGTTGATGCGATGGAGGTAGGTGACGAAGGTTGTTATTTTTGGTCCACCTCAAGCGAGCTGCAAAGTGTTTTGCATACATGCCTACTGGTTTTATATATTGCCCGTTATTATTATTTTTTTCTATGTAATGTATCACCTGAGAGAGTGAAAATATTGCAACTTTTCTTTTTTGCCACTCTGTTGTTTTTTTATTCGGTATATTATCCATAGTGTTAAGTTTCTCAAATTTTTGTAATTTTTTCTGTAATTTAAGGAAGAGTAACTGGGAGAGTGTGGTCATTTCTAAAAATGCAATTTTGTTGAACTTAGAGTCCGAAGGACTAGGTTCTTGAAGTAAATTCTATTCTATTCCATTCTATTATATCTTACATCTGAGAGCTCTTAACAATTTTGTGGACTCTGCACAGGACAGACTGAAAGATTAGGCTCTACCAGTCTGGCATAAACTAAAGAAGTGAAAGAGTGTAAAGTACTTCATGATTTCTCTTCTTTTATAATTCCTTTTGAATAATGACAATAAGCAGTTTTTCACTCTTCTTCTTTGAACGACTTAGAATGGATAAGTGCAGTGAAAACCTGGTTCCACAACCAGAACGATGACTGATACCGACAGGGCATACACACCCCAGTGAATCGCTGGAGGAAGGTAATAGAACATGAAGAAGATAATGTGGAAAATAGAGTAGCTCATTACTTCTTATTTGTAAATTTCATTTTTGTAGAATAAAGAAATGTTGAGGAAAAAACGGAGGGGCATTCATTCTCGGGCAACGGTATCGTATATAAACATGATGAAAGCATAAGAGGCAGAGCGGAATAAAGGGCAAGGCAGAAGAAACTGGTAAAAGGGAGCTAATGCCCTGGGCTTCCTCCAAAACGCAGAGCAACTTTTCGACTTCATCTAATCCATAAGGGGATGATGTGATGGATAGGTATGTCATGGGATCACATGTTCACGAAGAGTTCTTTCGTAAAATTGAATTCTGCTGGTGAAAGGTACGTTTTGAAGGACATCAAATTATTTCTAAATGCTTCCTTTCGCCCGCAAACTCTATTCCTCCACGCCATGATATTATTTCCCAGCAGAGCATTCTTCTCGTCATCTCTAATAAAAATCTTATTCTTTTTCTCTCTAATCCTCACGCTAGCCGAACATTCTCCTATCAATCTCAGTCTTCAACATCTCACAGTCTCTAATTACCTGATCTGTGAAACTCCCTATTGTTTCTCTCCAATACCCTATGGCCACAGATAGGAAATTATAATGACTAAAGCTCTAGCCTTAGTTGCATTACGCTCATTAGGAAGGCAATTTAACCAACAATTCCACTATAGTGGACGTGAAGTAACTGCTGATTCGATCATTTAAATACTAAATTATATTGACTAAAGCTCTGGCCTTCATTGTATTTTACTCATAAGGAAAGCAATTTTACCAATAATGCCACTAGACAGTATATGGGGAAACTTTTTATTCAATCACTGATGTAAACTACCTAACGAGCAGCTGAGATTCGTAGATATGTGGGTATAAATTATAATTAGAAAGAATGAAACAAGATACCTTAATTTTGCTTATATTACACAAGGAAGCAAGAGGCCGATTCATAAATTTTCGAAGAGAGAGAAAAGCTTACGGAAGAGTCAAGTGGAGGCTTATTTCTCTAATAAGGATGAAGCCATATTATAACTACAGCAACGTAACACTAACATAATGTCAGGATGGACTAGAAATTTCATTTGCCACTTCAACACAATTAATGAAGTTGTTTCAGATGCAGTTGAAATCTCACAAGGAACTTTAACTTATGGACTTCAACTTAAGGACTTTAACTTAAGGAATTAGACTAAATTTGAAATTTTCTAAGAACCTACTTGGCCATTAAAGTAAGCAACTGCTAACGAGTTTATTTACTTATGAGCCTTTTCTGAAGAAAAACTTGTCGATACAACACATTTTTAACAAAAAAATCCCAAAACTTCTTTACGTTATATAAAAAATAAGGTAATAACTGCTTGGATATACAAAACAGTCCACTTGTAACACCAGGTGTACAAGTCAATGGTAATACAATGAAGAAAATGAATAAATACATCAAAACGTAGGCTCACATTAACCTTTAAGAGCCGAATTTAAATGTCCAATAGTCGACCATCACTGCCGGATTTAATTTTGGCTCTTTAAATTTTTCTTGCTCTTGACACGAAAAACGTGAATATCTCGACAACTATTCACGATAAATTGTTCAAGTAAAAAGTGTTATTTAGCTAAATGTTTTATTTGTCTAGAAATTAAATTTCTTAGCCGTGTTCAAATTATAAACGATATTTAATAAATTTGTTAATCTTGGAACAAAGTTGAAGTAAGAGAAACTTTTATTCAGAGAGGTATATAGTGGTAAGATACGATAGAAAATATATATTTTGGAAATGGTTTCTATGAATATATACATCATGCTAATTTATAAAATTATAAATATATATATTATTATGATGCTCCTGGAGTCAGTCATGGGTTCTTAGTACTACTTTGCACACTCCGCTCTTCGTGCTGGTACGCGTGTACAACCCCTTCTCAGTACACACCGCACCTTAGGCGGTTTCCGTTCACTGGCCTGTGCATTTTCCGTCGCCTCCATGCGACGTAGTCATCTTCCAACCGTGCTACTGGGCCTCCCCCTCCGTGAGCTGTGAGGGGGAAGGGTAAGGACCCCAAACCCTTTCTTTATCAGAGAAACCCGAAGTTGCCGATGAATCATCTGGCACCCGCAAGACGCAAACGACACGTGGACTTTTAGGACGGTTACGTTCAATAGGTGAGTGAAGAGCTTTTTCATCCACTTCCAGCTACGATGACTATTAGCTAAGCCGATCCTAAGGATACTACTACTACCAATATCTACTAATGTTCAAGGTGTATAACAGATTGAGAGCGTATCCAAAAGTGACTTGCCGCAATGTTTTGTTGTGAGAAAAATTAGCACCGCGCGAGATCAATTACGTACCAAAATCGTAAAAAAAATGTTGTTTTTAAAAATCTAAAAACAACACCATTGTATAAAAAGACATCTGCCCACAATTCTAGAAAATTTCGCTCTGCTAAATTGAAAATAATTTAAGTTAGAGCCGATCAAAGTTAGCGTGCTCGTACGGGCACCGAGTGGAGCTTAATTCTGTGCCCGTAAGGGCACGCCAGGCGTTTAAAGATAAAAAAAAATTTTCCGCAGGCGACAATTTCTTCGATAATTTTCTGCATCTAATGAATAAAGTGATCAATTATGTGTCAGTCATAAATAAAGAAAATAATAGAGATAAAAAATTGATTAAGTTTTATCAAAATTAGCGTTAGGTTAAATACGAGAAAACGTCCTTAGATTAAACGCAACATTTTGTCGTACTATTACTTGATTAATTCCATTAATTAACTTGAACACAACTGTACTTTGTTGCCACTTGCCATAGTGACTATATCCCATTTCATGAAGTTGGGAAACAATACATATGCGTAGTAGATTATATTAAAAGCTAGGGTGTGACTGAAACTTTGGACTTAGAGGTAGAAAAGCACTCAAAATATTTTCAGCACAGAATTAGACAGGGAATCACTCTCCTCCTCCGCTGGTAGTCAATCCGAAGATTGGTTGGCAGTAGCTTGACTGGTTGGCACTCTCCATTCCTCACGTCTCTCCGCCTTCCTTTTCATTTTCTCGTAGCTCTTACGCTCGTAGCTCTTAGGGAATCACTATTAACAGGAAATCTACAAAAGTGAGAATGAACTCCGACGAAAAATGGTGCTCTGGTTGGTCTTCTCTTGAGTACGCCGTTTGAATTTCGGGTCTAATAAAAAGATACGACGTGGGCTCCATTTGTTGTGGTGCCATTCGTTCCGAGTGCTGCTGCCCTATCTCAAGGCGGGGAAGCAGCACTTGGGACGTCGAAATGGCCTTAGCTGTCAATAAACTATAACCAGAAATAATAGCCTTAAATTCATTTACCGATTAAATTTGGCATGTATGCACGAGCGTTAAACCATTCTTTTCCAGCAAAAAAAGCTATCACGCTTAAGATGACGCCAGGTTCTGTTCACGGATCATTAGTGATGAAGTAACTTTTAAGGTTTTGACCCCACGCCAATATTTATTGACAATTTGATGCTCATGATATGGGGGTGGAAGGTTGAAAGGGATGTTCAGGAAAATAAATAGGCAGTCGAGTAGAAGGAAGTGGAGGGAGGGAGAGAATATGAAATAGAGGACCCATACTCCCATCATCGAGATCACGACGAGGGCGAGAGGAGCTGTTCCGAGCGTCGCTCCGGATTAATGAAGCGTGAGATTGGAAGTGACGGAGGGCACAAAACCTTTCCCAAACCCTTTAAATCTTAATTGCCACATCCTCCTAGGATGCTGTCATCAACGTCTCTTTTAAAAGTGTGGCAAGAGTTGAAATTTTGCCAACATCCGACGGAAAATGTCATCGTTTGTAACCGAGAACTCCGATTGCAAAAAAAAAACGTGCAACATGGATTTTTTTTCCAAAACCTCTCCTCCTCGTAAATGTCTTAATTTCCACACTTGTTAAGGGACACTGCACCCAATGGCCCTTTTGTAAGAGTTAATGCGGACCCAAATCCAATCAGCGCATGTCGCCGTGGCATATCGTCAGTGTCCGAAAAGGACGAATGATGAAAGGATATAAATACAGAGAAATTGTGTCCTATCAGGCAAAAATAAAGAAAGTTATATGGTTCACTAAACCGACTGTAGATGTTGTATATAAACTACGTTACCAACTTAGGGGGGGAAGAGGGAGCTTAATAACTTACAGCAAGTAACGAGGAGGAGGAGGGGTTTGACTCAAAGTAATGTAGTTGTTACAATGCGACTGTTTACGCTGCTTACTCGTCAACATCGCATTGGCAATACTACAGAGTTTAACATGAGGAGGGGCACGTCTTATTTCAACCTTAATTTGCCATATTTCAACCTTAATTTATCTCATTTCAACCTTAATTTGTCTTATTTCAACCTATATCTAAAAAATAAACTCACTCCATAATTCAGAAATTATTTTTGAAATGAAAGTTTCATTAGTGGAGACAACGTTACATGTCAGGGGGGTAGGATTTGGGAAAAATACTACGGATTGGATTGGATATTTGGGGAGGCAACCCACAGCTAAGGTCATTTGCGCCAGAGGGGATTGGTAAGGGAGGAAGGGTTGATAGAAACCCAGCGTCGGCATTAGCCTGCTCTTAACTAAAGGCGCCAAGGAGACCACGGTTTAATGTCTCATCCGACAGACAGAATACTGTACTTGAAGTGCCCTCCACAAGACACTCAAGTAGGGATCGGGTTTCCCCTGAAAAACATCCTCCTCTGCAGGGATTTGAACCCTGGCTGTCCGTAAGGTTAGCCAGTACTCTAGCCACCGCACAAACCCGATCCCCAAAATACTAAGGTAAAATAAATCACCGAAAACGGGGACGTAGTTTATGCACGACCCCTTAGTTACACCAGGACTAGCCACGAATAACTTTACATAGTCACCTGAAATGCACAAAACACCGAAATAAAGGTGGATGATTTTTTTTCTGTGGAATTTCGCACATTTGTGCATTGCGGATGACCCCGTAAAGTTATCCGTGGTAACTCCCGGTGCGCCTAAAATCGGTCAAAAAAGAGCAAACATCTCTTAGTGTTTTAAGTTCGGGCTTTACCTCTCGGGCTGTGGCACTTAGCGCACGACTTGGACAGCTCGCTTTATCGTATGCCCGACAGTCTGAAACATCTAGCCCCTTAATGCCCCAAAACATCCACAGGATTGAGAATGCACTACACGATTTATTTATCTGGATATACATAATCCTCATTTTCAACATACTATTGACTATTATTTAATCTTATTCACAATTATATTTATTTTATTTTATTTATTCACAAATTAAATACCATCGGAAAGCGTCTAACATAAGAAATTGTATAAACGAAACTATTGGTTTCTATTCTTCCTTTCAACACAAAATTGCTAAAACTAAAACCGACTACTGCAACCAATTTTACAGCGGAATTTACCGACATCAATGATACGATACAATACCGATAAGATACTATAGGCTGATTAAAAATCCTAACCGTAGATACTTTATTATATTAGACGAAAAAATAAACCCGAACGCTAACAGCTAACGCGAAAAATTGAACAGAAAAACTAGCGGATTTGGAATTAGATGACCAGATGCATCAAAAGATCTTAATAAAGAATAAAACTTGAAAACCTAAATATCGCCCTCTCCTACGCATTTATTTCGTTATTCTTACGATTAAAGCAATGACTAGAATTCAAAATTTGATTCCGGTTAAAATTATTCTCCTCACACCATTATGTATATCGAAATGAAAAAAGGGCTGCTGACGCACACAAAGGCCGCAGTTAGAGTTAAGTGGAAAGTCTGTAACGAAAGTTGGATAAATTCTATTTATTTAGTAGATTATATTTACTTTATAGAATATGGAAACGTAAAGTCACTGGGTACTGGGCTTTATGAGAGTTATTCACGCAAGATCAGCAAAGTCAAGAATTCGCAAAGGATGATGCAACATATACAACATCCAAAAATTTTTAAAATATATAGGTATAGCCGTGAAGGGATAGGGCAGAAACGAGAATTCAAACCAATAGTAAGGCCAATGAAATTGATGGTAGACACAATGAGTACATTAAAACATTTACAGAATTCTACATATAGCTATTTTATCTGGGATTATTGTTTAAAATAGGTTATAGATTTTTGTTCCTCGAAAAATAATTCTACCATCATGTTTCTCTCCAAAAAGAGGAATTATAAGAGCAGAAAAAAGCGTGTAATGCGCTGATGAGCAACGGAAATATGGAGCTATTCCGTAGATGTAAGAAGAAGAAGAACTGTACATTAGAAATAGAAAAGATTTAAAGGCAACACTACAAAATGACTATATTATCTCCGTCCATTAGCATTGATTCCGAATAATCAGTGTATTTTATACCACACAAAGCAAGTTAATCTTCAATACGATGAAGTGAACTGAATGGCCTCAATGATCTCCGTCAAAATGATTCTTTCATCCATCGATTGGGGCTTTAATTTTTCCCTTTGTTATTTAAAACACAAATGAAACGGATATATAGCAATCGGACCGACGAATGGGCTGCATGGCATTTCCGCAGCACTTAAAGCACCGTAATCCCCCGGGAACTATGAACAAACTTATTTTTTCAAGGGGCGTATTTACCGCGGCGTCTGACTGTCACCGCATATTACGGCGAAAAACGATATCCATCGTCCCGCAGGGGATTTTTCACCTTGCTTTTGACTATCGTGACGAACGGGCATAACCCAAATTAGTTTCGAGTTTTTACAAACCATTTTGACACTCCCATAACGGCACGACTAGAGAAATTTCGTGAAGTATTGGCATCGCAAACTCCAATCAGCGGCGCAGAGTTACCCGATGTTTTCGATTGCCCAATAATCGGCCGCAGTTGCATTCAAACAGCGCGCCCCCTTATCCTCATTGTCCTCATCTTCGCGGCCGCGGAGAAAAAATAATGGTTTAAAACGAAGAAAAATCGAGGTAGGGGTTAAAACTAATCACCTTTCGCGAATCTAGACAGTAATTGGTCTCATCGTGCCGTAGTTCTCGTAGGAGCGTTATGGAAGCAACCATTTGGAGGGAAACCTAATCTGATTGATGAAGCGTGAAACTCGCCATGACGAAGAGCTGAAGGCTTTCGAAAACTCACTCACGGCGTTTCGGGTTATTTGTTTTTGCCCCCTCTATCTGAAGTATACTTTTTTAACTACACGGAATGAATGCATGCCCTCCGAAGCACGGATTCGGAAATGAAGGGGGCGAAGCGTTAGACCACCATTCTCGACCGCTTCAGCGTTCCCTTTCTCTCACGTGCGACCTTGCCCCGCCCCTCTTCGCCCCTTCTACAGCCTTGCCCGCTCTTATTATTTCCTGCAGCCACAACGCTCGCACAGTTTTACCCTTCTCCCCACCAACCTATTGCTTTGCAGTTCGCGGACTACGATACAGCCTTCCCCAGCATCCGCCGCGAAGGAATTTTCAAATGCCTCCGCACAGTCCCGACACCAACCCTTCCCCCATACATGACGGTATCATGAGCAAAACACAAAAAAAGCGAGAAAGTTCACGCTAGTTTTTTTTAGATTTATTTCTTAGTTTCACAGTTTGGAAAGGACATAATTCTTCAAAGACACGCACAAGCCACATGGAAACGAATTATCATTCCTTCGTATACAGGAGTAATAATTATGCGAGAATAGCTACCTGACGTTTTTACTTCCTCGTTGCGATGGAGAAAAATGTTGAGTAATATTTGTCTCTTTAAAATCCGAGACGTTTCATCATAGTCATGAGTTTTCCTGCGGGCGGTGTCTGTTTAGGTGGAAGAGAACTATCGAGGAGGGTACGTCCGCCTTAAAATCGCTAATGCTAGCAATAATTCAGGGTCTCAACGCTCATTAGGAAGATTACAAAAAACGCATGAAACAAAAGCTAGTTCGGTCCTCATTTAAATAAAAATAAATAGTGTCAAAGTTAGGAAACAGATGCAATCATAATGTTTGCGGATTAAAAAAAATTACTATTCAGATGGGATATTGTAATTTTGTCAAAAATAGTTAAAGTGATGATCACACCTTCGAGTAGTTTTAAGTAGTACTATAAAATGGAACGTGAAAATTTGGTTCTAAGTCTCTTATCATGCTGCGTGAAAATAGCACTATCAGTCCCCTAGTTGTTGAATTTTTTCCGTCACATACTTGAAGTAATAACCAAGATGTAAAGTCTTATGAACATGCGGAACCTTCAGAGGAATTTACGTTGGAACGGATGACTTTTGAATTCCTGGAATCTTAGAGACCAAGAGAACGTCTGGTAAGCAGTCGAAACGAGGAAAATGGGGAATTTCCACTGGATATTAATATGAAACAAGTGTTAAACATATGTGAAAAAGAGCGAGTTATGCGCAAGTCATTGCGTAAGGCATCACGTAAGAAATCGCCATGGGCGAAGATACGCCACTGCAACTATTTATTTTCGCTAAAACTTATTTGTTTTCTCAAAGGCAGTGGAGAAACAAAAAATAGCCTGAATTCCATAGTTACCGTATGTTTTGCGTAGCATAGGAGAATATCTGAATCAATACCATCGGTACGAATGGGTTGGTTTGTAAATTTAAATTTATTTTATTTCAGGTACAGCACAACCTTTTTGAACTATATATTACTTAACTCTTTAACATACATCATATGCTTTGCTCCCTTACTTAAAAGAAGTTTGACCAGAAAAATGCTAAATATATGCGGAAAATTCAAGTGATAAGGGATGGAACAAAGGGGCCTCTGAGCCCACCCTGTCTAAGAAGCAAAGCAGGCTAAAATATCTTTAGCTTAAAATATGATGCAAGGACGTAATTATTCCGTCCTCAAACAAAAAGTTAAATGAGATCGTTTTTCTTTAATCTGACGGAGAAATCTTCACCACACGCAGAATCACATGCCACAGCAAATATGTGCCACCATTTCCGTATCATGTCGATTTTTTTAGAATAAAATAACCACCACAGTCTCCAACCGAAGACTAACTTGGTTTTTAGGGTTTAGCTAACCAAGCTTTTAGACCAACAATGTGTAAAAAATCACGCTCACATGGCAGGTACAACACCACTTCCTTTCCCTTAGTCGCCGATAGCTTTCCAGCGGGAAAAACATTTTACTCAGCACACACTTTCCAGCCGCTTGCCATTTTTTAATCTTATAAAGATTGCCAAAATTAACACAAAATTTACTAAAATCGACTCAAAACTGAATATTTGCAAGTAAGAGCTGACAGCACCTTTGATAGGTCCATTTAAGCGGTTGTTTGCTCAGAAAATTAAGTGAGACTCCATTCAGTTTATTTATTAGAATTGGCCAAACCCGATACTCATACATATTTATAATTTTAAAAGTCCTCATCAGATTGACATTTGTGTGTATCCAGCAAGTCAATTCAGGTTATGTGGCAGAAGATGACTCCACTCAAGGTTTGCGTTAATCGTCAAATTCACTTCTTTCTGTGTATCTGCCGATTGACAGATCATGATGGAATAGTTTTCTCTAGGCTTTTCTTTTTTCGGTGAAGTTCTTCATTGCCTTGAATGTTCCTCCTCTCTCCATATTTGTCATCACACCAAATCTCCTCCTTTCTCTTCCTCTCTTGCCGTTAATCTTTCCCTCCATTATGACTTTCTGTAAGCAATTTTTCCCCGTAACATGCGGCCTATCCAATTTGCGTCTTTATTTTTTACACATTTCAATATGGTTTTCTCCTCTCCAGTCCATCTAGTATCTCATTTTGAACCTTATCTGCCCATCGTTCATCTCCATCATTCGTCGTAGCCTCTTCTCAAAGTTTTTCAGGTATTTGTCTTCCTCTTCCTTATGCCCACGTATCCGATCATTCTCCATGTAAAACACTTTGAAAATATTTTCCTTAAATTCTTTTTTATGATCCAAGTCCTCATGAATTCCCCAACTTATCCTAATACAATTTTTCCCTAAGCAATCTTAATTACTCTTGATTTATTTTTCACCCACTCCAGATGATTGTGCTTCCCAAGTACTTAAATGACTAACTTGCTCCGTCTTTCTTGCCTTTCAACTTTCATTTATTTCTTGGCTCTCTTCAAAGATCCTCATTTCCTTCGAATAGTCTATATTAATTTTCATTCCATGTTAATCTCCTTTCCTCTTAATCTCTTATGCCATTTTTTATAGAGCCAACCCCTTTTGATATCGTGACATTTTATTCGTTTTGATTATTTACATTCTATAGTTCCAGACGCTATAGATAGATCTGCAGCCTCTCTCACAACGATTCCCATTTGTTTTTTTAATCAAAAACCTCTTTCAATAACAAACATTTAGATCTGTGCAAATGCTTCGAAATCGATTCGAATCGACTCGAATCAGGCTTAATTCTATTCGATTCGCCCGCAAATCCGGATGCTTCGAAACCGAATGATTCGAAATATTCGAATCTGATGGATTCGTCTTCGAATCGTTGCATCCATTCAAACATGGCGCTCATTCCAAAAATGGTGCGCCGTCCGTTTAGACGATGTTTTCCTCACGCGAAACGAAAATTTAAACGACCACATTATATTCTGTGCTATTCTTTGTACCACTATAGATATAAAAGCTAATGTAAGGCCCTGAAATATTGTGAAATTGTGAAAATCTTTACTAATTTAACCGCGCATAAGCTTTTGCATTTTATTTCGATCCGAATTCGATTCGCAAGCGAATTTTTTATGGTGATTCGATTCGCTACCAAAATTTAAAAAAAGTTCGTTTCGATACGATTCGAAATATCTTTTGGGAGATTCGATTGGGTCGAATCGAAATGAAAATCCCTGGTTCGCACAGCACTAAAAATATTCAACAATTAACAGTACAGCATTTCTTTTAAAATATCGAGAATATTATAATTAAAAACTCAAAGAAACGAAACAATCATCAACATAACAAAGAACAACTAAGAAGAATAAAACATTGAATACTAAACGAAATCAATACGATCATTTTTTATAAGACCATTGCACGACGTTACACCCTCTCTGCTCTCACTGCCCGGTCATCTGCGTATTTAATGATCTCCAGTTGATTACCTCCAATCATTATCCCGTCGACTCCTTTCAGAGCTTCCTCTATCACTTTGTCCCGATACATGGAGAAAAACAGGGGCAAATGTTGCATCCCAGTCTCACTCTTCTTCACAGAGTTCTCTCATCAGTCTCATTACACAGTTATTAGAATCATACTACATTTACCATTATTCAACGTCTCTCGCACACCTCAGGAGGTTTCACATTTAAATGCGGCATCTTTCATTCTACTTTTTCGGAATGGACGTTGCTCAGGTGAATCTCATTCGAATATTTAATTTTATTTAATAGTATTTTTCTGTAATCATAACAGGAATTTCCATAATCGTAGCTTTCATATTAGTATGGCAAATTATTATAATCGCTCTATCTTAGGTCCTATAGTTGTGTTATATGTGCGGTAATTGTCCCATTATCAACATGGGAATTGCTATATAATCAATATAATATAGACATTTTTAATGATCTCTTGAAGGTAGCAGGGGCGATTACGAAAACGAGAACAGCGCATTGGCCAGTGGTGGCTTTTCCCTACGAACAATTCCACAAACGAATACGTTTTACAGCAGCTGTTATTCCTCGTGTAACTGAAGTAGAAACTGAAAAAAAAAGAGATTAGCTAGATGCCAATGTTTGGGGTAAGCGATGGAATTCAAAGTGAGCACATGTAATTTTCTTCCACCGATGACACATCTATAATTGTATCGTCAGCAAAAGGAGAAGTCCTTTAGAAAATTCAAATAATATCGCCGCACTCCCGCCATATTGTAAGCACTTCTGCGCAGATCGTTGCAATCACCGATTTTATTGTGCACTCACGTGTTTCCATCTGCTATGATGTGGGCTAACTCGAGGAAAGGGACTGGTAAAGGATGATATCTCGCGCAGTTGGATACTACAGCATTCTTTTCCAAATAAATGCGATGTCAGAGGAAAATATAGAGGAAAATATTGTTTGAAAAGTAATTAGACGACATGACTTATATCATTTGACTATTTATAGAGGAAAAAAAATTATAAAAGTGTACACACCAAATCTACACCGATAAGATTTGCATGATTGGTTATGTTGACTGTCATTTTTGACAAGTGATCAGCTAGTACATAAATAATTTTATTTGACACACATTATTACATTTTGTCATTGACAAGAAATGAAGGAACAGCAATAACTTTTGAGTTACGATTTTGCCCTGACAAATAAGGCTGCAAATAAAAATAACCGCTGGGCGGTCCAAAGTTCTTGTATTTACCAATGTTATAGAGAGAAGGAGAATTAGTGAAGACAAGAACAAAGTGAACTCGATCAAAATGAATCACGACACCACTGTTCAATTCTCTCTCGACAACCCAATTTGACATTCTCCTTTCCATCCTTACCCCTTTCCCTATTTAAACCCCACATCCGAAACTCCTTCGTCCAACTGCACTGGCATTCTAACGAGAAGTAATTGCATTCATATTATTTACGACTTCCACTCCATTTAGTTTGGTCTGAATCGTAAATCATCATCGTCGTACCGCAGGTGAGCTTGCGTACATGTTTCAGAGCCGTCTCGCGAGAAAATGATGCATCATCGGCGAAAGAAGGCGGAGCAGCACAACTTCATCCTGCGTGCGAAAGTCACGCATCTTGCTCGAATCAAATCTTCCAAGCAATACTCAAAATCACATTACTCTGTAATCGAAGCAATCATCATGCCAAACATCAGTGCTACCCTAAGCTCCGCGACCGCGGGATATAATTTTAGAAATTGAAAAAGAGCAAACGACCACCGACGATGTTAAAGGTCACAAGTGAGGCGTACTGCTCGCCCAGGTAGGCGTGATGCCTATAAATGATATGTCAAGGGTGCTGAATATTTTTTGCTTTCAAGTCAGAAAATCAAATTCCCTATTCAAAGACAATATCGTTCCCCAACTAATGCATTGACATCAGCGAAGATGAACAGTTACATTCAAAATAATAATATAGCCCATAAGAAGGAAGCTGGCTCCTGTACTTTAACGTATTTCGTTCTTTTTAGTCATCTCAAGTAAAGAGAAACCCCAAAAATACGTTTTTAAGGCTGCTATGACATAAACTCCACTTTAAAAAAATAAATATTCTGAATCAGATTTCAAATTTATTGATGAAAAAGTCGTACCTTCTACGTATGTTTTTTATGAAATTTTGAGATGGATACATTTTGCTATGAATGACATTTTCAAGAAGCAGTAGATTCAATTAGTATTTGCCTAACTGCTCCGAGTAGGGCTTGAGTCAATCAAACTTAGGAATGAATGGCTAATGATAATCATTTCCGTCCCCACTAAAAACAAATGGTTTGCCGCATCTACAACAAGAATTTTTCCATGCAGAAATTTTTCATAATGAATACTTAAAACCCATGCTTAATTTACAGGGACAGAGTTATTTCCCCAAAAAAATCTTATTTTTTTATTTGATATATCTAATCCTGTAAGTTCTAAAGCGCCAAGACCTTTCGCTCTGCTTCCACTCCCTTGAAATGCCCTCCATCGGTTGTTTTCCCTTCAATACTTTAGACATTTTAATCAGTCTCTCACTTCCTCTTCGGGAGCAATTTCTCTATTGGCATCTAATCTTGAAAAATCCAAACACAGAACTGCAACCTACTTCAAAGATTTTTTTGAGACCGATTAAGACATATTTCCCGTATAATGCATGACACTTCCAATTTTTTTAAATATTTGATTAGGTATTCATGACGTGAGTGGCCTCATCAAAAACACCTACGAAGGAACATTTCAAAGACTCATATTACATTAAAGAAGTACCTCATATAGTCATATCGAATATAATACGCCATATGTTTTCGCATAAGTTAGAAAAGCTCTCTAGTTTGGAAGCATGACTGGAATGAACAACAAACTGCTCGGGATAGAGGTACATGCATATTTTCAGAAAATGTGAGGAAAGTAATTTTACAGAATTAAAGGGCAGGGCACTCACCATGAGCGTCATTCTTACAAAAAAAGCACTTTCTTTGCTCCAATACTGGTGTTTTTTTATTAAATTCATGATCACTTTGACGTGAAAATTCAAAAGATGTTGACTTTTCCACATATTAGTTATTTTTTTCTTACATGCCAAAATAAAAATTAAGTTTATTAAATACGGGCTCAAGAGCAAGGCATTGAATATTAAATACTGCAATTCCATTAACATATTCCCCCTTTAGCATCCACGGGAGTGAGTGGTAAGGAACGTTAAGACGCCAGCAACGAAAGACGGGACGGCAAGGGTATTGGAAGAAGAAAAGAACGAAAGAGATCTGAGTACAGATGGTTGATCGTAACGTCTCGCTCAAATTTTGCTATGGTCATTTATAGTGAGTGAAAAGAAGGAAGTTTTGTACCTATAAGTTCGGATGTCTATTCCTCTTACTTAGTCGTTACTATCATTTTTAGAGATGTAGTAGGAGTTGAAGTAGTAATCGCCACATCCCTCGCTACCCCGCATCATCTGAATTTTTTAAGAAATCTTAGCCTAGACTGTAGCCTCCGAGCCTCAAGTGGACGCCAACTTAGCTGTTGCTACACTGTCTGTTAGACTATTACAAGCAATGTGCTACACTGTCTATTTTCCTATTACAGATTATAGTTAAGCGAGCGGCTATCTATTGTATTTTGCTTATTTCACGTATCAAATCTTTCTCTGCAGAGCCTAAAATGCTCGCGGCATATTCAAGATGTGGCCTAAATATAGTGAATTAAAATCTCTCATAAATTTTTCCATTTGGAGATCTTTCTACTATTCGCTTTACAAGGATTAAAACTACCTCTCATACTCCTAGTTCAATCGAAGTATTGAAGGCAAAAAGGCTGAGAATTAAAAAAAAAATTAATTGGTAGTCATGATCAAGAAAACAGTTTCAAAAATCTACAGTATAAAAAGAAGATTATGTCTAATTGGAAGATAAGGCCCCACAATAGTCAATTAACATCTCTCATTCATTTTTCCATCTGGAGAACTTTCTACTATTCGCTTCATAAGGGTTATAACAACCTCTTGTGCTCCTTGTTCAATCGAAGTAGAGAAGGCATAACTCCTAATAATTAAAACAGTAAATTGGTAATCATGACCAAAAAAACAGCTTTAAAATCCACGGTTTGAAAAGAAGATCACGTCTAGCTGAAAAAATTTACATAGGTAGTAGACATCAGTCAAGGTTTCCATGGATCTCAATGGCGTATTAGTCCAAGATGCGCGCAAACCAGCCAACTTTCTAAATTTTTTGCCACATCTTCAGGTAATCCCTCGCATTACTCATCGTTCACCAACTGAAGGTGATTTTCTCAGTCATCCTGACAAGCTTATTGCGAATGCATAATAAACAGGTGCAGCCACGATTACAGAATACAAAAAAATGGATCCAGTTCATTTATGACTGTTTCATAATCAACGGCTCGTTTCCTGCAGAGGCTTCGATGCCCAGCCTCTTTAACCTCATTTTTACACGACGGTTCATAACTCAAGCCTTTCCTTTGACTATTTCATCAGAGTCTCACGATATAAACCGCGGTCCTGATTCATTCTGCTCATCTCTTCCCTTTTTGACTCCTCTCTATGCTTTGTAGCCAGTAGTGACGTGAATTCTTATCCGAACGATGAAACACTTAGAAAAACCATAAATATCGATAACTTGCAGGACGAATTGAGAAGTCAAGCCCCATTTTCTGTGAAAGTGGCGGCCGCGTGAATAAACATTATTGCCGTCCAAGTTCGGCGTATAATTATAATGAGCTGGGATAGGAACGGTGAGAGAGCCCTTGGCCTACTGCGATTCTCAAAGAGCTCATTTTTCAATGTCGACACCTCACGTCAAATGTAAATGATTTCAGTTTTCCCATCTAAAGCTCAAGACTATAGATTGATATTGACTTTCAACACTCGGGCGGAGCTAATATTTGAAGAGGCCAGGACATAAATAGTATTGTCCAAGTCAGAAAGGACTTATCCTTAAACGACTCTATTACTCAATAATTTAGAACTATTTCACAGAGTTTCCAAATCGCTCTATAATTTAGTAGCCAATACAATTGTTGGGTTTTTTAACAGCCTGACGAGTAAATGGCTACAGCACGTGCCAAATGTGCCTGTAATCAATCAGATCTTGCCATTCCGTCAGGAATCGCAAGTATGTACAATATGAACGTCAATGCCACTACTCATCGTGCTGAAAGAGTAAACAAGACAATTATTACGCTTAGTCAATGAACTCATTAATTGGAGCAACACAGAGAGATAACTGATTAAAGGCGGAGGAATACCAAAATTTTGGAAAGATGACACTACATGTTCGGGAAGATTCTTTAAACAAGCACGTCCAATACTGTAGTTGTAATTTGAAAGTATACACATTCTGACACACGCAACCATCATGCTATCAACTGTACACCATTATTGCCACTTTTAAAGCAAATCTGTAATGTGAAAATATTCGTTATTTTACCAATAAAGGTAATGTACCAACCCACAACGTCCTCTACCTTCATCAAATCTCCGATGTCCCTCACATATCAATGATGTGCATAATGCAATAGTCCTTCAAAATGAGTTTAGTTAAGTTTTTAACTAGTAATGATTAAACATAAGTTATTTAATGAGTTTCGAATAGAACAGGTACATTTACTAGGCAATTGAAAAATAGAAAATCATAAAAATATCAGTAAAATCGGATAATATTGCATATATTAATTCAATAGATTTTACTTGAAAAGGTAATTCTACGCCATAACGTGTTTATTTTTACAGCGATTACATGGACGCTTAACTACCCGCAACGGCATATATTATTCTGTAGCAGTTAGCTTGTTAAAGTATAGAATCCGCTTTTCATGTTTTACCTTAGAAAACCCAACCCAGCATTTCACTTTCTCAATGAAATGTTTCCGCGTTGCTTCTCTCCGCCCATTCAGATAAAACCTGTTGCTCTGATATTTTGGGCGAGCATAAAGATTTTTATCGTGAGCTGTTCTTTGGTGCTCTTGTAACTCTCTTAAAGAGCTGTAATTAACTTCGACAGAGATTAGTGAATTTCCACCATGAAAAGAAAACTTAAGGCAGTTGTAATATCGAGCAATCCGGATTCATCAGCTGATTAAGGTTGCAAATCCTCTAACGACGTTGAACCTCAATTTGGATCGGGATCATCAGTCATCAATTCAAAGATTGGCTAGCTGCAGCTTTCCCCTCAATTTTCACCTCAGCTAACTGTTTTGTTCCTTCATAATTCTTCATTTAATGTCCCTCGTAGTCTGGGTTACAAAAAGAGTGAAGAGTGAGATATTCTGATGGGTAAGAGTCCAAGGGACTTGGTAAGGGTACATCTGACGGAGAGAACAGCTAGTAATAATTTCACCCTACTTCCTCCCTTATGAGAAGCATCCGCAGATTTCTGATGAAAAGGACGTTCCAAGATAGCCAATCACTATATTGAAGGGGAAACACAAATTTATACGTAATTCATATTATTTTTCTGAATGATGCCAAAAAAATTGCTCTCCGCTTTGAGTTTAAGTGTTCATTATACAGAACCACCTTTGAGCAAAGAGAAACTTAACTATTTCGTACGCACACGTTTTCCATCAAGCACCGAGGCGCGATCACAAAGAGTAGATCAATTGTCCTGCAATCAGGAACATACAATTTTACCGAGGCTGCCATTCCTGAGGGATTTGCATCATGAAATTCAGATTCGGGCGTTTTTGGGCCCACCCCCATTGGACCGATTTAATTCAAAGTGAAAGGCGACAATATATGAACCTCTTTCTCCAGAAAACTATGAACGCTGAGGTAATACTCAAGATACCGAACCCAAAAAATGGAAAACCAACGCACAAAGTGATGATTATTTTGAAACAGAAATGTATTCAACATGACTAGTCTAGAACCTCTAAAATAGTCGAAAGATCCGATCGTCGAATCATGAGATGCTAAAATAATTTTTACACCTTCAGGCGTCAGTTCGTGGAAGTATTCTATATTCCAATCCATTGTGAAAATAAGTATTGTACTTTTCCACAGTTATTTGGTGTAATCTTACAACGCGCTCTGCAGCTTTCTGCATCTTCAGGAATAATGGTTTACGAACAATTTATTTATTGATTGTTTCGATAGTAACCCCACGCTGATATTTCCACCTCTCCAAAGCATCCATCTTTAACCCTTTTGGTACAACATGTAAAAATTCGGGGATAAATCACTTACGTGATTATTGTCAAGCAAATGTTTGGCAAATAAAGATTTGGAATCCAAATTGAAGTAATTTCGTAAGTGTTCTTTGATGTGTGTCTTGAAATTTCGTCCAGTTTGACATATGTAAGCTATATTACAACTGTTGCATTACATTTCGTAAATACCCGATTTGAATAATTTATCCTATTTATTTTTTCCGTTTATTAAAATATCAAAATGGTTAAGGAAGTGTAGAACGCTGCCTTTAGGGAATTTGGAAGGCGATTTGAAATCCTGTAAGAAATTTTGCCTAGAAAAGGCATAGAGCGCCACTTTAAATTGGAGAGTCTTGCTATTTCTTGTGGGAAATCTGTTTTGTAGCAACGGATTTCTTTTAACGAAGAACTTGGATCACTAAGTTAGGATTTGCTAGCGGCTATGTAATTTGCTAGTGGCTATGGAATTGATTGCCAAAATTTCAGTTTTAAAGTTGGTTAGAGTGAGTGGGATGTGAATGAGGCGATGAACCATAGAATTTAAAGCATATTTGAGGGAAAAATGATAAATCGAATCGCTTGGTATGTTATGATCAGTATAAGATGGTTCCCTATATTTTGCCAATTCATGTTTTGACCCTCTTATTGAAAAAGGCAGTTTTAAGAAATTAAATTAGTCGTTCATGTCTTTTTTCATTGTGAAGGTAATGTTAGGATGAAGGGAGTTAAGATGGTTGAGAAAATAATCCACTTGGCGGTTAGTACCAGACCATAGACAGAGGAAGTCGTCAATGTATTTCAACAAGTATTTAATAAAGTAAATGTACTGGCAGCAAGAATTGAATGATTTTTCCTCCAAGGAGTTGAGAAACATTTTTGCTAGAAGTGGAGATGAGGGTAACCTATAGCAATTCCATCTGTTTGTTTATACAAATTTTAGTTGAAAGTGAAATAATTTTGTGTTATAGTCAACCTAATTAGACCAATTGATCCAGTGGAAACTTTTTTTTCGGAAAAGGGGAGTTGATGAGTATGTCTTGGTGTATTTGTATGGTCTCAGATGTACAGACACAAGTGAACAGGTTTTTTATATCAAGCGAAACCAACCTTGCGTTACGTGGAACATTAAAATCTTTTAGGTGGCGGGCAAGTTCAAACCTGTAGATTGTTATGTTCTTTAGGTTCTAAAAGAACTTCCTCGCCGATTCAGAATGTTAAACTTGAGTTTATTTCAACCATATTTACTTATAGCAAAAAGGCAACAATCATCATGTTTTACATAAAGAATATTAATCAACTTGTCGTTAAGCTTACAAAAAACAGTTGAAATACTGGAAGCATTTCAGCAACAAGTTCAAAATATAAAATGTAAAATTGTAATCTCAATACTTTTTTTGGGAAAAGTCGAGTTAATGAGTATGTCATGGGGCTTTTTCATGGTCTCAAATGTAAGGACACAAGTGAACAGGTTATTTACATCAAACGAAACCAACCTTGCGTTACATGGAACATTAAAATCTTTTAGGTGGTGGGCCAGTTCAATTGAATTATTTATGCCATGTTTCGATTAGAAGCCAGTGTAATATCAGAACAAAAAATTTAATTTGTGCGATAGAAGATGTAAATGGAAGAAAACAGCGGAGACCACAGGTCTGATGGGGTTCGATTTTTTATTTATATTTGGGAGCCGGTACAGTCTTGGAGGTGAGGGGTGCATTTGACTTAGAGACTATTTTTCCCTAGCACTAAAAATAACTGACTTGCGGACGGCACTCGAACGGAAAAACGGACGGAACTCGGACGATAAAAGAATAACAAAGGGGGTAATGAGAAGAAATTGGGTAAAGGGAAAATAGTTGAAGTACTAATTAATACATATTTTGGCTACAATATAAGAAGGCTGAATAAATGGAAAATACCGAGATTTAACATTTTAAGTAAGAGAGATAATGTTGAGCAAAAGCGGAGTGTTTGAGGAATAATAAATGGTTGTTGAAGGTGTACTCAACGTTTAACAAAACTTTATTTAGTCTAGATACATTAGAGATCGAATTTTTTATTCTCAAATGGCAAACTGGTGAAATGGCAAAAAATAGAAAAATTATCTTTTTATTTATTTTCATGTTTTATTGAACACTAGCGAAAATTGTACGAATGAAACAATGATATCTCTTTTGATTCGCATATCCCGAAAACAAATTGCCACCTGCACTTAGGATTCTCAAATATAACCTTCCATCAAATTAAATTATGATATCAACCTTTTCGTATTTGTAGCCAATCTTGATTATAACATGCCTCAACTTCTGGAAATCAAAATTAACACCCTAAATACACGGAATAGTGGAGGCATATATTTGAAATTAAAACTTTTTCTAGCCATAACTCGGCCTCGGAACTATTTCTAACCCATTTAGGCATTCTTACTGCAATTATGGAGTATTTTGCTTGTAACTCACTTGGATTTGGATTACCATTACATATTCTAGGAAGGTACTCTTCTAACTTTTTTTAATCAAAGAGAAACACTTAAGTGAGAAAGAGGATGTAGAAGGCAGACATCACAGGGAAAATTTGGACTAAATGCAAAATAGCGAGGTAGATAAAGCGAATTGACTGGCGTGAGGGTCACACCAAAGAAATGAATATCTTCAAAAAAGAGATTATTTGGTGATGGATGATTTTGTGCGAGGATAGTGTCTACGGATGCCCGGTTTACAATGAAGAATTCACAGGCAGTTAGTTGGAAGATCAGCCGACCATATGAAGGGAAACCTAAAGCCGATGACCCACAGATAACATTTTTCTCGAATACATTTTATCAAATTTGTAAGTTTTAGAAACACTTTGAACTCATATCGCAAGCGGAACACTCCTATGAAATATCTGCACAAATTACACGCAGTAGTGGAGTCTGCCACCAGCTGTTACTGTGTTACGATTACCTTTGACGTGAGAAAAGCGAAGTTCAAGTATCACTTCCTTTTTTGTAATTCAAAAATCCCTTCAAGCATGCTCAAATTTATATTTCGGGTATTTGCGCCGCATTTTGATACAATATGTCCGGGAGACGAGATACAGCTTCAATCATGACGTTGCCTCTGTTCCAATCTTTAGCCATTTTTTATAGTGTAATCTTTAAACTTTCAACGTAAATTCCAAAAACAGAATTTTCAAAATCGTCTTAAACCAATGTTTTAGTAAACTGAACTTTGTATCCGAGGGTATCTATTGATGGCGTAACAGCCAAAACCGGTTGTACTCATAATAATAAATCTGAGGAAGACACAAATGTTGGTTTACTACAGTGTTGACCCTTCTTCAAGTGAAAGCTTTAACTTTTGAATCTTTTGAATCAGTCTTCAACCAACCCGAGATCGCACTACTTAGTTAAGCTGGAGCGAAGAGAGCTATTTTTAAGTCACGTATCATCTCTGAAAAGAATTCTATGGTAAACAATTAGAATCATCTCCATCCAGTAGGATCAATTTTTTCGAAAAATTCACAATAACATCTAGATCAAATCCCATCTCTTTAAAATCCTACCAATACTCAAACACTTTGGCTGAGTTTTAATCGAGAATGTGACCGCGGGTGATCGGCTCAATGGAGAGAATGAAAATCAATCGCACTACGTAGCCGTAAAATTAACGCCAACCCATAGTCGCATGGCTTTTGCTAGCCCCTCCCCACCATTTTGATCACTTTCTCGTTGAAATCCCTCTTCGTTCAAGCCAACACCTTCCGATTGCAAACCTCCCACATGCAGACTCTTTTCTTTCTCTCTCTCTCTATACGTGTATCCCTCTCCATATCTTCCTCCACCCTCTCTCTCTCTCTCTCTCTCTCTCTCTCCTTCTCTCTCTCCCACCGCCAAGTCGACGGCGAATTTGGGGCACCGAGACAATCATAAACCGAATCTCACGCGTCGAACATTTTGAGGAATTTCACCCGCTCTCCACCCACGGCCTCTCTCCCTCCCCATCTCCCAACCACTCCAGATATGCAACGCTAGTTTATCCAGTCCCCCACCTTCGCCCCCTCCCGTTCTATGTATAATGCCCTTTCGCCGCCCCTCGACGCCTTCTCCCAATCCCCCGCTCCGGATCGGCTTTCGCGACTGACTCGCCCATCCCTCGGTCCCAAGAGTTTCTTTCGCCTCCAAACCACCCTTCCCTCTCCGCCCCCAACCCGTCGAAGGGAGAGGAGAAAAAGTCAAAACAGGACCACTCCCTCGGGTTGCCCTTCTTTGCATGAGGCCGCGGTTTATCACGAGATGTAGAGATGGCGGTGGCGACTCTTGGACGGCGGTCACGTGGATGGGGTCACGGTTATCTTTTGTTTCCAATGACCCGCGTCGTAAAACATGGCTGACGGTGGATACGTTCACTGCGGTGGTCAATCTTCCCCCCCCCTACCAACACCCTACTCCCTCCACCCCCGAAAACTGAGCATATTTTAATTCTGAACCGGAGCTTTGAGCTTTGGGAAAAATAGGTGATATATAGTACCAATTACCTAGTTTATAGTAACAATTACAAGTGAAATATCTTGGAATTACCTTAACATCTGATATATCGTGGGGATTACAAGTACAAAACATATGTGGCACAGTATTAAAGAAGCTATGGTTTATTAAACGTATAATAGAAAGGTCCTCGGAAGAAAAAGTCAAAGAGAGATACTACTTCGCTCTGTTTATTCCACACATCGAATACGCCGTGAGCATTTGAGACCCTGGTCAAATAGATTTAGTCAAAAAAAATTAATAAAATACAATGGAAAACAGCGCGCTTCGTTAAAAACTGCTACGAGCGTACATATAGTGTCTCACAAATTTTACAGGGATTAAGGTGGGAGCCCCTAGAGACTCGGAGGCTACACGCTAGGCTTAAGTTGCTCGATAAATTCAGAACTGCTATTTTTCACAGCGACATAGAGGATATTATCATAACTCCTTACCACATCTCTAGGTCTGACAGATGCGATAAAACAATAGAGATGCACTGCCGAACAGATAGGTACAAAAACTCGTTGTTTCCGCGAACACTAATCGATCACAATAAAACTTAAGCTCACTAAATACACTCCTATAATTCATGTCACCATTTCATCTCCAAAAAAACTTACACCTTTAAACGGCTAGTGTTTAACACCCCCTGCCACATGCCCATGTGGCGGCTCGCGGGTATTATGTAGATGTAGAAATTGCCTCCAAAATAGTGGCCGCTTTAGGGCATTAAGAATATCCACAAACCCCTATCACTGCAAATTGTTACCTATTTCTATTTGAGTTATTTCAAGTTTCTATTTCAAGTTGAGCTATATAAGTCCTTTGTCGTTCTTTGATTTATTTGAAAAATAAATAAATGAACTATACTCAAAGTTTTCAAAGTCAAACGAACTCAAAGTTTTGAAATTTCGACTGAAAACACCAAAATTTTCATTAATATTTACTTTGGTTAAAGCGACCACGTTTTTCTGTAAGGAGATATCACTTGCGATGATAACACATTTAAGCCTCGATATGCCAGTTATATGCTCCTAGGGGACCATGGATGCCTCCTCGGGAAAGGGGGCAAACTCATCACAATTTAGCAGTTGTGGAGCTCCTTGCCCACCTGGCCGGGGATGCTTGCCGAGCGTCCGCGTAACTCAGGTCCCAACTGCATTATGCGAAGTTTTGCTGGATTGTGAAAAGGTAAGCTATATTTTCTTGAATAAGGCACTTGCGGTTGTCGGGGGAGTAAGATAACACCATATTCGGCTTCAGCACTCTCGTGAACCCCTAAAATCATACCCAACATGACGCAAAACTATCCTAATTAAAACGGGTTCAAATTTTCCATTTCAACGTCCACCATCTTGGATTCTGAGCCCCCCCCCTCACGAGCACAGGTGACTTTTGACTCTTTCTAGTCATTATCTGTCTCTTACATCCGAAAGAGTGGTGTTTAGGAGAGAAATTACGAAGAAAACTTCGCGGAAATAGGGAATCACGGAGTAGGATATCCTACTCCGTGTAGGGAATCATGATTTCAGCCGCCATCTTGGTTTACGGCCTTAGGAGGCAAAATTCGGCTTGGCAACCGACAAATTCGTAATTAGCAGGGTCGATATACCCTATATTACCCCGGTTGCCAATTTGGCGCATATTTTTCCGTTAGACATTCGTTTTCGGGATATCTCTCCTGGACTATTACTGCTTTAAAAATGCTGAATTACGCCGTTCCCCGTTCTCCGCGTCCGCCTCTTCACTACAGCAGCCTTTATGAAAACAGGCATTCAAGCCTCTAAGTACCAGTTATATGCCTAAGGGCAGGCCTGGGCGATATATTGACACATCGTAAAATATCCCGATATTTTAATGTATCGCCCATACGATTTTGAGTTTTGAAAATAGAAGATATATCGATGTTCGATAAATATCGTGGTTTATCACCCGAGTAAAAATCGCAATATCGCACCCGATAAAATATCACGACAAATATCGTAATATTGCGCCAGAATAAATATCGTATGATCGCGCCCGATAAAATGTCACGAAAGAGCGATTTTTATCGGGGGATATGTCACGATATTTTATTGACGCGCGATAAGACGATATTTATCGTCATTATATGAGTTATCATTATTGCCACTATACGATATGCTAAAATTACCGTATCGCGATATTTAATTATCAGTATCGCCCAGACCTATCTATAGGGCGGGCCTCCCCCTTACTCGCTCTTCTTCACTCATCCTGACAGCCAGGGACGAGCCCGACATACTTCGCATCCCGACGTTCTCCCTTTAGCTTTCCACGTTTCCATCACTCAAACACGTAATCACACCGATCTGATGTCGCTTCTTTTGCTCGCCAGTTTCAGCGGATCTTCTGGTTCCTCACTATTCAAGCGCTGTTTCTTTGACTCGCCCACCGATCTTTTATTTCTCGTCATTTGACCGCATTCCCAGATGTGTGCTCTGAATTCTACAGCTCTTCATTCATTCGTCAGAATGTCACTTTCAAAGTTTGTTCTCCGTAGTATAAATCGTTATCCGAACCTCAAGACTGTCGATGAAGTTAAACTTCCATCAGAGAAAGATGTTCTCCACTGCTATCGAGAAATTTGACGGCTAGTTTCCTTGGAGTCCCAAAGTAATAATGAGGCAGTTTTTTCTTCTTTTTACAAGCAAGTTGCAATGAAGCCGGATGATATATGGGATAAAGAATTTATTACAACGGTGACACATAGCAAAATAATTCAACTAATTACCCGCTATCATGAGGAATACATAAGCATAAAATAACAATAAAAGAATAAATTAAACAATAAAACAATTGTTCAAAAAAGGATTATCGAATTGCGTATTTTACAGAGCAGACCACATAATTTTTTGACATAACCTTCGGAAAATGTGCTAACATTTGGCCGTGTACTTGTCCGAAGGACACAAAGGTTCATGTTTCCGAGAACCAGATTTTTCTTGATCAGAAAGTCCTAGAATTAGTAGCATCGTGTCAGTTGACTTTCATGTATCAGAAAAATTGCTTTAAAAACGTACATTTGACTGTACGCTTTACATGAACTTACACGTGTTGGAAGAAACTCATTAAGTTGACTGGAGTTCCATGAGTAATAACGAGCGGTGGGTTACCTGTCCGACCGTTTACTGAAGTTTTCGTCCACATTGGACGTCTGATTGGGAGGGACTATTTGATGCCTATCCATTTTATATATACCTCTACTCGCAATATCCCCACAGAAGACGTTGGCCCACATTGACACAGTAAACGTCTGATCAAGTGCTTTAGCCATATTCTGTTAAAGTTTTCCTAACTGGCTGAGTTCTATCTCCATTATACTGGACGCTTCGAGAATTTACCGTCTTCCAATACACGCGCCGGCCCTTTTCCTGTCATCTGATTCAAAAGCTTCGCTTTCAAATGGCCATTACTTCGGTGATACTGATGTAGGCGTTGAGGGAAAAGCGGAGGAATGTTCTGCTAAGGATGAGGTATTCAGTAAACTATTCACCAAAACTAGATAAAGAATATCTAAGACCAAACTAGATTGGGGAAAACTGTTATAATTGCTCAGAGAAACAGCGTTAGCTAGAGGGTTGTGACACAGAACATCAAATGTGCTTCTTGGAGCTTTAAAAGCTGTAAATACATTTTTGAGCAAACTTGTGACATAACAACTGCTTTGATTGTGGATAATAGCAAAATAAGGGGAGTAAAACTTATTTCCGACCAGAATAAAAAATAAGAGTTCATCAGCCGATGATCAAATCAAATAAAAGTTTAAGTTGAACTGACCTTAATGGCTGAAAGAATGAGAATAAAACTCGCTGAGGCTCCATTTGAGAAGAGCATTTATCACTTCTAGCTGAACCTTAGCCCTCAATACGTAAATCACGTCACGCTAATCTCTGACTCTGCATATGATGAGACCGTAACTATTTTTGAGGACATCATGAGACTCTCACAGGTGGCTTCGATGAGGTTGATATTCTTGGTTGAGACGGAACGAACATCAATGCTGGTTGGAAGGATGATTTCCTTCTAAAATTCAAGAAATAAGCCAGAAAACATATCCAATGGGCTGTTCACCCCTTGCATTTCAACGAACTGTCGTTCCGAGCTCTCCTCACGCATATTGGCGGCGCCTGTTCAAGTCCCCATTCTTACACAGGTTCCGTACGTTCAAAACCATCCAACTGCGAAAAGCTTCCAGTAGTTTTATTTAAGCGTTTGAGCGAGATATTTCTCTAGTCATAATAGAGAACGTATTCGAATTATACATTTTAATTTCACCAGCTTTAGGATACATGAATTAATTATTGCATTAATAATGGTGCAATAATATAGTTTTATATGACAGAAATTGTAATTAATTAAGTTTCTATCTAAGTAAGTCATTAACTTGACTCATTTAATTCGCACGCCACATTTGGAAGTTCTTCAAAACGGAAGGCTTATTGTGATACCGAAGAAACTACTGTAGTGACAATATGATTAATTTTCAAAAATAGTTGAGAAAACACACGAACTACTCACTGTTAATTAATATTTTGACGAGATTTAGGTGTTATAAATCCCTCATTTTTTTAAAAAGCTCTCTCTGGAGTGCAGACACGTATCATTTCTTGTGGCTTTCTTCACTTCATTAAGTGCTTGTATTTTAATACGCCAAATAGAATATGTTAAGCAAAAATTATATTTAAACAATAATGTGAACAGAGATTGTCACATATGTTCCGGACTTCAAAGAATACTCAATACATTAATGATAATTCTTATTTTCAACGGAAGGCACAAATATTATTTAAAATAAATTTGAGTAGCACACCGAATATCCACTTAATTACTTGCCTTTATTCCGAGATTTACTCAAGACTTATCACACCAATGTCACATTGTTGATGAGGAAAAAACAAAAAATATCGCAATCATAACAATATTGAAACTGTGCATTTCTGTTCAGAGTAGAATTTCGATCAAAATAGAATTCTAAAAGAAACACTATACCATATAAAGAGTACACGATGTGAACAAGACGCGCAGGTAAATTCAATCCATTAGGCGAATTCAGGAAAATGACCACATAACCACTGTTGATCACATATAATTACATTTAATGATAGGGCTCTCGAGAACTCTCACATATCCAGCGAGGGGAAACGCAAAGTGGACCCAGGGACCAACGTTTCAAGAAGCCCAAGCGCAATGAATTTTAATTAGAGAAGATTCGCGAGAGTTGGCCCACTGAGACGAGCTCCCTCTGGCAGCCGAGCAAGTTGTGAAAAGGCCTCATTACCTCAGCTAAGCTAGTGATTCCACTTCCCGTTCGCACCCTCGAGAAAAAAATCGCATAATTTACCAAATACCTTGTGAATGGTCCTCCTCCCGACACCTTCCCTGGCTACCGGTTCAAGATTGGCTTTTCCCAACGGGTTATGAGAAAGAAACTTGAGGAGGAAAGTTGGCGATGTACAATACTTGCGCTTCTTTCAGACTCACTTGGCAGCAGTCGGTCAAGAATCAAGATATTATGCCCAATTCGGATGTCGCCACCTGTGGACGAGGACACACTATGAGGACGATTATAAAAATTTTGTACATGCAGTAATCAATCTCTTAGTTATTTTAAAACTTGCAATCCAACAAAAAACATCAAAATAGCGCATGAATCAAATAGATAATAATAAGGTTCTCGAATATTTGGTCATTAATATCTTTAACTCACAGCCAACGTTTCGCCAAATAAGTTCAATGTCCTGAAGATGCCAAAATATTTAATAAAACGATGGCTGTGAGTTAAATATATTAATGACCATATATTCGAGAATCTTATTATAATCTATTTAATTAGTCGAGAAAGCTATGATTGATTGCAAGAATCAAACATCGAAGATATAATTTTAAACAAGTTTTATATATTTATAGTTGATACATGTATTTATATATTTTTAATTGATTAATATATTTATAGTTTATTGAGTTTCATCAATGAAAATTAGACTCTTTCGGCACGCACAAGTTGCTCCAATAAAATACTCCGCATTTTTCTCGCAACTTGAGTTCTACGCAAAGTTACATACATAAATCCCCTATCTCTCAATAGTGCAACTCCTATAATTGACAATGGAACATTCTCAGGATACTGGCGACCAGATTTCCTCGCTTGAAAAACCCTTACACCTTATTCCTGAAAAATGTCTAACTTTCCTTTTCGAAGGAAATAAATTCTCGCAAGAGGGTATTGATAGCCCTGGATTATTCTTAATTGGTCACAAGTCTCCCAAAAGCCACAAAGAATTGCATCTGAGCCAAGAAGCTCCAAATAGCTCACCAAAGACTGCCAGCGCCTCCATTCTCACCCACTATACTATGGTTTAAGTGTGTTCACAGAGGAGAGAACAACGGTGGGGGTATTATGTCTAAATTTTCCTCGAACGCAGGCCGTGGCCAGATGCAATTATGTCTCAACTCAGATGACGTATGAATGCCGGAAGATTTCTTATTTCCAGAGTAATCCAATTTCTTTGTTTGGTCTTCAACATATAGTTTCCCTTCATTAAGGGGGAATCTCCCTGCAATTTGTGCTCGGGAGTCTAGACTGAAAACCAAAAGATGTCAATCCTCACCGCAGTGAGTCGCTGTCGAGGCCCCACCGACATGATAGTTACCCTCACCCCTTCCCGTACTGAGAGCTAATAAAAAAAGAGTAACCGACTCAGATTCCTCGGTGGGAAATATCCCAATCGGCCAAAAGTTGGCTAATCCCCAACGATTCCTTTAACGTCCACTACAAGGAAATACAAAGGAAAACACTCTTCCGTGGGAAATATACCAAATAGCTGAAGACAGCGGTGACGCCTTGTGCCAAGCGGCAGAACAAAAGGGGTCGAAAGAGTCAGCAGGAATTAGAGAAAGTGATTTTCATCGGTCAATCGGTGCGGTAATTCTCTTTTTTTTTTACCCTTACCTGCTCCTCACTAACTCTCGTCAGAGGATGATGGGGTAATAAACTCGTTTGCTTCTGAAGGCGATGAAATTCGTCACTATCCTCATAAATGCTATTCTACTGACTTCAGTAGATCTCAAGATGGTCGCTCCCTGAAAAAAAATTGAAAAAACTGTCGATCGAGGAGATATTATGCCAAAAAAACCTTCCTATCCCTCTCCGTTACAGACATATTGATTTGTTTTGAGAATTGAGGTACCTATATGGAGGGGGCACTACGTCACCAAACTGAAGCCTGACAACCGAAATAATAACCACGTTGTTTAACTTTGCTCTCTCCTTACTTTCCTATGGATAGCACGATAGAGTTGACAAATTAGCGGATGTAAAGCAAGAACATCCAACTTCTGATTGAAATTTAAGTCAAGTAACTCTTCAAACATACATTGGTTACTTAGTGCAATGAATTTGAGTCGATTTCACCTTAGATTTTCGTGTGAATGCGGATTATTTTCATTAAAACAAATACATAGTAAAAGCTAGAAGAATTACCAATAACGAAGTAAGTGCTAGATGATTTCTAGGAAGATATTGATAGAAAATATAGTAAAGTTGCAAAAATTAGCGCGTTAGCACGCAAGGGCATTAGAAAAATGAGGGTCAACGAAGATGACTGACTGACTTCAGATTCAAGAATTGGTCAGCATACCAAGTGCTCTCTCATATATCTCAATGATTTTTACCCGGACAGTTCCGTTTATTTAACATGAACTGATCAAATTGGTCGATATTTTCATTCCGCTGCCGTCTACACATGCGAAAGTAAGAAGACAAAAGATAAATTATTCAAAATTAAGTTCCATGTAATCTAAAAAATGTTAATGGTATATCACAAAATACATTTTTAAAAACTTTCAAGAATAATTTAGAATACAAGAACACATTGCAACGTCCATGTTTGACTATTGCAGGAAACCCCATACGGGTTTCCTTAACCATTATAGTTTTAAACTAAAATAAACTTAATTTTACTTACTCCGAAAAGTGCTTGCGGTTATTTCGCAAATAAGTAGCAGCAATGTTGATATCAAAATGGAAACTAAATAATGTGATTAATGGCATTCATAAATTAAAGCAAGACAAATCCAGACAAATTCTAACGCATCGTCTAAGGGGCTGGCTGGTTACTTGGAGATTGTCGATTACCTCCAAGTAATACCCAATCGAGGTTTGTGATTCCGTTGGAAAATATTCTTTCCGCCTCTGACCCTTTTGCACTGTGTGTCTGAATATCTTCTCTTGGATATTATTCACATTATAGATTCATTTCGACCAAAACCTTGGCTTCAAAACATTTAATGCATCCTATCAAAGTGGCGTGTTCGTCAAAAAAGAGGTATTTGCTGAAACTATGCAGCAATAATTCCCAACGCTTTCCCAAGTAAACTGAAAATACCTTGGGTTACCAGTAGCAATTTAGAGAGCTATGTTAATATTAATTCCGGAAAAAAATAACCGACAATGAACTCCTTTGGCGATAAAACATGGGTTATATTCAGTGTCTTCGAAATTAAGACGCGTAAAAGAAGAGAGCACAGTTCACATTGAGTAAAGAAAAGATTTGGATCGATAAATACAGATGAATACTTACGTCCGGAACCTTAACTTACCTCCAACAAGTCATCTAACACGGACCTACGAGAGTTTGCTCTCTGCGCTTTTACCCAATAATATCGATGATTTCTGCGAGGAATTACGAGAGATGACCTCATATTATCTAGTTATGTCTAATGCTATGACTTCTCATTTTCTCTAATGTTATTGGTGGTGTAATTGGTGTTTTCATGTGTAACTTTATGAAATTTGTTAATACAATGATGGTAACTTTTAGCTTTGTTTTTCCACATGTTTTTATTTGCAACAACCCGGATGTGGACGATCAACGTCATCTTGAGGTATATTCATTCTCTAGGCCTTTTTATTTCAGTTGAAATTACCGCAAGAAAGGCGATAACGAAATGATTATTAACTTCCTGGCTGAATCCACGCGACACTTATTTTACTGAAATAGTTCACCAGAAAGAACCGCCTCATAAGGTTGTTTCCCCATGTTGCGAGAGCAGCGTGCAGAAAAAGCATTTCCTTTTTTTGAATGACATGAGCAAAGTCAGTTGGAAAAGCACTTTATTACATCTCAGCAAATTCTCACCAATTCTTTTATGACAACGAGATATTTCCATTCTCCAGTTTCCACGCAAAAAACCGCAAAGGCATCTTGTCGTGGAAGATAAAAAACAAATATGAAAATCCTTTATCGGCGTAATAAACCACACGGACTGCTTCAGGGCCACAGAATGGTTTCAAGGTTTTGCAAAAAAATTTTCAAGAAAATTCCCGCTGCAAGTGTACCAAAGCTAAGTTATTTCAACTTTACAGCTCGAAATTATCGAATTAGGCTGGTGAATTATACGCGAGACATCTGGTTTCAAGGACTGTATGCCACACTTCAAAACAAATTAATATGTTTAATTGATTCCCATATATTTAAAATAATATGACAAAAAGTTTTAACATTTTTTTTGTAAAGCAGTAACTTCATGTCCTTCATTTAATGAACACCATATATAAAGGGTGTTGGCTAATGTTTTGGAAACGAAGACTTTGAAGCATTGCTAACGCATATGAGAAATATTTCTATCAAATGTAAAAAAGGAAGTAGTATTACGAGCCTCTTATTTCATCAGATATGAAATTGACGAAAAACCTCAGCATTGAAAGAATCTAATGCGAATATCATTATCTTCACTTTATCTTCACTATCCGGAATACTTCACAATGGGCCGTTTTACGTCCGGTGAATAACAGTAACAACAGAACGAGACACAAACACTTACGTCCTGGGCAGAATATTTTCTACCCAGACGGGACTCGAACCCGCGACCCTTGAGAGACCCAAAACTCCAGTTTCCAGGCGAGGACTTTACCCCGCCGCCACCAGGACCGACAAATTATGGCTGATTAAACCCTCTATGACTTTCATCTCACAGAAAAAATTATATCTTCTCAAAAATGCTGCAAACTTAAGCAAAACTCCAATATTAACGCTAGAAATGTTTATCCCTCTAATACCTTAAAGGTGTCACTACTGACCCATAATTTTCTTTTAGCATATCCAGTACTGAAACATGTTATTTTTCATTACACAATTTTATAAGTAAATAGGATATTTTTATTGAATGGGAGCTGTTAAAGATGCACAGTATTTTTGTTTGGCCTTAATTACCTGAAAACAATAGGACTAAAATAACAAAGTGAATCTCGAAAAGTGTTTTCTGGAGGTGCTATAAAATGTAGCTGTCTGGATTATGTTTTTCGCCGGTCCCACTAGCACCCTCACAATTTATTTATTTTTTACAAATATTGACAATTGTTTTTTTTAAGATTTCGGAGGACTATTTTGCCCCTGCCTGCGTCAAACACAAAGGAAGGGGGAGGAAAATTTGTGAGGTTAGTACAGTCTACGGTCCCCTCAAGGGAGACCTTCGGACACTCGACCCACTCGAAACACGCCAGGTTTTACCTGTCTGACTGACAAATCCTCACTGATAAGCGCGGCCAAGTACTGCACTGAAGAGATATGCCAATTTTCATAGTAAAGAAAGTTATTTATTCCATAAACAGAGTACTCATGAAGTATAGACAAAGTAAAATGAAAGGGCATGATTTTTTCTCAAGCATCGTAAAGAACAGTGGATAAAATTTTAATCATTAGTCATTTAAGGGTAATTGTAATTTTTTTCAATGAGCGACGAACTCCAAAAAATTCAAATCATCTTCATTTTAGAAAACTTATAAATGACAGAAAGTTGGATTATTCCATCGCTGTAGGTATAACTTCTAATGAGAGAAAACATTGCATCGAGTACCAAAATGACCCAGATAAAGTTCTTGCGTAAATATATAAAAATACTTATTTCAAGCGTTCCAAACCTTTCCTCGAAGGATGATGATTCCGCTTGGTGACAGGTTTAAAATTATAACGTTTCAAATGGCCTATCGATTTTGGGGAAACAACATCAAAGATCAATGTTGATTGTGCCGGAATAATTGATGTGCACGTAAATTTGAGGGTGCGAATTGAGATCTAATACATTATATCAAATCTAGCAACCATCTAGCACCCTGGCGCTTACTGGCGTGGAAGGCGATAGCACAAACTGAAGCAAGAACTTCCCGGGAATCATACACATCAACCAATATCCATCACTATTACAATAGTATCATCAACATCTGGAACGAGCTAGAAGTTATAGATGATCAAAACAGGAAATCCATGTTGCCAACCTTACCAACCAACCACTTAACAACCGCACACTATATAAAAAACTCCATCATGACCAAAACACTGAAACTGCCTTTAAAGTAATCCCAAAATTATAAAGAACTTCTATACTATCATAACAAAAAAGACTGGCCTACACTAGGACCCCTCACAGGGGATCCGGTGAACTGGAGGACCTTCCGCGCGTGGCCGTGCATCGGCCGTGACGCGGACACAACGTGGAGGTGAACCCACAACGCCATAGCCAACGGCCCGTTTCTCTTGGCGTCCGGCTTGAAGGAAACAAACGAGTGCCAATGGTGCCCAGAAGAAGTAGCCGACACCTGGCACATGTTCTTTTCCTGCTGGAAAGCCAAGCCATTGTGGAAGCTCGTCTGCAAGATTTTTAAAAAATTACTAAACATCACTTCAGTAGACTTGCTAATTTCATCCTGACAGCAGCGAAAAGCACCATATATGATGAAATCAACCTAGTCAATAGACAGTAGAAAATAGATACGAAATATATAGAGGAAATGGAGAGAAGACTGCGACGGAGAATTGAAAAAGAAAAAGCATACCACAAAATAAGAAATACGTTGAAAATTTTTCAAGATACATGGGGAGAGAGTAATTTCTTACTAACGGAAGAAGAAAATTTAAACGAGGAAATTTGGAGACAATAGTGACAAGGACAAACCCGGATCCAGGTGGACGAGTGGGGCGGCTTTTTCGGCGGCGGAGCTAGGGGTCGAGAGATTGTGGTATCCAGCCCCTTTGGCCTCCTGACGCCTACAAACGCACGAGACCGTCTTGGATCGAGACGGAGAATATTACCAAAAACAGAAAATAATAAAATAAAAAAATAGGGACTGTAAAATAAAATTATGAAAAAACGAAATAGTATTTTTTTAACGAATGATGAATAAATAAGGAGATGATGAGAGCATAAAAAAGCCGCCCATACAGTACCCTATAATAATAATAATAAAAATATCAAATCTAAAAGGTGTGCACACTTGAACAGCTTCATACCCTACGAGGTCATCGATAGTATTTTCTTCACTCCAATCGTTAAAGGAATTTTTTCACACAACAGAGCAAAGCAAACCCACGATGATTGGTCGAACCAACATCGCTCCGCCATATTGTCCACTAGTCTATTCTTGTCCTTCAGTGAGTATTTATATTTGATAAAATACGAATGGATCACCTATTTAAAAAATACTTTTGCATTAATCTAGAATGGTATATATCGCTTTTCGATTGAGTAGGTGATTATAACATTTTTTTGGATCATCATCCGTTGGTTTCTGTATCAAATAATAAAAAGGAAATTACAACAAGGACTTGCATACTGCGGAAGAATATGGTGACAAAAATACACTAAAATGGAGACGGTGAACCTGTATTATAAGACAACAGTTAATAGAGCAATAAAGAGCATTTTTTAATGCGGACTCATTGAGGGCACAATTTATTTTCGGAATTTCCGAGATTTCTACTTGTAGAAAGCCCAAAAAAATGTCATCAATAATCGATAATACACAGATTCCATATTCCATGTAGAATCGAGAAAACAGACATCTACATGTACATACAACCCTGCCAACCACCCCATAGGCGTGTTTCAGGGGGTGATGTGACACCAGCCGTCTAAAGATCTTAAGGATACGGTTTTGGGAGGCGAAATGGTGAAGTGTATTACGAGAGTGTTTGAATAGAGCTCGGTTTTTAGCATGGTAAATAATTTTGCGTGGAGAGAACGAATTTTTGTACCTATCTTTTTGGTAGTGTATTTCTCTTACTATATCGCTTCTGTAGGGCCTAGATATGTAATGTGGCGTCAAAGATATACTCTCGATGTCGCTCTGAAACACCGGTTCTGAATATTTCAAGCAAACTAAGCCTAGCGTGTAGCCTTCGAGTCTCTAGTGGCTCCAAACCTATTCACTCCAAAAGCTATGAAACACTGTATGTTCGTCCGCAGCAGTTTTTAACATAATACGCAGCTTTCCTTTGTATTTTATTGATTATTTTGGTTAAATCTTTCCCAAACGCTCGCGGCATATTCGAGAATCGGCCTAACCAGAGAGAAGTAGAATCTCTCCTTTACTTTTTCATCCAAGTTCCTTACTACTTATAAAAACATCGATCGAAATTTCCGCGAAGGACTCCATGATGTGCAGCTAGTGCACCAGTAGAAAATATATTTATGCATTTCTGCGACATTGAGCACCCTGGGCACACAAAGAAATAAAAGCCGCATTGAAAAAAGCTCTGGCCTATGTAGGAGGGCACAGCGGCAAATCACACAGACTCCAGGATAGATGGATGCGTAAACGACGTTCTTTTCATGATTAGGTGCATGAGAAAGGTGTAGTTTTTGCTGGTAGGACAAAATTCAAATTCACTCTTTTTCATATTTATATCTCCCCGACTAAAATTTGCATTCACATTCGTCTGTGTTACATTTGTTTCTCGTTTCAAGCCTACCCGTTGTCATTATCATAGGTTGCTCAATCCTAAGATTGGTCGACTGCGGCCCTCCACACTTCCATATATAGTGCTATTTCCCTTACCTCCTGGTATCTCTTCCCATGTACTTTTCTCTTTATTCGGTCCATGAATTTATTCCTGGATCTTCCTCTGGGGACTTTTTTCTCTATTTTGCCTTTAATTATATTCTTCACAAACCCATTGTGCCTCAGAGTGTGTCCAATCCATCTTGTTCTTCTTTTCCGTACGGTGTCCCATATGGTCCTTTCCTATTCTACTCTTCAGTACGCGTCATTATTTCTCATTTTTTCCGTCCATTTTATCTTCAGCATCCTCCAAAAGTACCAGGTTTCGAAGACCTCTAGTCTTTTCTGGTCAGCTTTTCCAATAGTTCATGCTTCCGATCCGTAGATTGCTATGCGTCACACGATGTTTTCGCTGTATTTCGTTTGATTCTCCTACCCTTCCACATAGAGATATATTGATTATGTCCACCCATTAAAATGTTGACATGATTTTAAAACCTCAACCTAGTCCTTCACGCTGGTTCTTCCCTAGAAACCTTGTAGCTCTAACGCCAAAGCTGTAACAGTACACTAGGTCATTTTTATATTTCTATTCTATCAACAAAGGTATATTTGAACAAAAGGTTCCACGCTTATCTTTCCTTATGCCATTTCTCCATCCAGTTCTGGGCACTGCCCATCGATCTTCATCTTATCTAAGATGGCCTATCTTTCCTCGCCTACTTCCACGCTTACGCAACAGTCCACCTTTCATAACAGCTTCCCAAATGCTATCATCCTGATTAACCGCTTTATATACCTACGTGGCTGTATAATGTTCAAATACGATATTGTACGGCTATAAATTCACCTCAGGAATAAGGATTTTGAATAGAAGTAAAAATACGGCATTGGCTTTGTACATTTCAAAGCTAGTTTAATTCTTAAAAACTCCAATCACTACTAACTCAGGCAATTATGTAGATCAGAATTATTGCACATTAATCTCAATATTGTCACTCATTTTTATTATTTGTTAGATTAAAAGTGTTACCATTAAGGCATATCTATAAAAAGCTTCGGCTATTTTATGCTAGAAATGGAAAAGTAAAGTTTCTACCTTCGCGAAGAGCATCTTATACTTTACGAGATAATTTATCTTGTTAGTTAATTAAAACCAAGCTAAACTTTCTTTAAAAGATGTTTTTTTATAAACGGGTCCTATGTATACAATATTTTACCAGTTAATATAAAATCAAAAAGCATTCATTTAATCCAAAGACTGTGCATTGGCTATGTACTCAGCCGGATGCTGAATATTAATATAATATAATTGTACAAATTTATTTTGTTTCTTTGTTTTTCAACTTTGGCTCATTATTATTAGTTTTCTCAGACGTTTAAATTGTGAATATTTTATTATATTTCTTTAAAGTTTTATGCAGCAATGTTCTCTTTTTTTGAAGGTAGCCTCAACACAGTTGTTCTCAGAGGCTATCAAAAACTCTCCAAACTTGGGCAAAAATGAATTGTGATTTGGTTATTTATTTTATGGAAGTATTAATGATTTACAATAATATTAAGCTATTATTATTATTTTAATAATAAAATAATAATAGGCTATTATTATCATTTTAAATCCTCGCCTGATAAAAAAGCCACCCAATCCGAGTGAAACAAGAATTGATCTTGAAAAAAAGAGTTATAAATTAAATTTACCTCACTATAGAATTCCATTTCCATTAGGACGGGTGCTAATCATAATCAAAGATTAAAAACTTAAAACTTTCATCGTTTTGGCTGAAAATATCAAGCATTACGTGCTTATAAATAAACAAGTACGGTTCATTGTATATTATTGCATAAAGAACCAGCATTATATGTAAAAATAAATGACAGCAAATGGCATCAAACAAATTCAAGTTCTCACCTCCTACTGAGCGACTATCATAAATCTACCACCAAAGACTAAACATGCAAATTCTAAGCCGTCAGATATGAGAAACGAATTAATCGCCGGCGCGAACCTATAGATTGCCCAATAGCCCACAGATTGCGTCATGTCGCATAAGCTCCTTAATAAAACAAACTATACTCTCAAGTTTCCTAATTCTCCACAGATCTCTCTTCATTATGCGATTAAATATCCGATTGGGATGAGGAAGCCAAAAATATGTGTCTTAGTGTACGTGGAAGCGTACATTCGGAACAGACTGCCTTGTTTCCCAACTGTGAGAAACAAAACTTGCATATTTCCGCTCTCCAAACACCTTTTCCCATTAAGATGAAACCGTCTCCCGAGTACCATTTAGGAACAAGTCATCATGGAAAACAAAAACAGCAATGGAGAAAGAAACCCAACCAATCAATGAGAATAAAATAGTTCTGCACTGCACTTTTTTCATCTCAAGAGTGCAAGGCTCGTTTTTCAATTGCCTCATTCCTCCTCCGACAATGCAAGAATGAGGATGAACTTCTTACTCCCCGCTATGAAATAACAGACTCCGTTTGGAGATTGCGATACACGGATTACAACGATCTTCCTGCAGACAATCGGAACCCTCCCATGAGAACGCTATTCTATTCGAAAATACGAAACACATTTCGCAGTCTCATCATAATTCAGGCATCCCGTTTGGAAACAATTAGAGCCTGGCCACCAGCGGACTCCCCTGAGATTCAATCGTGTTTTGGTAATGAGAAATCTATTTCATTTAAGTCCTTGAAGGTCTCGCGACTGATGCTTCAATAATTGAGAAATCTTTTATTCACCGTTTTTGAGTCACTCAGGTGTGTAGTGAGGATGAGCATGAGTTGGAATATAATCAAGGCCTTGCCCTTTCCTTTAATTCTCATCGATTATGCAATTATTAGGTAATGGTAAGAGTGTATCTCAATTTTTCAATAAGTAATTAGCTCATTCAAGTCATAATTTGGCTGAAAACTCCGTGACTGCCATTGCAAAATTCACTAAAGTGATTTACTTTCTAAGGCAACGGTCGTCCTTCAACCATTTACATATGAAGCGCAAAGCATTTGCTATAGTTTCATAATTAGCGAATCGAAACAACAAACATCAAGAGAATGTACCGAAGACAGTAATCACTAACATGATCATCTCCAATTCGCTGCTGATAAGAAATTTTTTATCTGGATCCAGATGCAAACTAATTAACTTTCCCGCAGCTGAGATCGTTATCGCGTTCCATTAGCCGGTCTATCATGCCCCAAAGAGCATTGATAATTGGTTAATCTATTAAATCTTCCCATTTGAATTCTTTAACCCAACATTTTGGTTATACGAGTGAAATTAGGCGGAAGTTGCTTAACACGAGCCTTCTCCAATAAAGTCTCAGGACTGGACGCCTCCTGTTGTTTCCCTTTCATTATGAATCCAGGGCAAAAAGAAATTTGAGATGTTTTCTAAGGATATCGCTTATGTCTTGAAATGGACTCCTACGCGAGGTTAGCTTGGGTTATCATAAATTCCATGATTTAATGAGTATTCCTCACCCCAAGCGACATCACCGCGTAAGACTAAATTAATAGCTAGTTAAGCCCTGTTACAATTATGACGGTCATCAATACATCTCGTTTCCCTATTTTTAAATTTCAGTCGTCGGGGATTGCTTTAATTTTTCAATGCATTGACATTTCCACGATTTAGTCTAATTGGTTATAATAGCTATATTTTCTTGTTTTAATCACATTTATACCCAGGCTACTTTGGTAACTATCCTTTTACTGTTTGTTTACATGCTCATTTACGATAGCCTTAGAGATAATCATAGGCCATTGAGTGCACATCTTAATATTTAAGTTCCAAAACATATTTTTGCGCCACATTCCGCATAAAAAAGTATATTTATGCGTTGGAACTCATTGTGCAAATAGAAATGGGAAAGATTCCAGAATTGTATTTCATGTTCTACTTAAATAAAGCACGCCATGCCTAGAGTTTTCGGTGCGGTACGGTGGGCGATATTTGGACGATATCGTTTTTAAATATGTTCTTTCAAATTGTGTAATTGACATGACACTTCAATGTGTTTAAAACGATCATAATCATAATGATTGTATAATATCTTTTTAAGAACAAAATCTTTATATATTTAATCTCATTACTACGTAGTGTTGCTCATGTGTCACAAGGCTACGTCACAGTCTAAATAATTAAATATTTTTTTCGACTGTCTACGTGCTTATACAGCAATGAGCTACCCAAAACCGAATCGGTTCGGTAATGAAGAGAAGTGGAAGACAGAAATAAGTAGCGCCAGGGACCAGCGGAAGCAGACAACTTATGGCGATGATGACGGTGCAATTTTTTTCACTTTTACTTATGCATATCAATAATATCATATGTGCGCTATGCACGAGGATATATGAGAAAGACCTCAACCGTTCTGCCGGGCGCTCGGCTCCCTGTCACTGTACTGTGCATACATTGTATTATACACTATGCTGCATGAAGATTTGAAAAAAATGGATTCTCTCCACAACACATATTTAACTCAATTTCTTTTGACAATCATTCTCCCCAAATTTCCATACAATCACGATTCGCGGGAAAACGTTTTCCCGATTTCCTTAGTATAAACTATTTTGCGCGACTACGATGAGGTCGTGTAGTATACGGGCGTAAATACGGCGTTTGCTTTCCTCTACAGTCTTACGGAATTTTCATCTCAAAAAGTTTTTGTCTTACAAATTCCCTCCATTGCCAAAGGTTATGGTCGAGTATCTCAGAGAGCAACATTACTTACAATTGAGATGAATTTAAAATGTTTCCAGCGAATTCTTTACCGTAAATCCATAGTAAATACCTAAGAAGTATATCTTAATTTAACACATCATTTATTAAAAACACTATGCGTCATGACGTTAAAACAGACTCAGATAGTAGGTATAGACAGTAGTATTTACCTGACTGAAGTAGATGCTGAAACGTCGTAACGCGAAATATTATGACAAGTCAAGTGGAAAATTAAAACGAACTCGTCAAAGATTTGAAGTCACAAAGTAGATATACATACATTCTTTAGGCAGCCGGATTGGTAGTTGACTATGCCGCCACCGAGGCCGGAAAGTGTTTGTTTTTATTACCTTTGCATCATTCCTTATCAAATCAGTCACTGTTCCCAACTTATTTTCTCGAATTTAAGAGAGGATTTATATTTCCACTGGAAAGATTCTAGGATGACAATTTGAAGTCCGGGAGAAATTGTGATGTTTTCTCATCGCATCTGTTGGTTTAAACATATATCTAGCGCCTGCTTGATAGTGGCCCTAATGGAGACGAGATTCATTCCAGCCGAATAGAAAACCCAAAGACGATGAGGAGGAGAGGGTGAGGTAAATGAAATTTCCACCTCGCTTTTGTTCTCCCCAGCAGATTATCTCGGTTGGCCAGGTGCGTCATTACCATAGCCCACTCTTGACAGCAGGGCATTGAAACTCTTGGCGAAGCTCTGTCAAAAGAAAGCGCTTATCTCCGAATAGTGGTCTTGATTGACCTGCTTAGAAAAGTATTAATGGGAAACCATACCGTGTAGAGAGCCTTGTCTCGGAAGAAGTCACGAATTCTTCCAAGGAGCACAGCCGAATCTTCCAAGTACACGCGCAGTTAAGAGGAAGGTGTTCTCTAAAAATAAATGGGCCGGAATTTTCACCTTTGTTGGTACAAAACTTGCTAGTTTGTTATTTTCCATTGAGCGCTCACCAAGCGCCTGATCATGGATGTGCAGCTAGGCCAATTAATGGAGGAATATTATATTCTCTGCTATCCCAGTAGGTATTATGTGACCTCAGTTAGTTAGTTTCAACGTCTAGGTCTGCAGAAAAAGTTGTGTTTCGCGGGAGAACAAAACTTCTTGATTGGAAGTGTAAGAGAAGTGTTTTCCGTTCATATGTGGCTTTAAAATGAGGTCCGATGAGACATGCCTACTCGGAAAAGAGCGATTTGTCGAACAACAATTTTGATGAAGTTTACAATGAAGCAACGGACAGGACATATTCATTTATTCAGCAAAGAGGTTATATTTCATTAGGAGTTCGGGGTAATGAAAAGGCAAAAAATCCTTCAATACTAAAGCAAAAGCTATAAATGTTCTTTAACATGGGCTATGCTCCAATTGCTTCGCAATCAAGGGAACTATTAATGGAAAGAACACTTTATTCAGTTTCAGAAATAACACGAGGGAAATTTTCCAAAGGATATATGTATCTTGATATATTATTTTCTTGAAAATCCGATCCAGGCATTGCTATGGGAGCTGCAAAGGATGCAGAAGCAACTCACCGTCAACATTGCTAATTAGCTTCCCATCTTTTCTCAGTTCTTAACGTAATGAGGCATAAGATATTCATCTTCATCAGTATTATTTTGATGTATTAGATTTTATTGCTTTTGTACCCGCCCCCACATAAATTTTGATTGATTTTTATTGGATTGAAACAATTTCCACACGTTGAAAATCCAACGTTATTCAGAAAGCATACTGAAAAAATGGAATGACATCAACCTATGAAAGAGTTTCAGGCGTGACTTTGTGGAGGTATTGTATATCCATATTGATAAGAAAAAAATAACAATAGTAGTTTCCAAATGTTTTAATGAAAATCGACAATGGTTTCTACACTTTATGAAATGATCAAGATGCCTTGGTCGGTTTTCATAAAAAGTGTGGAAATTACTATTGTTAATTTATCCTTATCAATATAGTGACTTCAACTGAAAATAGTTGGAAGAGAGCTGGAGAAAATTTGATCTTTTTACTTTGGAACATTTGACCAAATGCCGGTCTCCAATAAAGGGAGTTTAGGGTACTAGCATTGGAAATGGGGGGATTGGAAAAAGAAACTGGGAATGGGAGGGAACGAAAAGTAAAAAGTGTTTTGATAGATAATCGTCTCCCTTTGCTTTTGTTGCCGTCATTAATGGTGGGAGATAGGAATGAATTCATGTTCCAATCTGTCCATCTGCGAACTTCGCTTGTTCCGTCGCTTAATACTGTTTCGATGAGGTAAGGGGGTTAAATAATAGCCCGCGCGTCAAATATCACGCAGGTTATTGGTGTTTTATTTAGAGCGGTGATTGCTGTCATCAAGTTCTTAACCTTCAGGCCACCTAAAGCGTGGAACTCTTTGATCACGAAGTCGAACTATACCGAAAAATTAACACGTTTTCATAAGTTCCTTCGCTCACTCGAGGGAGGCAAGTCGAAGCACACGTAATCGAATTATACGGGCAAAATAATAAGTTTTTACTGGCTATTTTGCTCACTCGAGGCGGGCACGTCGCAAAATCAACTTTCTTCCAAGGGAAAAGAGAAGCAGAGGGGAGGTTTGCACAGGTGCCGACTCGACACGGAACGCAATTAACATGCCCCCAAGGCAACTCCGCGACGGGATAGGTCGCACAATTGGGCTGCGAGGAGGGAAGGAACTGATCATAACTGAGGGTGACGCATTCGGCGTGGGCGAGGAAACGAATTAAAATCTCTTTGGGTGATCGCAAGCCTCCCTCCCTCCCTCCCACTAACCTCCCCTCCCCCATCCCAACGGTGAAAGTTATCTAGAGCCTACGGAGAGGGTAGAAATCGTGCCGCGGACTCCTGACGACCCGGGGATGTTCTGCGTGAAAGCCTCAGTGCCCCTCACAAAACGTGATCGCCCGCCACCCGGATAAACACCGCTGAGCAATTTTTTATGCACTAAAGAAACGTGAGTTAATCCCAGCTCGAATTTTTAGCTTTTTCACCATGATACACGACATTATAAAGATCTATCCGCATTCGCACTCATCCTCAAAATATATATCGCCCAGTGATTTGACGTAGGTACGTGTGGAAGGGGTTGATAGGACACTAGTCATCCATGAAAAGGGAAGGAAGAGGGAAAAAGGACTTGGAAGAGAGGAAAACGGAAGTGATCAGTAAGTTAATGCAAGTGACTTCAGTGAAGTGTGATAAAATATGATCAAATATTTTCTCGTTGTGAATATCGAATTATTATGTTCTAACATCCAGAAAGCTCAAGTCAAATAACCGACAGTATGTTGTAATAAATATACTAAGCCTGAACTCTCAGTCAGCGTCAAGCCAACAGGGATGAGTAAATTTTTAAGTTAACGTTAACTAGGCATTATAAAGCCGGGCCTATACATCTTGTTCTATTCTTATTGTAGACAGTAATGGATCGAGGAAAGACTTATTTTTTACCTATCATTTCAGCATTGTTCCTCTTAACTCTCCACCTCCACCAGCTCCAAATGAGTAGTGCGAGGTTAAATTAATACCCACATAGAAACTCACATAATCCAATGATTTAAATTAATCCATGCCTAGTTAGCGTGTAGACTCTGAGTTTCTTACTGCTTCCAACCTATACTACTTGCAGATTACAAGCTTATTGTTACACTCTCTGTCGGCTCGTCGCAGTTATTTACGGAGCTTGTGGCTTCCCATTGTATTTCGCGTTCCAAGCCTCTGTGAAGGGTTTCAAATGATTGCGGCATACTCGTCAAGAATATGGCCAACCAGATCTCATTAACATCTTACTTTCACCTTTTCATCGAAGGAACAATCTGTTATTCGCTTGATAATTCCCAGTCCCTTTAATGCAGCGCCGAAAATGTTTCGAATGTGTAATCTTTGCGTTCGTTGAGGAGTTATGACGATTCCCAAATATTTGACGTCATAGGATACATTTACTTCATCTACTTTAGAGACTCGGCATGGTTGTGATCACGTTCGTAATATGTGAATTTCAGAATTAGGATCGCTATCAAAGAGTATGCTCCCTTAAACGTCCGCCATTTATATTTCCCATTACCTTCTTGATAATAATAATATAATGAACGTGATCGTCATCACTGATGTGCATTCGGACGGCAGAAAAAATCTTTTATACGTAGGCAACATCTACATGTTACCCTGCGAGCCAACTCAAGGAAAATTTGCAGGAGGTGAGTTATGAGCACCATACACTATAATGTACATGTAACTTTCACCAACATGCACTGCAAAATAGGTATACCACAGATGCTACAAAAACAATTGAATTAATGTAAAGCGCAATGCTATATGACCATGTTAAGTTAAGGGTATTAAAAATTTACATCCATGTTTACAAGCCCAACCAGATGCAGTCGTTACAACTCTTACTTTCCTCTGAAACACACTTGGTAAAGGGAAAGAGTTATAACTTGTTCAGACTGTGCCCTTGCAATGGATTAGCGAGGTAATAAGCTATCATGCCGAATGGGATGTTTGGTATCAGAAGTTTGCACCGATTAACACCGATGTAACGGTATATTGAAAACGCCCCGCATCCCGGGTTTGAGCATGAGTCTTTCTCGCCCCCATATAGCCCACACACTCTCACTTTTAATCGTCATAAATGCATATGCTTTCCCTTGTCTTCGCCCACGGTCACCAGCAAGTAGACACACGCACACACACATATAGTACGCGAGGAAAGTAGCGCTGTTCCTTTGCATTATTTAGCAGTTTGCTCACTTTTAGTGGTTGCGTCAGGAAATGGAGGAGCTGGCTGCGAGGTGAAAATGAAACCGAAGAAAGGTGTTGGTTGCGAAATGGTTGCAGACTCTTTGCGATCCCAGAGCATTGTCATCCTCCAATAATGGTGGGCCGTATGACCCTGTGCCTAGTCGAAGAAAACCCGAATGGGATTTCGATTGTGACGGCGAGACGTAAAAGAATTGATCGTCTTTTTCGGAGGAAAGCAATGCTCTGAGTTTAACAGTTGAAATTAGTAGCTGTCAGGAGATTATGTTTGACGAAATGTCATATATTTTCGTCGGTAATCACATTTTGATAATAAATTTATTTAAGTGCAGGTCTTTAAATGATAACAAACTATCAGCTAAATATTGAGATTTCATTCAGTCGCAAATAGTCTCACAAATATGATTTTTAATTCCATTAAAATCTTCTAAAAAATGTCTTTTAATATATTGTAACATGGTAAAATAATGGCGACTCATGACCCTCACGCTCTTTGGAGAGTATTATAGAGGTATATAATACAGCACTTTTCATACATTGTCGTATTATCGCTAAATTTCGCCGTATTTTTAGCATGATAATATTGAATATTTTTCCTCTATCTTCATCAGGGTGATGAAGATAATGCACAGTTCAGTGAAGCATGCACAGTGAAGATCATGCACAGTTTTAACATCTGCAATATGTTATCATTGTCAACTATAGTGTAAATACGTTTCCTTCCTGGTGAAAGAGGATTCTTTATTCTTCTCAACGGGTTTTTCCGGATTTTTTTTGGTTTTGCATGCTTTCCAACAACTTGAAATTTAAGAAGCTCAAGATATTGCAGCAATAAGAATTTTAAATGAAACCTCCGAATGAACGAGTATCTAGTAAGAATTGCGATTGCGAGCACATATTTTGACCGAACTCCTAAAAAATACGGCATGCCTTATCGTTATACGCATTTCCAAGGCTTACCTGTAAACTCATGCAACAAAGGATTAAAACATTACGGGGTCATTTCTACGAAAGGAGTATCACATGTGCTCTTTTCGAAAAAATTTAAAAAATCAGAAATCAAAACAAGTTCACGGAAAGATGACGTGCCACCAATGGTATCTGGGTCCAGGACCTATATACGGCTTCGGCGGACCCACGTGGGCTCGCCAAATCAACGATCTTTATCCCTAGAGAAACCTTTCGAATGGAACTAATTCCCGTCGTATTACCATGGAAGCGACAGAAGAGCAACATAAGAATATTATTACTTTCCTTCAAATATTACGTTTTATTTTAAGTATATGTGAGTAAAACACATTCATGGAGAAGCATTCATACGTCATTGAGTGAAATTCGATTGAAAATATGTCTTATAAAAAATAACCTCACTGTGATATTTATATGAAAGAATGTATCACTACTTGATGAGAATCAAGGTCGATATAATACCAAATATGCCTATTGTTGGTCATTTTAGAATCTAACCTTCCGTAGGTAAATTCATTACGATTTACCAATGTCCCGCGGGATTTGTTAAAATTGAGCTCGATTACCGGGAAAAAGTAATACAAACGAGGGTGTTCATTGCTTAAAATCAGTAAAGTGAATGAAACAATTACAGTCGGTATAAATTAAAGACATCAAATAGCCTGCAGCACTCGAACACCATAAGAATTGCGAATTTGAACACATGGCAATTACTAAAAAGAAAAGCAATCAAGGCATGTTATTTAAATGGATCAAACGTATACTATCATATTATCATACAAATGAGAATGATTACGGGACTAAATACTGCTACTGCCTAAAAAATGAACTCATTCGGAAACCGTAATCATATACAGCCCAATGATCACCGCCAAATTAAAACAAATTATTTTCGCGTACATCATCTACATCTACATACTATCCTGCGAGCCACCGTATGGGCGCGTAGCAGGGGGTGTTAGGTCACCAGCCGTGTAAAGATGTAAGATTTTTGGAGGTGAAATGGTGACGTGTATTATGGGAGTGTATTTAGTGGAGCTCAGATTCTATTGTGGTCGCTAATTGTGCGCGGAAAGAACGAGTTTTTGTACTTATCTCTTCGGCAATGTACCTCTATTATTTTCTTACTTCTGTCAGACCTAAAGATGTATTGAGGCATCATGATAATATCCTCTGTGTCACTCTGAAACACACCAGTTCTGAATTTCTCAAGCAGCCTAAGCCTAGCGTGTAACCTCCGGGTCTCTAGGGGCTCTCACCTGAATCCCCCTAAAAGTTGTAAGACACTATATGATCGCTCGTGGCAGTTTTTAACAATGCGTACTGCTTTTCTTTATATTGTATTGTATTTCTTAGGTTAAATCTATTTGACCAGGGTCCCAAATGCTCGCGGCGTATTCGAGGTGTTGCCTAACCAGAGCGAAGTAGCATCGTTCTCTAACTTTTTCATCCGAGAGCCTTCCCAATATACGCTTCACAAATCCTAGTTTCTTTAATGCTGTACAATGTTTTGCAGCATATGCGGCACAGCATTTGCTTTCATCAGGTAGACAGAAAACAATGGTGTCTTTATAAAACTTCGTGGTCAACTGTGATGCGGTATTCTCATATGTCAACCACTATGTTGGAAGGTAGAGGATCTTTTGACCCGTACAATGCCTTACGTTCTATAACCAATGAAATTGTTATATGTGATGTGGGCTGCCATCTTAAAACTTACAAAACTAGTAAAACTGATGAAGAATGGTTTTGTTTTCATTAGATTTTTTTTCAGTGGATTGAAAAGAAGGAATTTACAAGTTTTACTTTCTTTCGTCAGAACATGGAATTTAACCGAATGCTGTCCGAAGGTGAACCATGATCCACTGAGACTTCAAGGTTACGTTTTTTAATCCGGCTCTGAACCAGCCGCCATACTCGGTCCTCAACTCGTGAAATTCCCACAAGACACCTGCGAGAAAAATCAAAGAATTGCGTATGATCGACAGTTGATTATGTTACGTGAAAAAATATATTTATTTAGTCCTGTATGCAAAATTAATTTTCATGTCTCTTTTGCAATGAAGCCTCCCTTAATCTTCTCTCGTTTATACGAACCGCAATTTCCCAATAAAAAGGTTTTAAGGTAAAGGACAATTTTTTTGCCTTGTTCGAAATAAGGATGCGGGAGAAATGGTGAATTTCCAAGTGGTATAAAAATGTAATTTTATTGGGCCAACAAAATCGCTTCGTAGTTAGTAAAATTTTGAAAAGCGTTCGGTTGTTAAGGGCTCAAAGGAGTGGTAGGAGATGCAAGAAATTCAAAGGTAAAATTGACAAAGTAAAACATATGTAAAGGATTTTTAACACGTTCCATTTAAATCAACCATATCTGGTAGATTACCCTAATATTAATTCATACTTGTCGATAGATTTTGCAATAAAATTCCGAACCATTTATTTTTTCTCCAACACAATAACTTCCCCGGAAGCAAGTATTTAGACACAACATGTAGTTCCTTTAAAATTTATTTGTAGCGTATCCCTGAAATTCCAAAAAGAACAAAAACATTCGGACTCCTCTGAATCATTGCAAAAATTTTTAATGCTAGACCTTCCCTAATTTCTCGCCAGTAGATTAGAGCATAACTCATCGTAAATAACGGATTCGTGTAAATAAAAAAGGGTTTTGAATTGAAAACCTCATGGAGGCGAAATAAAGATTCGATTATAACACAACATCGTGCATAGAGCAAAGTTAAAAATCTGTTTCCCCTAGCATGTTCCCATTCGCACATTCCTGTCAGTTTTTTCAATAAAAAAATAAGTCGCACCATATCAATAAAGCCCCATTACAAAATTTCTCCGTAGTCGAGAAATTTCAGCACGAAATGTTTACGTAATAGGCACATGCGTACTCGGTAAATAACAATGGAGGTATTTTGCCAGGTAATATTCCATTTTTTCAAAATCCTAGTTTACCATTTATTCCACCTGATTTCTATGTTTTATGGTCAACCAGCCGAAAAGTTAACTTTAATATAACTTCTTACCGTGAACCTGACACAACACCTCAGAAATCCTAAAACTACTTCGAAGATTACGTAAAAATGTCAACACTACCTAGTTCTCAAATTGTCATGAAAACTTCTTATATAATCTGCAAGTCATCTTTTGTAAGCCATAACGACAGGCGAAGATATTTCAGGGCTGCTCTTCAAAATACTTTCCAATTAGCACATCATTTTCTGCGTCCACCACGTAACGGACTAAAACGATCCAAAACAGTGCTCTGATAAAGAGTTTTATGTTAAGCGGCGATCCTTCTCGGAGCCGTTTTCAGCCACGGGCTACGTTACTTAGAGGCTAAGGAACCGCCGAGGTACTAATCAACTAGGCAAGCAACTTTTCTCTTAAAAATATATGAATTTATTACGAAACTTATAACCGAATTCTTAAAACATAGATAATTTTACGCGCAGGGTAAAAAGAAAACGCATACTAAGCAAGGATTAATCTAACTTTTAGAGGAAAAATTTGTTTATCAACATCTAAAAAAGGCAAACATTTTTAACGCAATCCTTTGCAATACCATATGAAGCACGTTTGAAATTTTTCTACCATTTATGCATATAGACGATACAGTTATATACCGATAAGAAATAAGCGATGACGCAGACTTAGAAGTTCTGCCATCGGACCTTAACAACGTTCATTCGTGGTGCCAGGAGTGGGGGTCAGAATAATTATTAGTAAATGCACCACAATTCACTTCCTGCGAAAGTCATCACACAAATTTCATACCTATACTTGGGTGGAGTAAACATAAAATCTTTAGATGAAGTAAAATATCTTTTAAGTACCTTTACTTCTGATATATCGTGGGGATATATACAAAGCATACGCGGCACAGCATTAAAGAAACTAGGCTTTGTTAAGCGTGTAATAGGAAGGTCCTCGGATGAAAAAGTCAAAGTGAGATTCTTCTTCACTCTGGTAAGGCCACACCTCTAATATTCCGCGATCATTTGGGACCCTGGTCATAAAGATTTAACCAAAACAAATTTATAAAATACAAAGAAAATCTGTGCGCTTCGTTAAAAACTGCTACAAGCGAACACATAGTGTTTCGTAACCTTTGGAGGGATTAAGGTGGAACCCCCAGAGACTCGAAGGCTACATGCTCGGATTTGCTTACTTGAGTAATTCAAAACTGATATTTAAGAGCGATACAGAGAATATTATCATGACGCCTCGCTGCAACTCTAGGTCTGACAGAAGCGATAATATAAGAGAGAACATTGCCAAACAGAGAGGTACAAAAGTTCGTTCTTTCCGCGCACAATAAGCGACCACAATAAGAACTGAGCTCCACTAAATTCCCTCCCATAATACTCGTCACCATTTCACCTCCCAATACCTTACATATTTACACGGCAAATGTCCTAACACCTCCTGCCACACGCCCATGCGGTGGCTCGCAGGGTAGTATGTAGATGTAGAAATTGATGAAGATGTGAAAACAATGGTGAGAGAGAGAGAGCTTAGGTGATACTTCTGCGATTGATTTTGTATGATATCCTTAGAGATGAGAAAGATTTGTTAGTTCTCAGTCAAAGCTTTCGCGTATGCTGATCGCAGACGTCTGCGCAAAATCCGAAGCTACGGAGGAGAAATGTAATGAGGAACAATAATGGGCATATGGTAAGGTAAGAAATGGAAGAAGAGAAGTCTCTATCTTTGTTAGTAATATTTTTAAAATATCATGCGCATGAAATGATAAATCTAGTGACGTCAGATTCCTCAAAAAAATACGCTCCCGTTGCTTGCTTGGTTGTATTATAGTAATACATATATATTATACATACATATAATACATATAATACATATAATACATACATATATATAATACACAATAGAATAGTAATACAGCGATGCATATAACTTTTACGACACATTTGTATTGAACAAAATTACAAATAATTGTCCGATTCATCACCAATTCCTCGTACGCAGATTAATTATGAGTAAAGGAAGCCCACAAAGCTACCACCTATTCGCGATCTATGACCGATTTTTGAGTAGATATAGCATTGTGTCCGAAAGCAGTCAAGTTCGAAAATCGCCAATCGCGCATATGCCTCGGGCTTAAGCGAGGACAGTCATCATCAAAACCATAATTGCGCCGTAAATGATTCAAAAGTTTGGCTTTCACGCGCGGAATGCGAGGGGTGCATGCCTACTCACTCGCGAATAACTGCGAGTCCGACACCAGTGAGACAGCGAAAAAAAGAAGAGGGGGATGAGGCGGAGCGACCTTCGACGACTCGTCCCCCTTCCACTCCGCACCTTCGGCCACCTACCGGCGCTCAAAAAGTCTTCGAGAGTGACTTTGCCCCACATACCCAACAGCCCGGATACCCGAAGAGTGGAGGGACTCCTCAGACCTTGCCGGATATCACAATGGACGGAAGACCAGAGAGAGGATTTTCTAATGGACGCATATCGCGAGGGAGAAATCAAAAAAAATCAGCACCGCCAAGGGGAAAAAAACCGCCATGATTTTGAGCGTCTGACCTTCGAACTAATTTGACTCTTCGTAGGACGAGCAGGAAGCAAGCGGACACTCCCTGGCAAAATGACAGACTAAATGTCAAGGCGAAGGTATGCATGTATACGTCAATCTAGATCACGGCTCTCGACTGGGCGTCGCTAATGACAGAGTTCATTAATTGAGTAGTCAAGGCACTGTTGATGATTTGTGGACGGTATTTCATTGCCATGAGCGGAGAACGATCCCCAGCGGAGAGTTGACTTCGGCCGACAGCCTTATCAAAGATGTAGAGAAATGCAATGGTCTGAGATGCAAAACGGTGCCGAAATTCTAATTTGACCGATATCTGATACCGATTCCTTTTCTGTTTTTAAAAACTAAAGAATACTTTCAAAAATTGTACCTAAAATTTTATTTTACCAGGACTATTTTAGTGAGGAAAACAATGATATCCTCATCTTGGTGACAATATTAATCAAAATTTTTATTTTCTATATTTATGGAAAAATAATGGCTCCCACCTGAATATTCTCTACACCCTATGAAAAAATTAATGTTTTATGATATCAGAAACGTAATATTGTTAAAATGAGGTACAGCGACGCCAAATAATGCGCAGTTTTCTGCGCTGGAAAAAGGGAAAGCGCTCAATGTCTCTCTGATCAAGTCGCGCTACCACAAGTGAGCAAATTTCTGAATGAAAATGTATTTCATAATTCATTATTCTCGAAGCAATAAATAGTCCCATTTCTCAAACGGAGGTCTATAAGAAAATTATAACCATGAGTACAGAGAAAATAATATTTACTAACTGTCAGGTTTCCTTTTCAATTCAGGGTACCCTGCACCCCTGGGTTTCGTGTCGCTGTATCGATTTACCGTTTTCGAACAACTTCTTAAGAGCGTCTCGTGAATTAATACATGCGTCTGTTTATATCGTGTCTTGATTTAGTCACGTATAACCATACGTTCCCAATATTCACTTTAAATTCGAGAGAAAATAGTCATGTCTAGCATAGGTCCAAAATAAGGCAAGTGGATTAAATTGATCATTGTCCACTGTAACCTGCCAACTGCTACGCTGAGTGAAGTCATTGAATTAGAAAGTTTGGCATAACAGTAACCATCAGAACTCCCGAGAAAACATAAATATAAGTGAGGGTATCATAGTTTGGAAAAAATGCTGGAGGCTGAATTAGGAAAAAATCAGCCCTTGCTTTCAATTTGCGCGCCATGCTATACAAACAAGGATGATCAACTTCGAGTCATTACCGAGACACGTCTTATTCCAGGGCTAGCCAATCATAGTTGAACAGTGGAGAGTGTTGATGATGATAATTTTGAATATGTAATATGTCACCAATGACGCAATGGCATGAGCCTGGAGGGGAGAAGACCAAGGGGAAGACCAAAGAAAAGATGGATGGATAATATAAGAGAGGATCTACAGCAGATAGAAGCCTGGGAAGATTGGAGGAAAATTGCCAAAAGAAGAGAAGAGTGGAGAGCCTTGGTCCTGACATCGCGCGGTCCACTGGATCACGTAAACCTGATCTCGTAAAGGAAGTAAGTAAGTAATATGTCACCAATCAGTTATTTTTTAAGAATACAAATTCATTTCTCGAGGAGTGCCGTTCCCGGAAGGCTTGGATTGGATAACATAAAAAATATTCCCAAAGAGTTTATCTAGAACACACTCAATTATTTTTATTTCTTCCAACCGTCCCTTGTTTGTAACAAGCTCCATTCACATCATCTCTTTGCTCTTCATTTTTCCGAACCTTCCCCCAATCTTACCCAGCACTTCCTCTTTGTTTTCCTACTGGTAGATTGAACTCCGTATTTTCTCTTCATCCATGTCACAAAGTATTCCACGATTTACTACCCTCCACTTTCGTCAGAGATCGCTTTAAAGTCATTTACGTCATCCAGGGTTTTCGAGATGGAGCCAGAGCTCTAAAGTATAATATTCCCATACCGGCTCCGACTACCTATTCTTATTAAACCTTGTTAATCTTAGGGACATCTGTGCCACTCTCTCATTAAATTAATTTCCACCCTGTTAGGAGTTAATGCACTAATAGTTTTTAAATTAATCAAGAGTACCTATGAGGGTGTCAAAATATTGTCCTTGCCTTTATATAAAATAACAAAATGTGAGAAAGAATCCTTAGGTTTCTATCTTTTCTTGTCATTTTCTCATGAGAATTTACCTCACAAGATTTTCTAATGAGCCTGAAGACTAACTTTATTGTACTAAAATCTATATTCACGTTTACTTGATATGGTACAGGATAATGATTGTTTATTAACAACTGATGTTATTTCAAAAAGAGTAAATTCAAGTAAGTCAACGTGAGGAACAAATTTTTCATTTTATATGCTAACCCTGGAAAGTATTTAAACATCAAATTGTCAAAATGATTATCATCAATGAAAACAGAAATGTTAGATCGGAGCTGTCATGAAGCTGAAGAGACTGGGCTTTTGACCCCAAACCCTGGGGTCAAAATCCCAGTCCCTCATGTAAAACAAACGGTACATGCACTATGAAATTTTTCCTCCATATTGCATGCATGCCATGGTAAAACACGTCAACTTTCCGGACCCTCGCCTATTTTCTAATTCTGAGCATGTTTTCACATGTGTTCACGTATTTCTTTAGACGGGCTTATGCATCGAGTAATGATGCCATCAAAGCAACACAAGCTCCATACCAAACTATATCGGAATGAACTGGGTATTCACAAATAATTTCATACTGTGGTTTACTCAATGGCAGGAAACCAAGGAACCTCATTGAAAATCTGTGTGATCGCTCAGGCAATATTATTCACCAACTAATATATGTATTACACAGGATAAATTGCTCCTAAGAGCAAGAGTAACATAACACCTCCTTAAACTTTAGCATGAAGATTCTTTAATCTATAAAAATCCTGTTCCCTGTCTTAAGGATGTGAGGTCAATTTTTTCATTTGATTTAAATAACGGAGAACTCGCCGCAAATCGCGAAAATAATCTTTATATAGGCACATACAACGTCCACTTCAGCTGTAACAGCTGCCCCCATTCTGTAGTACAAGCAGTCAAAGGGATACGTAATTTGTTATGCGAAAAAGTTCAACTATACCATGTTTAAAGGAGCTGTATTAATATGTATGCAGCGATTTTTTTCTGAGGTACGGGGTATGCAAAACTAGAGAGGCAGAGAACAGCGAAGCTACAAAATGGACGACGAAAAGCTACATTTAGGAAATGTTATGCAAGAAAAATGAGAGGAGAGCATGTGACAGAGGATCAGAATCCGTGATGAGATCTCATTTGTTACAGCCTAACAAAGGAAATAGGGTCTATGCAATTTTTTTCTCGGAACAACAATGAGCATCATACTATATTCAAGATTTTTTAGTTGATAATTGTGCTTAGGAGCATATTGATCTGACATTTTTGGACTCGGCACTAATCGTAGGAGAGCTACACACTCCGAATTCGTTATCTACATACTACCCTGCGAGCCGCCGCATGGGCGTGTGGCAGGGGGTGTTAAGACGCCAGCCGTGAAAAGGTGTAAGAGATATGGTTTTGGGAGGAGAAATGGTGACGTGGATAATGTGAGTGCATTTAGTGAAGCTCAGTTATTATTGTGGTCACTTATTGTGCGCGGAAAGAGCGAGTTATTATACCTATCTGTTCTGAAAGGTATGACTCTTATTTTAACGCTTCTGTCAGACTTAGAGATATAGTAAAGCGTCACGCCTTTTGGCGTTTGGCGTGGCAAGGTCTGTGGATATAGTGGATGATATTCTCTGAGTCGCTTTGAAACACACCAGCTCTCAATTTCTCAAGCAAGCTAAGCCTAGTGTGCAGCCTATGAGTATCTAGGGGCTCCCATCTAAATCCCTCTAAAAGCTGCGAAACACTATATGTTCGCTCGCAGCAGTTTTTAACGAAGCGTGCAACTTTTATTTGTATTTAATTATTTTTTTGGTTAAATCTTTATGACCAGGGTCCCAAATGCTCGCGCCGTATTCGAGGTGTGGCCTAACCAGAGCGCAGTAGCATCTCTTCTTTGACTTTTTCATCCGAGGACCTTCCTATTATTACATCCTTTAAGAGAAGTGTTAGGAGCTTGGTATGGATCAAAGATGATTTGAAAAGGAGAAAAAATAAATGTACGCGTAATGTCATCTGCGGCTGGAAGAGGGTATCCAAACTCTCCATCAGGGGCGAATTAAGGTCGTTGTTTTGAGGGGTCGGCTCAAGGGGTTTAGAGAGCAGAAAATACCTTGTGATGACCATTTTGTTCTATTTTCCTGGAATCATGGAGGGAGGCTGACCCCTAAAATCAACCCTCAATCGGCCCCTGCCCACCATCACAGTTGATACGGCAATCCGTGGGCGTAGCCAGGATTTATGTTGGGAGGGGGGAAAGGGGGACAGGACATGAAATGCATAACAGATACCTACTCTACACATTTTTTATTTTGATTCAATATCCAGGTTGATCCCTTATTCTTTCATTCTTTATCCTGTCCATTTTGTTTTTCCTGTTCTCGATCTGCTAAATTTCATTTCGCATTCCTGCCATCAACTCACACCCTTTCTCTTCTTTGTCCATATTTCTCAAGGATACGTCAGGATGGTGACAGAGTATGTCCTGTAGATAATCCCTTTGTTCTTTCGTGGGACGTCCTTGCCCTATACCAAGCTCCTGACACTTCTCAGAAATGCTTCTACTAGCCTACCCCTTCCATTTATTTCTTTATTAATTCTTCCATTTTCTTCCGCTACACTTCCAAGGTGTTTGAAAATTTCTACCTTACCCATTGAAAACAATTTGGACATCCACTGTTGACTTGCTATGCATATCACAGCTTCACCAGAGCCCTGTCAGCCGTCACTTTCGAGGTTCCTACAGGGCCTTCACAGCTACCGAGCGGGTACCAGGGCTCACGAAGTCCCCACTGTACATCATCCCAACAGGCAATCCTAAACAATGCTCCGTTACCCATCTCCCACCACAAGGAGGAGGGGTTGGACAAAAACCTGACAGTAATGGGCGACTGGAATGCAGTGGCGGGGGAAGTATGAAGTGGGAGGGTTCGGATTAGGAACAAGGAATGATTGCGGTGAGAAGGCAGTAGATTTCTGTTGGAGAAATAAATTATAAGTAACAAACACTTGGTTTAAACACCATCCTAGGAGGAGGTACACATGTATAATGCCGGGAGACACTGGGTGACATCAAATTGACTACATCACGGTTCAGGCAAAGATTCAGGAACAGTGTGAAAAACTCGCGGAGCTACCCAGGGGCTAATGCGGACTCAGATCATAATTAATTTATGATGAAATGTGATAACTACCTTCTATCCATTGTTCCCTCATCCCCCTTTAGACATAGGGGATGAGGGAACAATAGATGAAGATAATCTGTGGCCAATGATACTCTACAGTGAAATAGAGAAAGCACTAAAAGGGATGAAGACTAGAAAAGCAGTAGGAGAGGATAACATAACTTCGGAGTTGCTAGAGAATTTGGGAATAATGGTAGACAGGCTTTCTCCAAACCTATTCGTAGGATCTACGGGGAAGGAGTACGGCCGGAGAACTTCGCAAAAACGGTCCTGATTTCTACCCCGAAGTTGAAGAATCCATCAGAATGCGAGGAATACAAAACAATAAGCTTGATAACGCACGCAGCCAAAAATTTCCTTAAATTAAGAAAAGGTTGGAGAGTAGGGCAAAGTTCTCTTTGGGCGATAACTAGTTTGGGTTTCGGAAGAGAAGGTCAACTTGGGATGCATTTTCGATTATGAGAATACTTATATAAAGAAACAGAGTATGACCAGGATGTTTTAGCTCGCTTTGTAGACTTTGAAAAGGCTTTTGACAGAGAAAAATGGAAAAAACTAATGGAGATACTCGGGAAAATGGGAATAGATTGGCGAGACGGGAGGCTAATCCGAAACCTATGTCTGGCGCAAAGGTCACGGGTGAGGGTAGCTGACGGTGAATCCGGATGGGCAACTATGGGACTCCGTGTGGGGTAAGGCAAGGGTGCCCATTGTCGCCTTTTCTTTTTAAAATTTATGCTGAGAAAATGATAAGAAAGGCATGAGAAGAACCCGATGTGGGAATCAAAGTGAGAGGAAAGCTGGTAAAGTCGATTAGATTCGCGGACGATTATGCGTTGGTCATCCGATCTTCGAAGAAACTACAAGTTTAAGTAGATGCTTTATATATTCAGTACGGGAAATTTGGAAAGGAGAAAAATCATAAGAAAACGGAAGTAACGATATTCCGTCAAACATAGAAAGCGAGGCAGGTCATAAAACTGGGAGGACATAAAGTAGAGCATTTTAATTACTAGGACGTAGTACGCTAGAATAAAATGGCCATAGTGATAAAGACATAAGGACGAGAGTAGCGTTAGCACAGGAGGCGTTAGAAATAGAAGGGAGCCGATGACAGGGACCTTGGGCAACGTTGAGAAGAAGAGGCTGGTGAAGAACATGATATGGGGCAGTTAGGGGCAGGAGTTATATGGGGCAGAAACGTGGGCCCTCAGAAATGAGGACGTGAATAGGCTGCAGGCGTTTGAGATGTGTTTGTGGAGGATGGAGAAAGTGCAGTGGACAAAAAAGAAGGCTAACGAGGAAGTATTGAGTAGGGTGGGCGAGGAAAAGAAACATCTGAATAAAAGCCGGGATAGGCAGGATAGCTGGCTGGAGGAAGTAATAAACGGCGATGGGTTACTAAAGACTGTAATAGAAGGATGTTTGGCTAGCGGGGAAGGGCAAGAAGGAGAATAGGTTTTATTGGTGGAATGACGATGGGTAGATCGTATGCAGAGGCGAAAAATAAATGCTAGATATAGATATGACCTCGAAATTGTAAAAAACCAGGAAGATTTGCTCCACCTTTTCAAAAAACCTACTTTACTGGTAGAATACTTAAAACAAGGAGTACCTTCTGTTTGAGGCTTTCGCAGCGCTGGATTGCAGTTCTCTCCATTGTTTTCGGGTTAGCTCCGTCAAGTTTTATTCAGATGACGTTTCGTGGCCTATGCTGGCCACATCTTCAGATCAGGTCTGAGCCACGAGAGACATAATTATTTCACTGCTGTCGACTTTACAAGGCCTGGTTGCTCAATGCGTTAACCCGTACGAGTTATTGCACGAATGCGCGAACAGGAAAATAGAACCTGCTCTATTTGATTCATGCATTCATACATGAACATGTACGGGTTAGTTTATCGTGTAACAAGGCCTTAACACGAATATTGCATTAATCGGAACAGATTTTCAAATTGCGCTCGTGCCACTCAAGTAGTCACAAACAAAAGAAGAACGAAATTGCCATTGCACTGAGAAATAGGTACCGTTTTAAATGGTATAACTGGTTCAACTTTCCGCTTATGGTATAAGTTCAATGAGTCGCAACTAGGGCGAAAACTCGGAACAAGCTCAGTTCACTTTAAATATTACCTTTTTGTTGAATTGGCCGTGTTTCATTTCGAGTAAATTGAGCGAAAATCCGTGCTATCCTTACCACTTTATATCTAGTAAACTTTCAGGTCGTTGTGCTAGATTCAGTAGATTGGCTGATTACCAAACGAGTGATTTTCCTTTTGCAGTTATTCTTGGGGTATTTCGCAGAATGAATCCTGCTGCGCTTCAATTCATTAAGGCGGAATATGTTTCTACTTCTGCGGGGCAGAGTCAGATCTCTGACATGTTACTCAAATTGGAACAAGATCGAAATAAGGTTCCTAGCACATCAGAATTAACCCTTGCCGTCTACCTAATGTTATCGATAGCTGGTGTCGTGGTAAGTTGCTCACGTCTTTCATTCAAAATTCACAGGTTGCGTGTTCGGCAGCTTCATTTGATTTCAACTTGAAAAGAGTGAGACTTCTTTCCAAAGCAGAAAAAATTCCGGATCGAATCCAAGGAGTAGTTTACTGGATGTCGAGAGATGCCCGCGTGCAAGGTACCTTGTGGCTCCCATTCAATGTAGTTCTGAAATATTTTCTTTGCATTACGTTTGAATTACTGCTCTTTCTCCTTTCAGATAACTGGGCCTTGTTGTTCTCGCAGAGACTAGCGTTGAAACACCGAGTTGGGCTCCATGTATGTTTCTGCCTTGTTCCTAAGTTTCTTGATGCAACCATCCGTCATTTCAAATTTTTACTTGGGGGTAAGTATTTGCACGAGTTTGGAAGAGGACTGTTGTGGAAGGATGCGTCATTCATTCCTAAAGGCGGATAAATTAGTCAGTTTTTATAATATCTATCCAGAATTTTTTTTCAACTTTTATTCCACTGTTTGTTGGGAAGATTTTTATGGGGAGAACTGCCGTTAAAACTTCAGTATGAATGAAAATGTGCCGCCAATGTTTTGCCTGAAGCCTGCTTAGTGCTAAATATTCAGCCACTAGACTGATGAATGGACGTCGCACTCCATTTAATTTCTTTCTGATGGCATTGTATCAGAGCAAATAAAGTGGATGCAGGCTGTGAGATTTATGTAATTTTTGCTATGGGAGTTGGCAAACGTGGAAATGTTGGATATAGTTGGGTAGGAAAGGAAGTTGGTGACAGATGAGGACGAGTGATAACACTGATTGTTTTACATATTAAAAGGGAAAAAATGCTGAATGAGGTTGGTGAAGGGAGGTAATATTAGGTGAGGAAGAGGAAGAACATTTGGTCTTATGGACTGTAGAAAGGAAGACATTGTGAGGATTTCAAAAGAGATGTACTGTTGGGCAAAGAAATAATCATGAGTTGGATCTCGTAAGCATCTTGACATTATGTAGTTGATGTGGAGACTGTGCATTTCAAATACCAGTAAATTGTTGAAATGCCTAATGATTATGAATTAAATCCCAATAGGAAGATGATGCATTTGCCTATTTTACAATAAGCTCCCTACTAATTAAACACCTGTGAGACTTGTTAAATGACTAATGTTGATTTTTTACATGTCCAATAGTAAACCTTAACATAAATACAATTGAGTCATCTGGCATTAGTACTTGTTAGTTTGTTTGAGGAAAATAAAATTACTTCTTTGTTAAACTTTCCTTAACCTGAAGACCATCAGCAAACTCCTTCCTTGGCAATCTAGACAGTTGCGTTGTGGGCTCCAACCTGGGAGGGGACTCAGGCTATGGAATGAATTATCATTAAGGCTTCCACTGACTCACTTTTCTCACATTTAAGTTCTCACTTTTTCGAAAACTTGGTTACTCTTCTTACTATTTCTAAAAATGCTCACTTTTTTCGCTATTTTCTAGTTATATTAATGTTACCCTGTCAGAAAGGCAAAGATGTTGAAAAGCTCCTTGCATACAATTGTTATCAGGCTATTGCTAATACCCTTTAGGATAAAATCTTCCCTGCAGAGATAGCCTTTTTCCTGTATGGTGTTTAAGTATTTGAAAGATTTTCAAAATTTTTCCAACATGATCTGCCTATGATCCATATTTTGTATGAAGAGGTTAGAGTCTATATTTCCTAATGCTAAGTAGGTTCTGAAAGCCAGAGCTGCTCTCAACCAAGTAAGAGTGCATGAAAGAAGCCTTCTTTCTCAATACCAACAATATTATGGAAATCAGCAAAATTGACATTGGTACAGATGCCGATAGACTTCTTGTCAAACAGGAATGCTCACCTCTCCAGAGTTTGAAATTTCATCAAGAAGCTTTAAAACAATATGAGGTGGGTGCAAGCCACCTTCTTCAGAAATCAGTCCTGTGGAAGGGATGAAAGGCTCATCACATGAAATGCTTGAAGCCTTAAAACATCAAGGAAAGCTCCTCGTAGAACATTGTATACATTTGCAAACACCGATGGAAGCGGACAAAGATGGCCTTCGAGACGAGTGGAGATTGTTGCAGCTGGAAACCCTTCCGCCATATGAACCTGGAACTAGAATTGTCGATTACTGAACCCAGATATTTACCAAGGCAGATGTTGCCAGTGATCCCAAGTATCCGTTTGTAAGCAAAGTAGTGAAAGCTGCCCTCTGTATGGCCCATGGCAGTTCTGATGTTGAGCGAGGATTTCTCTTTCCAGAAATCAGCTTTCTTTTGACAGGTCAGCTATGCTGGAGAGTACTCTTAATGCCAGGTTCAACATCAGGGATGGCCTTTGATACTACAATGGCATCCCTGAACATGTACCCATGACGTAGCAGCTGCTCAAGCACGCAGCAAGTATAAAGAGCACCAAGAGGCTCAGCGGAAACTAATAGAAGATGAGCTGAAGAGATTGCTAGAAGAGAAGAAGGCTCGCCTGGAGAGGCAAGAGGCCACCCAGTTAAAGGAACGAGAGGCACTGGGCAAGTCTGCAGGATGATCTGCATGCGATAAGTAATAAGGAGAGCGCGAGGCTTCTGATCAACTAGTCAATGAGGCAAAAAAGAAGCTGGAGGAGGCTATTGCCAAAGAAGATATGACAAAATTCAAGATTGCCATAGATTTGTTGGAGGGGCACAAACACTGTGGTCATGGGTAGATGACTTGCTGATGAAGATTGTTGTTAGTTTGGGGAGCCTTCGACAAGACCTCGTGCACCTAGACCTTGATAGGTCCATCGTGCCAACCCAGTGTTTTAACTGGCTGCCACATGCAGACAAGGGACTAGAGCATCGCGGTGAAGATATTAATGGTCACCCATACAACCCTCATCCGGGCCCAACATTGTCTAACTTCCGTGATCTTACAGGAACTGGTGTTTCAATGAGGCTAGGCCCTTGCCCTAATTTGCTGAAGAAAATGGAGCCTTTGCAAATGAAAGTAGAGAAGAGGACATTTTGTCTACTTGAGCAGCTTTAAGAATCACGAAAAGCATCGGGATGTTGAATCCTGAGGTAGAGGCAGACCCTGCCGATACTAAAATTATTATTGTTTGTAATAATTGCCTTTTACAATTGATCTCCTAATCTGTGGTACATTATGTAACTTATTCTTATCTATTTTGTGCCATTCATCTGTAGTTTAGATTTATTTTTATGCTTTCTAGAGTCTGAAATACATGTTGTCACTGTCCAATTCTTTGTAGTTTTTCATCCCTGTTCTTACTGCTTTAAAAATGAGTTCCAGCTTAAAATATTGCAATATGTAGGGTTTAAGTCATTACTAGAAGTGTAACATTGGATTAAAATTGCCAATTTTCTCATTATTTTCTCACTTTTTCCATATTTTCCCCTCACTTTTTTGGCAAAAATTGCTGGAAGCCCTGATTATCATGCAATGAGAACACAGGACACTAATAATATTACTATTTTTTTCAAATGAAAAAAAGATTAATTGACCATTGTAAATATTGTGATAATTCAAAGAATGCTCTGAATTTCCAATTTTTTTAAATTACTATTTTTTTAGACAAAAGGTATATTCAGCACTTCTGTGTTTCATTTCCAAGTCTTAGTAATTAAAATAAGGTTAATATTTATTTAATTTCTATAAAGTGAGCCTCCACTCTGATAAATTAACACCGTCTTCAGATTAGGTTGTGTGTGTGTAACCTTTATAAGGTATTGGTTAAATGCTAAGGAGGCTCTGGGTGTTTTTAAATCCAGACCTGCGGAAATCAAGGGAGCCCATAGAGGCTAATTTTTAGGGGATAGATTAGTCAGCTCTCCTGGGATTTGAATCCCTTGCAGGAGTGCATCAGTATTGTGCATTGGATAGGTGGAGGTGTTTACATCTCCTAAGAACCCACAATATTTAATATTCTAATACCTTGCTGAAATAGCTGGAAAAATTAGGATGCCTAAGATGTCTCTAAGAACTAAATTACCATTGTTTTATAATGGTTAGAGGCTAGCATTGAGAACAGGGTGGTGAAGACTTCAAAGCAGTTGGCTCTGGGTAAATTGCCTGAGTTTTTCTTCCATTTCTATGAATTTATCTGCTTAATTTTTTACTTACCTTGGGCAAGTTGTTCACTGTGTACTAGCCAGCTAACTCATTCACAAAATTTTAGTAGTATGAAATGTAATGCTGGATCCAGCCTTGGACTCTTACGAATTTGACATTCATAACAAATAGCAGACACATTAGTGACATTGTAGTGATTGCATTGCTTAAATTACATAGGTGATGGTACTAGACCTTCTATGAATTTTGGAAACATGAGATAAGTCATTTGGAGAGAGATTTTGACTTTACCTATCATGAAGTCATCTTAAATAGTTCCTTACTTGTTTACTTAGTCTCTGACTTCCCCAAGCTAACAGCAGCTTCTTCATGTTTACTCTATCTATTTTAGTTGCTTCTTGAGTTTCACCTCCTATTTTTTCCTCCCCTTTCATTTCCAACCATTCATTTTTCTTCCTCTCCACCCAGCCTCCTTCCTCCACTCATTTTTTCACTCCAGACAAAATTTCTGTCAATGTTCATCCTCTGTCTTCAGAAACTGGGTTTTTGATTCTTTAAATGATGATATCGATAAATTAAAAGTTTGCCTTATTTTTGGTAATGCCTCATAATTACACTCTTAGGTCACTTCAATTCACAAATTAAGTATATTGTTGTTTTTTTAAGGTCTTCATGAAGTAGAGACGGAGCTGAAAAAATTAAATGTTGAGTTTCATCTGTTGTGTGGGAAAGCTGATGATGTTTTACCAGAGTTTGTGGAGCAACACTCTATAGGAGCTGTCGTCACTGACTTTAGTCCACTTCGCACTCCATTGAATTGGGTGAAGTCTTTTTCAGAAAAATTAAATCCCTGTGTTCCTTTCTGGCAGGTAATTCTCAATTAGCCCTTTTCTGATTGATGGATGATGTCCTTAAGAGCTTTTGGCTGATATTAAAATTTAAATTACTTCTTTTCCTTCAATAGTGTTTGTCGGGGTCTCAAATGAAAATTAATAAGGACCCTGATTTATAAAGAAATTGAAGTTTTATTTTTTCCGTTAATGGAAATTTATCCTCTTAAATATTCTATTTTTTTGTTAAAATCATTAAGTATTTTAATGAACATCATGTTAGGGAAATAAAATCCCTATGTATCACACTAACAAATAACAGGCTGCAATAGCCTTACACATGTCTTTAGATTAAAGGTATTTTGCTATAATAAGTCATAGATCTGAATTTAACAACTTAATTTATCTTAAACCTGATTTCCCAATTTTATGATTTTCTCTTATTTTGTATGAAATGTCTCTCTCCATATCTCCCATGTAACTTGTTAATTTTCGCTAGTTAATCATCAGTTTGATGTTTTCATACCATAGACATTGAATTGATAAATGTTATACAAGTTCCCTCTAATGGATATTGATTAAAAATTTTACATATTTAATGTTAATTACTTTAAAAAACTAATGTTAATTACCTAAAAAAATTAACACTTTGAATCGTTTGAGAGGTAACTAGGCAAAATATAAGCCTTGTTTAAATGATTATGAGTTTGTAATTAGTGCATTCTATTAAGCCAACCTCAGGTGCATTTTAGTTTCTGTTACTTGTTTTAGCTTAAATTTAATCTTGAGCTACTTAAAATATATGTACACACCCCCTAGCTAAATATGAAGTAACCTCGAGATGTTTTGCAGGTATCTTCATCTTGAAAAGTTTATTTGACTTTATTTTGCTGTCTGTAGAAAAAGAAAATCTTTCATTGTTTTTTAGGTCCAGTCTGTAACTTTTTTGAGGAGTAATGTTAGACATCACTACTAGAAAATGCCTAACATTCACGTTGAAAATTATTTACCAAGTACTCTTTTCACTTTAATTACCAACTTTACTACCACTGGAAGGCTTCAACATTTAAGTGTTTCAAGATTTCAAATGTTTCAAAATCAATAATGACAGTAGTTTTTCTTAAAACCTTGATTGATAAGTAAGAGTAAAAATAGAACACAATTAATTGTTCATCATGATTTGCTACATCTTTTGCCCTTTGAAAAGCTTTGATTTTCTCCCATTCTGCCTTTATCAACATTTTGGAGCTGAAACACCAACAGTTATGATGACATTGATTATTGAAATCTTGATCTAAGACAGCTGTTGTATATAGAGTGAACATCCACTGTCACTTAAATTATACTCTAGAAGTAAACAACAGACAGACTGTTTGGCACTTGATGGTTAATGTTGCCTAGACTGTCAGCCATCAAGATAGGTGAAGATTACAGTCTTGCCTAAGTTGATGAGCCAATGAGGAGACAATTGACCCTTGCTCACAAGTTCCAAAAGTTACATACTTGCTTTCCTGGAAACTTAATATGGTTGATACCCAAGTTATGTGTACTGATCTCTTCTAATATAACCCCTGAAAAATTACCTTGCCTCTTGATTAAATGTAAGAAGTCCATCATGAGGTGATGAATTAATTTAGAACTAATGCATCACATCATTACCTTCAATGATCTCAGTATTTTATATTTTGTCTGTAGTCATTTTAGTTGGCCTATACTTCCACTGAATCTGGAAAAAATGGTTCAGTGAGTTCTTTGTATGGCTTAAGTTCTGTGTCCTATGTGCCATCATCCAGACTACTATCTACAGCCCATGTAAATTCCAACTAATTCACTTTCAATACATGGGTGCAGTCTCTTCAAAATTGCCTCTATGTTTCAAATACATTCCTATGAATTCTGAAGGATAAATGTGTGTGTTCAGCATTAAATTTGCATCAAAAAACATTTGTAAAAGCAATATCACAGCGGGTAGCCTGATGACGTTCTTCTTGTCAATCAGCTAGATGCAGTCTTGACTGTACCCTGATCACTCTACAGATGTTTGAAAGTAACAGAAAAAAAAATTCTCCAAAACCTCACTCATTGACTGGTTCTATACGACTTTCAAGTTACTGGGATATTCCACATTGACTTTTTTTTAAATTTGCAAAGCATCCAGCATTAGGCATGATTTGGGCTATATTTCTACATATTACATAATTCTTCAGAAGTAGAGGTGTTTCTTAACCTAATGCATTGAGTTCACAATCACTGATTTAATAGCCCTCGATGTAATAGACCCCATTTTACGATGTAGTAAAAATTCATTAGTGGGATTTACTATGAAAGTCCTGTGGCATTGGTTACATTCAATAAGTATCAGCCTATTTCACTGGGAAAATCAAGCAAAAATGAACTAGCTCATTTTTTTATTCTACTGTAATTTGGCAAGGGATGAATATTTTGCAGAAGAATTGGGCATGGCTAAAAATCCTGTGAAGCAGAATTTGTCCTGCGTATGTGGTTGTATGAGTAGGGTTAAGGGGAACTCTTAGTCTAAATAGACATAGAATGACCTCGGTGTGTGTTAATGATAAGGTTACAAAAATAACAATGGAATGAGTGTATCAAATCAATCTTTGTATTTTAAAATGTTTCCTTGGGGTCTTCAGCTTTTATCAGTTTAAATTAATAAATACAATAAATGTGAAAACCTGACTCATTTAAGGTCCACATTACTGATGACAAGAAAAAAGACTAACTTGTAGTAATTTTTACAGGGAAATTCTATATGGTGAAATGGAAATATTCTGGGTCCCAAGAACTTCTCTAAAGAGAGACTTAACTGTTGCCTTTTTTCATTAATACTGTAAAATGTCACAAATTGAATATGTCCATGTTCTTTGAAGTGGAGCTCCATGAAACTCAGCCTTATTTAGCATTGTGGGGAAAATCTGCTTACACCTGATAGAGCCTTTTGGCCCCTTATTGTCAGGCAAGAGGAGCTCAATTGTTCATAAATGTGGTAATTTATTTTGATTTATGGTCTGCAGGAGAGGCTGGCTGACAGAATGTCTCGGTAATGCAACTTATCCCTGCTATTGTTAGTCAATGATGAAATAATCCTAATTGCAGGTGGATGCTCACAATATAGTGCCAATGTGGGTTACCTCTAATGAATTGGAGTATGCAGCATACACTATTCGGGGGAAGATTAAACAGCATCTGCCGGAGTTCCTTACACGTTTCCCTCCAGTAATCCAACACCCTCATCCGGCTGTGATAAAAGCTGAGGTAAGTTCTGTCCTAGGAAATTAATCTCATATTCTTTCATGATGCACTCATTCCCTACCCTCCTACTTTTACTACAACACTTCTTAGATTCCCAGAATCAATATGATAACTTTCAGGATAAGTATAATCCCCAAGTTTTGCCACTACTTCATAAGAACTATGAGGTGGGGAGGAGTAAACTTCTCATGCCATGATTTTTGCTCCCCCTCAATCTTCTTAATTTCCTCTTTCATTCTTCAATCTTTCATAAACATTAAGCTAACATTCATAAAAATCATCTGATTTTCAATTATTTCACCATTTACAGTCTTCATACCGTTTTTCTTTACATTTTATTTGTGAGTGATTGTTGTGAATTGATGATTAGATTATCTCCTTTTATGTGATTAATGCATTATAAATATAATTTGCTGCTTTTCGGAAAAGCCTGTTGACTGGGCTGCTGCTGAGGCTTCATTGCAAGTGGATCAGAGTGTAAAGGAAGTAGGTTGGGCCAGTCCAGGAACTAATGCAGGCCTAAATTCCCTGCAATCCTTTGTAACAAATCGACTCCACCTTTATGCAACCAAACGCAATGAACCTACTGTTAAAGCTCAAAGTAATTTATCACCGTGGATTCATTTTGGTAAGTTATTGACCTACATTATATGACTAGCTTACATGGAATTCCTTCACAATAAAATGATGAATTACTTAGTTTTAAGATCTATTACGTTCTTACGACCTGGGTTTCATCGATGCATTGCATCATTATTGCACTGATGATGCTGCGAAGTGATGAAACATGGGTCATAAGAAGATACTAGCTTCCATTGTTAAGTTCATTGACAGCTACAGATTTGCAAGTTAACTCAGTAGAAAATGTTCTTCATTGTCATGACTGTATTAATTGTTTGAGCCTAGTATGTATTTTCCTTAAAAAATATACCAAAATAAGTAAAAAAGAGACAATGGTACTGGAATGAAATTCTTCTCACTGGAAATATTCTCATGATGAGAGAAGTAATTGATGAATTATGATGCATTTACAGGGCAGATTTCAATACAGAGATGTGTTTTAGAAGTACAGGAAAAAAGGTCAAAGTGCCCAGAGAGTGTAGATGGGTGGGTTGAGCAAGCAGTGATACGTAGAGAACTTGCAGACAACTTTTGCTACTTTAATCCCAATTATGACAATTTAAAAGGAGCTGATAAATGGGCTGCAGACACACTTAACCACCATAGGTAGGTGACTCGAAATTTTACTGTAAAACATACTTATGAAATGCATCTATTGATTCATGTTGTATGAATTTGGTTTTACCTGTCAATCATTTTATGAAGGGCACATGATGATAGATGAGTTGATACAGAATAGTGATGCAATATGCTGAGATGTTTAGTGTGAGTGTTTAAATGATGTTTGTGAGCGACATAATTATTGCAATGAATTCTTTTCCTAAAAGACTGTTTTAAATCGTGAATTATACAGCTTTAAAAAAATGCATGATAAAGTAATAAAGACTTGTCAAACAGTCTTCACTGCTGTTTGCTGTGGTGGGTTAATACTTTCAAGTAGAATAAATGTATCAACATTCAAAGTTTCAAAGATATATATTGGCTGGTCAAACAGGAATGTATTTTCTGTTTCTATATGCTCTTAAAAATGTCTTCTTTAGGTGATATACATTAATTTCATCCATTATCATGTTACCTCAACATGAAGCATGGCTTGAATGGGATGGCAAGTGTGGTGAATAATGGCAAATTCCTGTATGTAGACTAGGAAGTATGTTATTCTTTTGCAGCTCTCTAAAGTACATATATTTAAGCTGCTACTGGTCTTCTGAAAACTGAGTTGTGTGGTGTCACCATGCAATCATCGGCTGGTATAAACAATTGCGCTGCTTTAGTTTAATGAAATTCTGAGGATATACCTACATAATCATTTCCAAATGAAATACTGTAGAAAAAAGGACTCTTAAATAATCAAAAGACCCTCCCTGGAAGAAAATTTACAGCTCTCTTAGTTCAGTGATGGATGACATCATTGCAGAGTTATAAAAGCATTCAGCTAAGAATAGGAGGATCCTGGGTTCATTTCTAGGATTATGTCCACTTGAACCCCTCCATCTAAATTACTCATGGCACTATTTACTTGATGTTGAAAATCTTAAGAAAACTGCTGGTAGCTTGGTAAACTAGCATATTGCTTTACTAATGTTGTATTTTCAAGAACACAATATCTACAGGTTTAGGATAATGGTAAAATATGGGATTTGGTCAAGTTTCAGGACTGGATATCAGATGTTGGATCATTATTTAGGGGAGATGCTGACATATTTATGGTGAATGTAGTGGTGGGAGCACAAGAGTGCACATAATATATTTTGCACGTGCCCATCAGCCTTACTGAACAGTCATCAAATCCTGTTTTCACACCCTATGTGTTTTTTAACTTTCCATATCCAGATTTAAAAAAATAATTTGGTTTCCAACAGTAAGCTCAGACAAAAATAATGAAAGGTTTAGTGGTAGAAATGATGTTCACTACTCACAATTGACTTTCATGTGAGAATGGAATGCTTGTTAGAAGAAATAGTTATGTGAGTTCATTGATAAGTAAAATATACAGTATCACTCATTATTTTATGACAGGAAAATACAAATGGATTTTAAATAGCCTTACTTTTATGTTAAGGAACCATCAGTAGTGGATTGGCAGTAATGGAATATAGGCTGACAAAATGTCAGTTTTGGATTGAAATGGAAAACTGATTATGTCCAGCACTAGATGTCATGTTGGATCAAAACTGATCAATATGCACCGTTTTAGGGAAGTGGAGTTAATTGATTTGTGTATATAATACCTACAAGGATTTTTCATCCACCTTAATCCTTGTTTTTCAGTAAACAATTTATTTTCTCAAAAAAATGTCTCCTCATAATTTTTAATTCATATTACATAAGCTGATTAATGAAGAAGTACGATCTGTGAGTACGATTGTCATGTTTCCCTTAATTTATTTCAAATCTTCCATTGCATTTCAAGATAAGAATCTGTTCAGGATTGTAGGTTTGATGACATATGTATGCGTTTTATTTGCTTTATCCCCTATTTGCAGTGTTTTATTTATTTATGTGTTGCAGAAAAGATAAGAGGGAGTATGTGTACTCACTCTCTCAGTTTGAGGCAGCACGAACTCATGACGATCTCTGGAATGCATCTCAAATCCAAATGATGAGGGAAGGCAAAATGCATGGCTTCCTTCGAATGTACTGGGCAAAGAAGATTTTGGAATGGTCTGAAAGCCCAGAGGACGCACTATCTATTTCTGTATATCTTAATGACCGGTACAACCTGGATGGCCGTGATCCAAATGGATATGTGGGTTAGTATGAGTCAATCAAATCTGTTCCTCACGTAATATAGGGCTATGAAATATTAGGTTAAGATATTGAAGACTACTGTAATTGAGATACTGATTCTCATTTAAAATATGATATTTTTATTACAATAGCCCTAAGCTATTACATATTACAGTAAAACCTCTGTAAATCGAAACTGAAGGGACCAAAATTTTGGCACTTCCTCATAGAGAGGGTCACATTAAAGAGGTTAGATGGACTGGCATTTTAAATGGATATTTGAATAAGTTTGGCAAAACAAAAGAGTCAATATCTAGCAATGGCACTGCACAATACCTCTCAACAAAAAAGTCATCTGAATGCATGCGTAAATGTTGTTGAGCATATAAAAATTAACTTAACAGTAACTCAAATAACAACAATAATGCAGAGGAACACTAGTATAAAAACCTTTTGTGACTTTAAAGTTCTGTTATTAGCCGGTGATGTTTAATACAGACATTTCTACATGATCATTCCAATGCAAAATTGCAAAGTACCAAAATTATATGACATAATAAATATATGTTCAGGATATGGAATAATACATATTAACCCTTTGAATGTGGCATGACATATCACGTCATTGTATTTTTATGTTGGTTCTGATGACATGCCATTACGTCATGAGTATCAGGAGTGTTGCAGCTTTTCTTTAGGGGGGCATAGTGAAAGTTCCGTAGTGAAAACTGGAACACTTACAGTACCCTTGACATGATATCACATCATCAGCACCGGAATAAAGATAACCATGAATTGCTATCACATCATGCCGCACTCAAAGGGTTAACTTGGTCAAAAGGAATATGGAAGTACTCATCGAAATAAATATGAGAGTATGAAAAATATTCAGTTTATTTATTATAACCCTTACGTTAACATTTTGTCAAAATAGGTTGCAATGTCTCTCTCTTTCATTTTTGAAATATATTTTGCTCCAACAGCTTTCTCTACTTTATTAAGGAGGCTTAAATTATCACTACTGTTTTTGATGTTTAGGAAAAAACACTCCAAAGTTCTTAAAGCCTCCTGAACCTCCTTTTTATTTGGAATTAGAATACTATCACTTCGAAAAGTTCTATGTTGCAAGTTTCATCTTGAAAAAAGATTGCTATTTTGAAGTAGCAAGGTAATGGTTCACCATGAGGTCAGGTTACCCATTCTATTTATGAAGGATTATGAATAAAAGAGGTACTATGTAGAGAGGTTTCCATATTATAATACATTGTGTATGGTTGGGACTTTGCCATCATTTTCATATCAAGAAGTTGACGAAATAAAGAGGTTCAATAGGTCGAGGTTTTACTGTATAGGCTTTCAGTAAAGGTTTTGCATTTAACACTTGCTATGCTCATTTTTATAAGGCTAGCTATATTTTTTTCTGTTTTATTGACTTACTTGTATAGAATGACATCAAACTTTACCGCGTTATATAAAAAAATTGTAGATATGTTGGTCGTTCCAATGCACTATGAATTAAAAACTAAACCTTGTATTCTATTCCACCAGATAAATTTGACGTCAGGCCAAGGAGTATGCCATTGTAGCCAGCAGACAGGCTATCAAAGAGATAGGCACACGCATGTATAGTCAAGTAAAGATGAAAGCTCTTTGCTCTCCATGATGCAAATCAGGACTGTTGATCGAGTGTTGAGAGATGTTAGATGCTTCAACCAGCCAGAAAAACATTGATTACTTTTGGTATTACAGGAAATGAAACAGCAGATGAGTTAGTAAATGGTGGATTTCATTGTAACACTATTGGCCATGAGCAGGGATGTTGAATGAAATGAGACTCATGGTTCCAGAATGATTCAGAGTTAGTTTAGGTTAAGATCCAGTTTGTGGAACAGGACAGAGAGAGGAACAAAAGTGGTTCTAAAATTAAATTGGAATGATAATATTTTGAATGAAAAAGGAACTGTTCCAATTTTGGTTTAGGCTAGGAAGATTATTATAAAAAAAAGATTGATTTTGCAATGAGCCCTGCAGCCACGTATTCTAATTCGGGTATTTCGGGTGCCAATGTAGCCATTTCATCATGTTAAGTAAGAATGGAAGGCCACAGAAAGGAAGCAGTTTTTTTCATGCAATGAATTAAAACAAGTAGCTATAGAAGTAAAGGGTGTGTTGTGTTATTTGTTGAAATGCAATCTTTCATCAGGAATGGGCGAATGTCTGATGGCCTGATTGGGGCTGATCTTAGGGAATCGTCAATGACTATTTTCACATACTAACATAGAAAAAGCATTTGCAGGGTGATTTTTAATGGCATTCTCGTAGAGTAAGCTTTAAAAAATAGCAATGATTGAACAAGCAGAAATCTTGACAGCAAACATCTTACCTGTTACAACAATTGATACCTAACCAACGTTTGCAACAGAAACTTGTTATAAACAATGTGGAATATAATAATAGCTAAGGTGGCTTCGTGCATAAAATTTAAAGTAAGTTACTCTGTTACAATAGGGAATTCTCCTGAAGACATTTTTTTGCATTCTTTAACTTTTAGTCACTAAAACTTCGTAAATATGCCTATATTAATTTATATGCAGTGTATGCAAGATTTTTTCTGTATTGTTGGTGTTTCAATTAATATTTTCATACTGTTCTCTAGAATTTTTTACTGTAGCGGTGCCAACTTTAGAGTGTTACCCCTTCCCTTCACCTTATTATTCCAAACTACTCCCCTCACCCCCCATTTAATGAGATTCCCTGCCTTGGGTTTGGAACATCAGTTTTGGTAGGTAAGTAATAAAGCAAGAGCCTAAGAGATTTGACCCTGCAGTTGACCTGAGTAGTGAAGTGCAGGTCGTAGACCTTATTGGATAAGTTAAGGAGTGTGAAGGATGAGAGGGTTCAAAAATGTCTCTGCAGCCACCTGAAAGAGAGATAAGTGGTTTTGGCTGGGATACAATGAGTTTATGGGCACATCGGTGCTGAGGGATGGAGGTCCGTTTTGAAGCTTGAAGGGATAAGGAAGAGACCCTTACCACTCGCCACTGGTTAATCTGATATGTAGAACCCAAGGAATAGGACAAGGGTGGCTGTTAGATTACAGGGGGAGCTTTCAAGCAGCAATGGGAAAACTTAAATTCCTTCCCTGCTTTTTCTCTTTGTCGTTTGTAGTCTTTCCCAAAGATTTTGTCTGCATCTATATTGACCACTGTATGTGCTCCTCTTACATGACTAATGCATCATTTAGGCGAGATCTTGACAGAGGAGAGGGGATGGTGCAATGCACTCCCTCTGGGTTCCCTGGCTTATGATGATTACCTGAAATCAGCCCTGATCAGACTTGGAACCATTAGTATGAATGCAAGTCCATTTCAAAATTAACTTGAACATAAACTGCAAGTGAAAGAATGGTTCTGGAACTTTATATTTTGTCCTATGTCCACTTTCGTTCTGTTAACAAAACTTCAGTCTAGCTAGATATGTATAAAGTACCCTTCAAAAGTAAAACTTTATTGAATAAGAAAGTTTATAGTTTTGTTCAGGGATGAATCATCCATTGGTTCCAGTTTCATTCAGCATCCCTAGCCCACAGCCAATAGAACCCACACCTTGAGATCTGACCATCAGTGCATACCCTAAGGCCAGCTAGAAGGCTCTATGATAAAGATGGATGACAAACAGACCTACAGGTCTAAGTGCCTTAACACCCTAAATGGGTAATCACATAATAACCTTAGAATGGATTACAAACAGACCCATACAAATTGACCTATAGTCATGTTTTCATGTCATTCATTAATATTATTTAATTAATTAATGTTAGCAAATAACTCATTAACTGGTTCTATTAAATAGGATTTCCTCACTTCAGAAGACATTACATGGGAATTTGATCAAGTATGAAAGAAAAGATAAATTTACTATCCCTCAATGTTGTGTTGCATGGGCAGCCCTCCCAGAATTATGGCAAGGTATAATTCATGAAAAAAATATCTCGAGAGACCCTTCCAAGTAAAATAGAGGTAATGCATATGTTATGCATCAAGCAGAAAACTTATAATGAAGTGGTCTTCATCACTTACTTGAGTAAAATTAGTAATTTATTTTTATATACAAATCTGGTTATTCAGCACTCTTAAATTCAATATTTTACATGGTCTTTTTTCAAAGGTGCAACTTTCATTGTCAAATTTAATCAAAATGGGATTTGCTCCTGGGATTTTATAATACATTTACAATTTAGGGAATGTCTCCATATCAGCTCCCAATTCATGAACCAGCAGAATGGATTACAAAACAAACCCATCCAAATTGACCTATAGTCATGTTTTCATGTCATTGTCATTTATGTTATTTAATTTTTCCAGGCATAATGTGGTCAATTTGTGGAATACATGACCATGGATTCCCTGAGCGACCCATACTAGGGCGCATTCGATGGATGAGTTATGAAGGATGCAAACGCAAATTTGATGTTATGAGTTTTGTGTCAGGCTATGGAGCCAAGAAGTACAGATATGAAGGGAAAAAGTAGAGAAAGCTACTTGTGTTGTTCATGATCTACATAGTGATGAAAATTTTTAACTTTTTTAAAAATTTTTGACAACACTCCACATTTTGCTTATTTCTTGCATTTTCTAGCTTAAGTTCAAAGAACAACAGCATTGTGTTCAAAGCTAAAAAGATTGCTCGTTATTTTGTTGAAATCCTAATATCAGATCCACCCTCTTACTTTTGTTACTTAACTGCACACTCCTAATTACCCAGCTTAGTCCATTATGTTCATCTAAGGTCTCCTTTGTGTCTTTGGAACCTGCTTCCTTTAGAATGTTAGATGAGTGCATATCAGGAAGCAATGAGATAGATCTCATTAGAGGGATTTTCACCAATGAACTTTGTCAGAACTGATCAAGTCCAGCATTAGATCTTCACAGTTACAATTTTGTATCTATTTTCAGGGATTTGTATATTTTTACAATGACTTTTTATGGAACTTTTTTCATGCAATCATAAACAGAAAATTACGATAAGAATGAATACTTAAGTTAATTTATTTGCCAGTACTTTTGTTTTTATTATATGGTGGAGGTAACCTCTCCCAATGCCTTATAATGTCTGTGATATTAATTAGCAGGAACAATGAAAGACTAATGTATGACACAAATATTTCTCAATGACTTTGTTACCTGAATTAATAATAAATCTTTTGTTTCCATATTGTAGTATAATTCTTATTTACATAACCCCAGCAAACCTTTTTTAGCCCAATTATTATGCAGAATTTTTTACTCCTGAACAATACTGAGTCCATGGGTTCTTGAGGCTTTGTTCAGGAAAAAATGGCCAAGGCCATGGAGTTGACAACACAACTTAGAGAGATCTCAACATTGAAATGGTTTTATTAGAAATATTCATAGTAAAGACATCCAATTTCCAGGATTGTCAAGGATCATTAATTCCTACGCCTTGAATAAGGTAACACCGAAGGGATATTTTGAATTAACTATAGGAACCAGCTGTCCTGCACCACTCTATAGAACACCCTGTCGGTTAACTTAGCCTTAAAGTCACCCAAGACTAATTGAGCTCCTATGACTCCAATTTGAAATTGGTACATGTTTCAGAATAAGTTACCAGTTGTGAGAAGATGTTTCAATGTGTATGAGGAATTAAAAATCCATCAAATTCATTGGAGGTAATTCCATTGCTTTTGGGTTTCACTGCATTGTGTTACATATCTTGTTGACATTTCGTGGCCAATGCTGGCCACATCTTCAGGTCAAGGACCCTGATTGTCGATCATCTGGTCGAGGACCCTGATTTTGGTAAGTTTTTGTTCAGTAGACTTTTCCAAGTGTTGCGGAGTCTGTGCCCATATCTCCATTTAAATTGTCCTTTACTTTTTCTATTTCAATAGCCACCAGGATGAATCGAGGGAATTAATACTTTTCATTGGCCAGGACTCATGCATCACTAATCGTTATCAGACTGCTGCTGTGAGGTTTTTCTTCTTTTTCCATGATTTTTCATCCAAATTGTTTCAGCCCAATGACTCAACTCTCCTCCATTGATGCAGTCTTTTGACAGTGCAGATAAAGAAGTTCAGTAAACTTCAAAGAAAAAAAATCTCTCTTTTATAATGTAGACCTCTACAAAACCATCGCAAGTTTAATAGCTAAATCACTGTCAGACACACAGTTATCCATGCTCTCATAGGGCCTCAACTTTGCCATCACTCCTAGCACTGTTCCTACTGAGGCATTCATCACCGGCATTGAGTCTGCAATAGGAAAACTTCCAAAGGACAAGGCTGAGGACATAAGGGAAGAGACTGCACACATTCTCTATAGATCAAAGCCTCCTGTGACCAGCATCACCAGACCAGAATGAAAAGCCCTGAGAAATTTTAAAAAGGACAAGAATATCCTTATACTCTCTCCTGACGAAGGGAATGTCACCATTCTCCTGTCCATACCCAATGGATAGAGAAGGACCTAACACCCACGGTGGGGTTACTTACGAAAGAATTTATAAAGCACTCATCCTTCACAATGGAGGAGCAGAGCTCACTCTTTCCTTCGGCACCCAAACCAACTAGGCTCTACACCTACCCAAGGTTCATAAGGGAAGGAGTCCAACTATGTCCAATTGTAAGCACCATTGATTCACCAACCTAAGCCATTGCCAAATGCATGGCCAAGGCCCTCCGGCCTTTCACCGGGCAATCGGACTTTTGCACAGAATTCCTATCACTTCATGGAAATAATTAAAACCATTCATCTAGGACCTTAAGACTTAATGGTTAATTTCAATGTAGAATCTTTATTCAGCAATAATCATGTAGATAACTCTTGAAAAAATTCAGCCCATGAAAATTATCAGGAAGTTTACTGAAGGACTACCAGGGGACTTCACTGAGATAATTGAATTCTGCCTGAAGAATTCATACTTTCAGTGGAATGATTGCTATTACCAACAAGTTGGCAGCACCACTATGGGGTGTCCCCTCCGTCACCCATACTGCCCAATATCTTCATGAAAGACTTTAAAAGATGAGCCATTGAGTCCTCTGCTAAGAAGGCACTTTGGCTGAGATACCAAGCTGATACCTTTGAAATCTGGCAACTTGGCATGGGATCCCTTCACCACTTTCTTCTACATCTAAACTCTCAGCATCCAGCAATTAAACTCACGATGGAGATTTAGCAATATGGATGCCTACCCTTCCAGGATGTAGAAGTATTGAGCAATGAGGATGGATCTCTAAGTCACTGTGTCTATTGAAAGGAAAGACAAACCCACAGATATTTGCACTCCTCCTCTCATCACCATGCTCAGTTAAGCATAATTTTCTGTCAACTTCTTTAGTTTTGAACGAAAATAATACAGTGACACAAAAATCTTTCTACAAATAATAAAATTCAGTTCACCATATGCTAACACATCCTATGAGAAATAGAACCATAAGTGATGTAAATAGGATATGGCATCCAAGAAATTATTCCAATTAGAATCACCTGGCTAGAAAAGACTATGTGAGGTTTAGCAGCAAAAAGTAAAGATATCATTCCAATAGAACGGCAAAGTGATTTCTGACAAACATGCTTTTAAATCAAAGCCATTCAGCTATCATCGATGCACCATTCATCAAATAGTAATTAGTAAATTCCATGCAAATAAACTCAAAGCCTCAGTTCAGAACATATTTTTAACACAAGACCGACTCCAATATGTTTGAAAGTGTGAAATTTCTAATGCGAGAAACTTTCCTCCAAATTACATGAGAACCAATGAACTATCATCTATTTCATTAAAATAAACCTTGATATCACCATTAAATCAATAGAAAATAAATCTGTACACTCTTCAAGACAAATTCTCAAATATTAAAAGAAAAAGCGTGATTACTCGACAGAGGAAAAATCATCTGCCTTGACTAGGAGCCTCAGATCCCTCAATCTTTGCACTGAGGGCTTTAACCAACTATGTACTAAACTGCCTAGAGGTAGCTCAGTATACATGGAGCTGAAAGTTTCTCCTCCAACGATAGAGGAGAAACTGTCGTCATAGCAAAGCTGTCATACACAGCTGTAAAAGAAGATAGGATGTCACGGGTAATACTGTGGCTAGTGGGTGATATCCTGTAAAACTGTAATAGGACTAATGAATGATAACTTCAATAGCACTTGTTACTTTATTTCACCTATATACATATTGCTTTATAGAGTTATATACCACTGTAAATGAACACTAAAAATTTTGGTACCCTCTGTCACTCGAGCGCCCAAGGCTGGTTTAGTAAAATTATCAAATTTTGAGAAAAGCAAAACTTTCTAAAACTTGATTATTTAGGGCAATAAGGGGTGGCAACAGTTTTAGATGACGTAAAATTGCTACCAGAGATGGAGCCACTTTTGGATTGCTTTACTACAGAAAGAATTCACAATTGTCCCACCCAATACTAATTCGACACTGAATTTCTAAAATAAATTTGTGATAGAGGGAAAAAAATAATAAATATTCAGAAATATAGCATTTTTGATCAATTGAACTCTTTAGCACCCTGAGATTTTTCTGGATGAAGTACTCAAGTATGCAATAAAATTCCCCAACATTGGTAGATGATGGCCACAACTAGACAGGTAGCCTGAGGTTTGTCTGGGTTTAGGACATGCAAGTTATTTCACTAATGGCAATGTATTCAGTAACAAAATTTACAATACCCAGAAGAGAAAAAACCTGGAGCATCATAGGCAACACTTCTTCAATTCTAAACAGGCAGTAACGATTTACTTGAATACTTGAACCATCCCATTGTGTTTTCCAATATGTGTTCACCTTTCTCCATGACAGAAGCACCAATAACAACAAAACCCACCATGACCACTCATGAGGACTACTTAACCAACTACTATTTCTGCTTGCTCATCTCCTTAGCTTTCTCTGGCTTTGGAGGACAGATATGGTGGCCCGATGAAGCAAATGCATGAGCAGATAAGATTTCTGCAACTTGCTTGGTCTCAAGCAGCATTCGAGCTTCCATAATCCAATCACATGCCACAACCCTTGGAGCTCCTTTCAGCAAATTCATGTAACGCAGAGCTTGGGCAATGTCTCCTCTGTCCAACCAATATCTGAAATCAAGAACATTTATGCATCACTTACCAACATCTTTAAGTGCTCTAATTAAGTGAACTTGGACAGTCTTACAAAGAGCAAGTCAATGCAAATTATGAGAGAATATTTCAAAGGTACACATTCCAAATATAAGAGAAAGTATGAGGTCCCAAAAGAAACCAAACCTTCAAAACAGCCCACCAAATAGAGATGTGCCATACGGCTCTGTTTAGTAAACAGTTCAATTTGATCGAGTTCAGGGATTACAACTGTTCCAAAGAACATAAAAAAGAGCTATCACAGCATTCCAAACAAGGGGGAGGGAGAAACTTGAGAGTGGAGTGTTTTTATAATCAAAATCGCACATTAAGATTATCAATATGCTCACAAAATGAGGTGAATCCATACACTCCAACTGCCCCAAGTCAGTTGATCATTTACAGCAAGTTCGATGAAAGTAACGACAATTACATCAGCCATAGTACAACTGTTAACATACAGAATCTCCAGTTCTTTAGGATTAAGCTCAATGGAAGTCAGGATTCTTGGTGCAGACACACTAGCTGTGGGATACCAAGGGACATGAAGGATGTCTACAAATAATGGATAATAACACAGGTTAGACATGTCCGCACAAGTTGCACTTCGGCTTTTTTCAAATTTAGGTCTGTATCATATAAGTATGACCGGATGAAACAGGAGGTGGAAAAGCAGCTTTATGCTCGATATGACTCAGCATTAGTGCACTTTGAGATTTTCTAATGAGGATTAGTGAATGAACTTGCAAAGAAAAAGAGTGATATTGCAAATGGAGATGATGGAGTGGAAAAGGGGGAAGGTTTGTCGAGACGCATGGAATAGCACGGGATGCACACAGAAATGTGTAGAATAGCATAGAGTCAGTCAAGCCTGGGTTGCCAATTCAATATTTTCCTGGATATCACCACCAGTTTTCCCGATTCTATCTTGCCACACGAGATAGTAGGAATTGAGTGTAACTCTGCTGTCTGGAATAGAGGGTTTAAGCCACGTTTCGGTCACACATATGATGTCAAAGTTGCTTGTTTGAAAGTGACAGCGGAATTCATCAATATAAGAATGCAATGACTGACAGTTAACAAGACATATGCCAGTGCCATCCAGAGAGACTTCAGTTATATTTTCAAAAAGAAACAGGAGTTATTAGATCAACCTCTTAAGGCTGGTGTTGACATGGACAAGAATACACAAAACTCTAATAAATCTCTTTAAATGTTCATTAACCCTTTTATCTCCAAAAGTATTCATCCAGCATCCGTCTACACTATCATGATCTCATTAAATTCTACAAGCATGTCCTTCACTGACCTAATCTTGAGAAGATTATTGAATTCTTTATCAATAGCAGTAGTCTCATGGCTGCCAATAAGGTTTAATTCAGTGAAATGAATTAATACTCAGACAAAACATCTACATAGAATGTTGGTGGCAATGGCAACTTCTGTATCCAACATGTAATACCCTTACTTCTCATTAATATTTACGCTTCCACATTAGTTCTCCAAAACTTTCACGGGATCTCAAAAGCTTTGATAGTGATCACTGAACTGATACTGAAGGCATTAGAAACTGGGGTAGCTAGATTATCAGCCACAAGTAGCAGAGGTCCTTACATAGAGCCAACTACACTTAGTTGAGATGGTGCTACGTCGAAGATTGGCAGGGAGGAGCAAATTAATCAAATTTCCACAATTTTTCTTGATTTCCTTTAGTGTGAATTTTTATTATTGCTGCAGGACTTAGGGAATTCTACTGAATTTGAGATGGCACAAATTTTCACTTAAGTCTTCATTCATGGGAGTAAGCAATGATATGGCTGGAAAAAAAAGTATTTCTTTGGCAACAATAAAATAATAACGACAGGATGATGTAGTAAAGAGAAATACATTTTCCCCTATCTCTGCTCATGGCTCCTCATATTTTGAGTTTAACCCTTAACTGGTGACGAGCGGTCTGACAGACCACTGCAATTTTTAAATTATGAATATTTTCGAAATTCTGTAGTTCTTATTACCTGCGTATTTTTGTCTACTAAGGATGGAGTATCCTAAAAATTTTATAAATTTATTCTGTATTTCTGAAAAATGGCATTTGAATTCAATGAGTGGTCTGCGAGTCCTCACGTCACTAAATTGGAAAATCACCAGTCGCTATGTTGGTGGATATGATTTCAAAAGAGGCTAAAAAGGCAAACCTATGTGATTGCACAAGAATAAGAATGAATATATCCTTGTTTGTAACATTAGATAGTCACGCAATATGAATAATTTATTTATAGATTTTTGGAAAATACTTTCGGTAAGATAGAATGTTACTCATGACGATGCTGATGACGTTTGGAAATTTAACGCTCCTAGCCCTATAAATGTGAAACATGCAAGAGAATTTAAAAATGAAAATGCTTTTCCATCAATGTCTTAAAAACACAATTTGACCGGTTTTGGCCTTTTCAGGCCATTATGAAGATTACAGAGTAAAATACCATGAGACAGCACAGTTTATATAAGAGACCTCAAGGAGATGGAGATGGCTGAAAGAAGGAGGGGGGGGTGAGAGGTGAGTAAGTTTTGAGAAGGTGATTGGGCAAAACTGCAGGGGAAGGAACAAGCAGGTGGTGATGCCAGGCTCAAGGACTACGGGGATGGAGGTGGGGGTACTGGCACAGAGAACAAGGGTGAGGCGGATGAAAGGGTTATGTCATTGAGTAGTTTATCACCATGCACATTGTAATATGACAGAATTTCAAACTTGCCAACCATTGATTTTATGTTAGACATTTTGTTAACAATAATAATAAAACCGCAGTTCATTGCCTACTGTTGTGTCATTATTCCTTTACTTCCAGTAAGCAATATGCAGATCACGTATGTTGGGAGAATGACTTTGAATCCCAATAGCACATGCCCACACCTCGCTTGTGTTATTCGTGTCCTTCTTTGGGTTATTGACCTCCTGTTTAGTCTTTGGAATAAGTGCATAAAAACAACCAATTTTACAGTTGGAAGAAATGGAAAAGGGCAAGTAAAATACCGGGAGGCAAACGTCGCACTGCGAGTGCCGTTGATAGTTTAGAAAACCATTCAGTTTGGAGTTTTGCTAGTGGTGGGAAAACTGGGGTAACTCCCGGTGGCCCCTATTTATTTTCCATGCCCGTGAAATGTAAACACCCGAATGGGCTCACCGTCCTCCTGCCTGGCAGTTGTCTGACATAAGGACACACCCCGATGTGTGTGGAAGGGAATTTCTTGAAATGTCTAAGCACGGAGGGTAGAAAATCTTCTGATCTTCTCATGAGTGTCCGTTTTGATGATCATGCGGAAAGAATGGCACAATACAAAACTGACCAGGTTGCTCCGATTTCCAATTTATTGTGCTCCCTAATAAAGAACTCCCAACGCTGCTATTCATTGGGCACCACATCTTGCATTGCAGGAGCCGTTGCCACTTCAAAATGTATATCCCCAGCAAACCAGCCTAGTGTGGTTTGCAAATGATGGGCTTGAATGATGCTAAAAATAGTTATCTGCATAATGCGTATTTATAGGTGGTAAAAGACTGATGGATTAGGTTTGTTAGAGTAAGACCAAAAGTCATCAAAGCCAACTCAATATGTTCTTCATCTCTCATCATCAGAGCAAATCATGGGGTCCCATAGAAACATCACAGTGGATAATTGGTTCACATCTATTGAGCTGGTAGAAAAGTTAAAAGGAAAGGACTGCCGTACGTTGGCACAGTTAGAAAAAATAAAAGGAAAATACCTAGTGGATTCGGGCCATCTAAAGGGCGTATAGTGGGCTCTTCACTGTACAGTTTTTTCCACTAATAAGACTCTAGTTTCCCATATTCCAAAGAGAAATAGTGCTGTTTGTTTGGTATCCTCAATGCACCACAGGGAGAGCAACAATATCGAGTCAGGGAAACCAGAAATTATAGCAATTTTAATGTAGCCATGGGTGGGGTAGATACACTCGATAAAATGTGTTGAAATACTCATCCAGCCAAAGGACAAGGAGGAGGCCAATGACAGTGTTTTTCAGACATTTAGATACAGTAGAAACTCAAAATTGCAAAATATTGATTTTACAAAGCAAAATCTTCGGTCTCGACCAAACAGATATCTAGATGTATGTAACCATATGCGATGTTACGAAATAACGAATTTTAGAAATTGCGAACTTCTGCCCTTGGTCCCAACGTGAACAAGTTAACTCATTTTTACCAATGATGACGGGTCACAGCAGCATTTTTTAGGGCGCTCCTTGTCAAAATGAAGACATTGATCATCGTTGCCGAATATATTATGCACTGAATGTGACTTATATGAACAATAATACATTTTTCAATGCTGTAGTAGTAAGGATGACTTTTAATCAAAGACATATTATATCATAAAATATGACACCAATCAGATGAAATTATTAGTTATCACAAGTCTAGAGTTAGCGACAATGAGGAAAAAAAAACTTGAATTAATTGAATATGAACACTCGACCAAGAAAAACTAATTGCTACCACCAGCATTTTACTCTCAAGTTCACGAGTTACTCTTATGGCGAGTCCAGAGTTACTGACAACAAGTAAAAATAAGTGAATTCATAGAATACTAGCTTACATACTCGCCCACGGGAGACTAATTGCTACTATCAGCCTTTTACTCTCATGATCCCTGGCATTTTTTCGTACCCCTTTTTCCCAAATATAAATCCTTGACGAGTATTCCTATTACAGAAATCATTTGCTGCACATGTGTGCTCAAAAAACTTGAGAGTTCGGAGATGATGCCATGGCGTTCGAGCAGTAAATTCAGTCTTGCATATCACCCAAGGAAGCTTTTTCTCTCACAATTTCAGACTGATGAAACTCAACTTGCTCCATGGCATAATTAATACCGCTGGCAATAGTTATCATTGAAAGACTAACTTCAATTAACCGTCCTGATTGAAATTTTAGACATAGTCATCGAGCAAGGCTCTTTGTAAGCATTGCCCTTCCCCTCTTCCGTCACCAACAGCCAAGAAAACCAGAGAAAATATGAGTTCACATGGTTCATTAGACCACTAAGTTTGATGCACATAAATTATAAAGGATGACTAGTTCTGGGTGAATGTGCAATCAATGGGAATATACACTCAAGCACCCATACATATTTATATTGGAAAATGGTGTACCTTCTCCCCTTTTGCTCCAACCTAACGATCGAAAAAAATATCCTGAAAGAGAGCTCAGCTGCATTCCTGCAGATTGATGAAGAATCTGATGTGTTTTGTAGCTTAATCCTTATTAGAGATTTTATAAGAATAGGATAAGTGGAACCATTCTGAGACACCAAAAGGCACGCTGTCGGAGAGGGAGCAGAAATCCTCATCAGCATTCTAGCCCAATTGGAGGTAGTTTCATTTTTTTCTTTGGTCATCAGATGATACCCCCCTGAAAGACATCGAGTGTGGGGGCTAGTTGATACTTAGCCAGTGCGGAAGCAAGATACGAATTGGCCGGCATCTTTGGGTAGGGGCATTAAGGAAAGGAGTTCCGAGTGTTATACAGTCATGGGCATGGAACTATCAAAACAAAAGAAAAAGAGAAGGGTAATATCGTTGGAGAAGGTGAAAATGATTCAAGTAGTTGAATCAAATAAGTTAAGTAAAAGTGTTGTGACGGTAAAGTTTGGGGTGTCATTGTCAATGCTTTCAACAATCATCGCCAACTGTGCTTAAATTCTAGTGCAAGTGGAGGAGGGGGTATCATCAAAAAGGAAGAATTTATGTGGCGCTAAGTTCACTGAAATTGAAAATGAACTTTACGCCTTCTTTTGCAAGTGTAGTTAGCAGCAAATTCCAGTAAATGGCCTGATCATTAAACAGAAGGCGGAAGAAATTCCTTTAAGCCAGAAAATCGAAGATTTCAAATGATCTGTTGGCTGGCTGATCGATTTCCTATCCCAATTCAACATTGAGTCGCTGAAGATATGCGGAGAAGGGAGTCATGGACTGAGGTACCCTCAAGAACAATAATTAATTAATTATCCTGGAGAGTGGCAGGATTCCCTCTCCCAGCACCTGACTATCCTGTTCCTGAGGTTAGTCTTCAATCAAACTATGTACCTTAATTGTGAATGAATTCCTGTTAGTGCCAGAAACAAATAATTATTTGTCAATTTTAATGTTTAGGAAGGAGTACAGGATGAAATTCCTATCGAGATAAGAGGTTTGGCAAGTGATTTCCTAAATTACTCATTGAAAGCTGGCAGTTCATTGGCTGCAATCCCCAGCAATTATTTGTCGATGGATGATCTACAGGCTTGAGTAGATTGAACACTACAGCCAGCAACAGTAGAGCCTGTGGCAGGGCCCAGTAGGGAAAGCAGCGATGAAAACAAAAATGACCAAGTCTTGATCTCTCCCAAAAAGAATGAAGCTTTGCTCACTCTCAATACATTCCATCAATTCCAAATTATTAATGATGTCAACTCCCAGTTCAGTTTGCATCTATCCTAATTAGAGGCCATTGTGGAAGCGACTATAGAGCACAGCAAAGTGCAAAAATAAATATCTGATTTTTTGTTAAATAAGTGATTCTGTCAACAAGAACTGAAGTATATTTTTAATAAACATGCATTCATATTTCCTCTTGACCTATTATTCACTGACTTCCTTTTCTGAGATTGTTGGAATGGATCAGAAATTAAGGAGAAGCAAAATGGAAATTCCCGCCCATTCCCATATTCTTTTTCCCCACCCGGCAATCCCCACCAGGAAAATTCACCCAGCTTTCCATCAATGCTGCTTCAAAACCTCAGCTTACTCTCCCCAATCTTATTTCTTTCTCACTTGCGGCAAACTTATTAAATGCTTCCCTTCCCTCCCACACTGGTCATATTTCTCCCTCAAGTGGCCCTCTGTGTCCCCCTTCCCTGCTCGAGCACACCCGCTCTATGGGCACGAGCCATCCCCCTCATACTGAAGCCTCCCGTGCCAGCCCTCCAGAAGATCAGGCCCCTTTGTGTCCCCACACCTCCCACCCGCTCAATACTAGGTCAGGATGCAATGTCTCCAGCTGGCTCTGCAGACCCTCCAAACCAACTCTTGGGACCATAAGAAATCCCCCCCCCCACACTCTCAAGGAATTTGTGCACACCAGTGGGTCTACCACAGCCAAAATATTGTTTTGTGTGCATATCTTGATTCATGATAAAAAACCCCCACTCTCAAGAGCCATGTCCTTTGTAAGAGGGTGAATGGAGTAACCCCCATAGCAAAAGGTAAAGGAGGGCAAGACATCAGATTACAGCTTGGTGTGTGGCCTGACCTGGAACTGCAAGGCTCAGATGAAAATCTCATTGCTTGATCATAAGGCGAGGAAAAACAATAAGCAAAAATATACTACATGTTGATTCAATACTAAATCTTTATATGAAGCCTGAGGTTTAATGAATGAAGATCAGGCAACCTAGTCTGAACAGAACCACAATTGAAGCTTCCATATAGTAGAGTGAAAAACAAAAATTATCGATTAGTGATGTTAGCATCATTAGTAGCAGATTAAGTGTAAAAGGAACTATCTGACCTTCACCGTTGAAGTGCATGGCTTGTATAATAGACTTTTGAAAGGAGGTATACATATAGCTGGACTCCTCTAGAGGCTCTTCTTTCAGATCCTTCATCTCTGGAATAACCATGCACTAATGAGCTGAATCCACGGGAGAATAATGATTGCTATTTCGCGAAATTAATGGGCATGTCATTTTTTGTAAAAATACATAACATGCATGCATGGCATAGAATCTGCGAGAGAATATTTTCACTGTCTTAGCTTAATATAGGTACACATATCATGCCTGACACAGAGCATATAATTTTCTTCTATCGAAAATATATTCCTCTGATTTTTATATCCACTGCAAATGATCACGCAAGTCATACACTATCTTAGTGTATGCATAAATCAATATTACTGGTATTGCTATACATCGCACACACCAGAGTTACAAGTTCTCTAGTCAAGAAATGACAGAGATATATGCGCTATGAAGCTTCCTAGGCAGAGTCCCAACTGTGCAAAATGTTTGCAAACATGCTTAATTGCCTAATCTCTCACTGATAGAAAACAACAAAAAGTTAGTTGCTTAGATGTAGATTTCCACGTGGCATGGATGGAGGTTGATCCTTTCGATTGTCGAGATTTCCGCTATAGAAAGATGCAATGATGTGGCGGAAATTCCTAAAATCGGAAGTGTCAACTTCCGACAAGTTAGCTGTGTTCAACTTTATGCACCCTGTTGGAATGAATACAAATTTAAATTAACTTTCATGAATTATAACTTTGTAAATCCCATGAGTATGTCATGAGAGTACCTTGTAACTTAAGGAAACAAAAAAATAGCATCACTGCAATTCCCCTTGAAAGATACTCTTTCATATGAAATTCAATATTACGAAGTGCCGATTTTTCCCGTCGACTTCGTAATTATGAGTTTCTACTGAATTTCCTTTGTCGACCTCTTTGTGCTTTGGCAGCCTGAGAAAGACAAAAAAGATATGCAAAGTTTTGAATTTACAAAATCAGTCGCTGCAGAACTAGTAAGGACTCACGTGAAAATGAGAATGTCCAATCCTACACTTCCAAGACAGTTACAAATAACTATTGGACTGATTGTCCACTTACCATTGGAATAGGTTGGCAAAGATGAAAACCTTCACAAAAAAGGCGAAAAACATAATTTTTGTGTTTCGAATTCAAAAACACAGTGAGCTTAGAATGTACAAAAAATTAGGAAAGACTTAGCCAATATGGAGGTGCGAGGGATTTTTCTAAAAAAAATCATAATTTAGATCAATTGCAGATTTCATCAAAAAATGTATTAAACGAAATATTTTCAATTGTGTATTATTAATGAACATAACTACTTCAATATTTAAGGGTTAATTTTCATATCTAGAAAAGTATTACCGATTTATAACTAATAATAAATTGTGCATTTTCTTTCGATTTTTTTTACCGTTTCAAATAATAATTTACCCTGAAAAAATAGTTAGCGTTGGTATTTTCGAAAATTAAATATGAGTTGGAGACATAGTGCTGAGAGGCATAAAATATATGCCATACATTAAAAATATCATAACAACATTAAATTAATGCTTAATAAATTGCTGTCTCCCAGACCGCACATCCATGGTACTGTGACAAGAATTGCACATCACTGGCTAAGGGTTAAGTTGAATTGAGATTCAACTGGTAATGGCGAGTAGTGAACAGCCAAATGGCACTCAAGAACCTCCAAACATAGGATTTTCAAAGTGGTACATGCATTACAGTCCATTATGTTCCCCTTTTTTACGCATAGTGTACTAAAAAGCTCACGAGTTTTTCATCCATTGTGCCCGAGTAATGCATAACAAATTAAAGTTTATGAATTATAGATATTGTTCTGCATCATAGCTGTTTAGCAAACTATATAGAGGATGATTTTTACAAAGGAGATATTAGGCTCTAACTATTAAAGGAGATATTAGGCTCTAAACAAAAAAAATTTGAAAAAAAAATGATCAATAAGACATTATTTGGGGTCACAGTTCGGAGCTCTAAGATGCTGTTTTACATCAACTTAAGAGTCTTGAAGCGCTCAGTCTTTAAAATTGACAAATATTAAGGTCTAATATTTCCTTAAGAGCCTTGTGTACCAAAAATTGTTGGAACCAAAGAAGAATCCACGTCCACAACTAAGTTTCCACCATAAATGGCCCATTATGCATAATAGTACTGGTACAGATTCAAATTGTTCAACAGTCTTGTCTTGGAAACATATAATTTATTATCAAATTATATCTGATGCAGTATTATACTTCAAGTACAACTATTTTAATTAGCACTAGAATTTCCTGGAATGAATCAACACTGTTATTTGAGAAGTGGGTGTAGTAAGCTTTCGTTTCCCCTCCCTTAGTTCCTTCTTCACCCTTTCCACATAAAAAATGAATCAAAAGGTGAGCAGGAGCATATCACCAAGCACAATGTGTTATGAAAGGTGAGCAAGCAGAAGCTATGGCACAGTTTTAACCCCTCTCTCTCTGCCCCAATTCCTAACAGCCACCATGGTTTTTCAGAAAAATGCTCATATTCCCTAAGATTTCCGTAAGTTTTCCAGGACAAAAAATTTCTTGAGTTTTGCCAGCTTACCCAGTACTCCAGGTCACTGGACACCCGGTGAATTTAAAACAGCAGGAGACACATTATGATGAGGCTACTTTAATTATTCTGCTTTAAGCTAAGAAAGCCTTATCCCGGGCTCCAGCACATTTTGTATTCAGATAAAAATACATAAAAATAATCAAATTATGGCAGGTACTAACATTTTCTGGCAAGTAATGAATGCATTCCCCAAGGAAAGATCATCTTTTCCATGATATTACCAGGAATATTCACCCACCTACTGCGTTGTGGTAGGTTAATGACAACCTCAACAGCAGATGGACATCATTCAGTCACCATAGTGGCATTGGTCACTATTTAAATTCTATAATGACACAGAGGAGGAATGCATGAAAATATGTATGCACGTATTCCCAATACTGACCTTGCTCTATCCAGCACATCATAGGTATCTAGTTTCCTGACATCAATAGGCTTATCTGCCAGCTCTTCTTCAGGAATTCCATACAAGGAGGAGCCACCTCCACCACTACCACCAGCACCACGCCAAAGCAACATGCTCTGAAGGAAAGACAAGAAGAAAACTGGGAGAGAGCCACCATTTTCTCCCACCAGAGCCACACTACGAGCGACCCTTTCAACTTTCAGGAAACGCTCCCTCAAGGCATCCTCAGGATAAACACCACGAGTTATTGCCTGCTGAGGAATTCCAGCCAGAACAGTAGTCGTCAATTCATCATGGGTAACTAAAATAAAAATCAATGCACAGGTTATTGGTAATGAAAACAAAAGGTATGAACATAAGCATGAATCTCTGAGAATTGCATACATGTGAAGTTGATTGGCAAGTGAGTACTCTTTTCCTTTACTAAACTTAATTTATATTAGAAGTAAGGAAAGTAAAAACAGCTTCAGATCAAAGTATAGCCAAACTATGGAGCACTCATTTATGAAGAGCATGATGTCAGAGAGAATAAAGCAATCAAGAGGTGAGAGACAAAAAGATCAAGGTTCCCTCCAAAGATACCCTTGGGTGACCTTTAAGATGTCTGGCAGCTCAATGAAGCTTGTTTCACCCTCACTGATGTCAAAATCTCTACCAACAAAAGCCATCAAAATGTATAATGCTCATGATAACAGTATTTATTATTAGTTGCTACTGATACTCAGGAGGTACTCACGAGATGATGCCTCAATAGCCGCAATTTCTGTCTTAAGGGGCTTAAGACGTTCCTCCCATGGCAATGAGCTCGGAGGTCCAGCTTTTAATGCTCTAAGTAAAGCTTGACAAGCTGTCCATAGCAGTTGAGCTCTATGTGCATTTTCATCATCTTCAACACGAGCTGTTGAATAAACATGCCTCCATTTTAGAAAACATTTTAATAACAACAATGAAATATTGAGAGTCAATTAAGGGAACAAAACAGCCGAATAAACTTGTAGATCAAAAGTAGCACTTTTCTTCTCATTAGAAATTTCTCCAGACTCAGCATGAGCTGGTTATCAAAATTAACATTAAGAGTTGCAGCCGAGGCTGGTACACAAAACAGTGAAACTTCACTAGACATGATGGTTATCCTTGGCAATTATGATGCTTGGTGAGATCAAAGTTGGAGGAAACATAAGACTTATGGATACCATTCAAGATTTGAAAAAGTACTCATTGGGAAGAATTCTTTTTCCATGAATATGATGTGTCTAATTTATTTCCACAAGAACCAACAATTCACCACTTAAACAGTTGTGGCATTGTCTTCTCATATAACAAAGCAACTATAAATTAGACAATAGATTATAAATTTTTAGAGATATGATTTTACACCACACTGACTAATAATGATAAATACAAATGAACAAATACTGTTGTAACTTCAATTCTCCTTGTAGAACAGAGAAAATAATGATAAAATATGAATTCCACAAATAAACTTGTTAATTTTCACCTATGTAGGATCATAAAATCAGCTCCAGAGCTGCGGCATGCCATTAGGTGGTTAAATACCAGTGGTAGGCATGTGGTAGAGGTGTATCGTGAACCTGTTGACCTATTGTGGATCTAGCCAGTTAATGTCATATTAACATGAATTGTTTTTTCATCACTAAAAGCTTTACTTTCCATCCATCTTGAAGAAAGAGAAATATAAACACTGCTTAAATTTTCCACTTGTAATTGGGTGGTACATGGAAGTACCAATGAGATGGTAATTCATTGAAATTCAGCCTCCTCCCTATATCCTTACTCAAGGTCCTCATCATCTGCTCCCTTCCATTAATGAATGCTACCTTCACTAGGCCCACTCTCTTCTTATATTCTACTCAAGTTGTGACATAGCTCTAATAATTCCAGTAATTACCCTCTTGACGTTTATGACCATCCTTGCATTCTTTGCTTAGAGATGCTTTGCATTCTTTGATTAGAGAATCTCGTTACTCAGATCAAATGAGAGGAAATTTTAAACGATGTCTATCATCCTCTTTTTTTTGAAATGCACTTACAGTAGAAACTACATATTATGAAGCCAGTGATATGAAGTTTTGATTACACAACGCAAACTGTTGGTCCCAACCAAGAGCCTAAACTAAATACATGGCACTATTCAACATTATAAAGTTTAAAAAATAGAAAATTTACAAATTTACAAACCTCATGCCAAGTCCCCAGGAACTCTGTTTTACAAACCTAGTGGAAATTCACATCAGTAACTCTCTCTTCTTGCAGATATAGACACACAAACATATCAGTGTTGCCAAATATGATGGATCAAACAAGTCACATGTGTGACTGATAGAGCATTCTTCTCTCACATACGCCTGAATCGCCAGGTCACTTTCGACATACATATGAGTCGTTGTATGCCACAATGAGTTGTAAAATGCCGCAAATAATAGGGAAAATGTTAGCACGAGCCATAATTCATCTGTTGCACAGTAATTTTATTATTGACTGCCACCAGTTTTTCCATTATGTAAACCATTCTCCTTGGTTAAAACCCACCAGTAGTGGCACATGCCATACTCCCTGCCAAAGTCCTATAACAACCTTGCTCACTGTGCTCAAATTGGCGGCAGTTCTCTGTCTCATGCAGGTCAGTAGTCCAAAAAAAGTAGGGGTAAAAAGGGGTCCAAACCTACAATAAATCAGGTAGTTCTGATTTTTTTAATGCTGTTCAGGATTGTTACGGAGTGAAATACCCAAGTTTTCGTAATTACCATCCCTCTGCGTTTTCTGCCATCTTGAAAAACCACCGAAAAGCAGCACAAATTCCAGTTTTTCGCTTATAACTTCTAAACGGTGCATCGTAGCTAAATTTGCTGCATTCTCATTCCTAGAGAGGGCAAAATTTCCTACAAAAATCACTAATAACTTTGTTCTTACGACCAATAGCGAAGGAGGTACAGAGCAGCAAAGGTGTAAAATCGCAATTCCAGCAAAATTGTCCATTTCCATCCCTTTGGATCACTTAAATTCTATGAAAAACTGATTTAGTTCCTGATTTTAGATAATACTCAGTCAAGTTGTGGAGATGTTAGTTGCCTTTAAAGAACACGCCTCAAAAAGTTTTTTTCATCACAAATATCAAGGGGTGGGGGTAAAATTCAATGATGAAGAAAAAAATGAAGCCTTCAGAATACTCTCACATGCAGATCAATCTATCATTTTGTTAGCTCAGGGAGTCCACAAAAGTCACAATAAAAATTTCAAACACAATTCCAAGTTTTAAAGGAAAATTTTTTTAAAAATTTACAGGCTATATTATCGCAGTTTATATAAGAGCCAAAGTGATATTTTTCACGTTTTACAAATAATATGGATTTTCCTAGCTAAACACAATCTAATAAAAATATAGATATCAAATAAATATAGATAATTAAAAAAGAGAAGTCTATCCTCCCCCTCCAGACACCTTACCTCCTCCTCCCCCCTGTTAGGGTGGCCAAAAAATATTATTAAAAAGCTGAGGGATGCATTTTCTGGTGCAATTTCATTAATAAACAAGCCATAGAAAATTTCAGCTTGATTGCACAATATTTGACACTGCCGAATCATGTTTAAAATTTCAGGCTCAAATTTCCTAATTTACAGAGGCAATTCTCCTGTTATTCGGGATTCTACCGCAGAAATAATGGTTGAACGAAAGTAAAACAATCCTTGATGATAAATGTTATTATTTTATGTGTTTCTTAATTTTTGGGAGCGTGGTGACCTAGTGGGTAGAGCGCTTTGCTACTGATCAGAGAGTCTCAGATTCAAATCTGAGTGAAGCCTTCGGTCACCCTCAAACATATATCCTTGAAGTACGAGGTGGCCAAGGGAAAGGAACTAGCCCCCCTACCCTGCATGTGTGAAATTCACACACCTATGGCTTAATCTGGGGTGAGCTCTACCCTTACCTATCCACACCAACCTTCAGGTTGAAACACTTAATTTTAATGGGTTGAAAAAGGTTTAAATTAACTTTAACCCTTTGAGTGCGGCCTGACATGATATCACATCATGGTTGTATTTACGCCGGTGCTGATGATGTGATATCACGTCAAGGGTGCCTGAAGTGTTCCAGCTTTCACTGGGGAACTTTCACTAGGCCTCCTAGTGAAAGCTGTAACACTTGAGGCACCCTTGACGTGATTTCACGTCATCAGCCGCAGCGTAAAAAAAACATGACGTGATATCACGTCATGCCGCACTCAAAGGGTTAACCTCTCCTTATCCTTAACATTTCAATTTCTATAAAAAAAAACTGCTTACGTCTGTATTACTAATAGCAAGTTCTGTTTCTCACGTTCATCATTAGTGAGTTTTCTGTTCCAGCAGGGTCAAATATTGTGCGATCAAGCTAAAATTTCCTATTGTTTTTTATTAATGAAATTATACCAGAAAATGTATCCACCCATTCAACTTTCACAAAAGAAATTTTTTTTGGGCCACCTTACCCTCCCATCCTCCCTCACACTTGAACACTCGGTAGCGTGTCTTGAGTAGGGTTGCACCGATAAATCGGCAATGATAATTCCGATACCGATTAATCGGTAGTGGCTATTTGGCCGATTAATCAGCTTTGATAATCAGCCAATTTTTATTATCATATTGCTGTTAAATATAAGACTAGAAATGAAAATTATATATTTATGATTGATCATTGGTTTGTTTTGAGGTCCCCTTAATTCTTGGCCACCCTGAGTGGATGCTGCAAGTGTCTTCTAAGCCCCATCTTGCATTCAATTCTCACAAAGGACCATACTAAGGACCAAGCGATTCAGGTTCCCCCGTGGGCTAAAAACTCCTCCCAGTCGGGAAGCTCTCGCTTATCACCGGGGAGGATGGTAGTGGGAAAAGGGTAAAGGAAAGGGAAGGGTTAGCGAAGCACAACCACTAGGAGGCCGACACCATGAGGTAGATTGACGTCAAAAGGATGACAATGGGCCCCCGCCTCCCCCTAGTTCTCGCAGCTGTTGTGTTACCCCAACAACGTTACCGCCAGTCTTAATTTGAGCAAAAACTTACCACACATCTGTTGAGAACTGGTGAAGCCCATTACCCAAATTCTTGGGATAGGGTATCTGCTGACTCCCTTCAACGGTGGACGTAGTGCGGTCTGAGGCAGTTCGTCATCGGATCGGGGCCCTACCGGACCAATGGATGGTCAATTCGGACCAATTATGGTCAAAATGTGAGACCCTTTACCTCAGAAGTCCGCGCCCACCGAATATTGCTAAGGACCAGAATGAATATTGTTTCGTGAAGTTAGGCTCCCTCAATACACTGTCTAAGGACACAATAGATGCTCCGGAAACGAAATGGTGTGTGGCAGGAGCAAGGATGGCCAAAAAAATGGCTGCCAGGCATTTAACTGTAGGTTGCTAATAATCAGCCGATTAATCCATAATCGGCCATTTTGCTTATCGGTGCACCCTAGTCTTGAGTTCAGCCGCACGCTGCTACAAGCGACTGTGTGGCGCGGCTAGCCAAATCAGTTACTTCTCAAGATGGAGTTAAGCACTTCTTGCCACTTAATAGCCACCACCAGTTGCCCGTAGCACTTAGTAAGCATGCCACTGACTTGAGGTGGTCTGTGTCTTGCCGCTACACACGTTCCAACCAGAACACCCAACTGTCCGGCCGACAGTTGAAGGGACTCTTATCTCCCGACGAAAACAGTCAGAACCAAAGATTACAATTCGTATATCAGAACCATCGGACGGGTTGTCAGTCCTTGAAGACCATCCAACCGCCGACCACCCCGATTTCTTTGGCATCGCAACATCTGTGGCTCAGCCAACCAACTTCCGACCTGTCTCACGTTACCCGTTCACTCTGTGGATTTGTGTTAAGAGCCAAAATTCACGAGATTACATTTTCAACTGAAAATTATTTTGTAGCTTGGTCTGGTCTGGTAACCTGGTTGATACTTTGAGAGCAGGCTTAGCATAAAGAAATGGGACTCCTGCGGTGCAACCTCTAATTGCTGAATAATTGATACACGCCAGCTATCTTGAAGCAAGTCTTGGAAGTTGATTAAACGTGAAGCAAATGTTGGCAATCTGCATGGTAGTATTCCTCACAATGAGTGGAAGGAGTGATTACAATATGCATGTACTCAAGCACTTATGTGGCTGTACAGAGTTGTGAATAAATGCAACAAATTAGAGCACGGGATCTTTCACGGCTGCACTTTCAAGATTTACTTAATTTTGCCTATTTACATGATGATAAATTTTGATTTTATTATTGTTGAGAGAAATTTAAAGGCAACTCTTTTCTCTCTTCATCACTTCATTTATTCATTCATCATATTGTTTAATTTTTTTAAAGATTATTCAATTTTTTTGCTCACTTTGTCCCTAGCAACATTGTTCCCAAGGTAGTTCTACTGGTGTCGGGCACCGACGACCCAGGTCGAGAGGGAGACAGGCATCAGTAGGATCACCCCAAAAGAGCTCATACCACAACCTTGTGACCCCCAAAACTGTCAATGGTGAAAATGTTCATGCTTCAACATGGGCGGAGATATGAATCAAGTAAACACCGCTCAATGTGTTGCGATCATTAATTTAAATGCTTACTGATGGAAACTGAACAGAAATGGCATTCAAATACCACAAGTTGATATAATAATATTTGCACGAATGCATTGGAACGAAACGCATTGCACATCTGTGAATAAGATTCACATCAGATTGTTCCATAAATTGAGAGCACTTTTACTCCACGTAAGAAATAGAAAATAATGTTGGACGGCGAAATGTTTCGGAGAAATTAATGGAAATGGGAGAAAAAACAACAAGGGCCGCAAAATTATGTGTACATGTATAGATTTTAATATCACTTAAGGTAGTTGTTTAAGAATCATGTCCGTGCATTAGCCCTATTTTAGACTATGCGCCGCTGCGCCACCAAGTCTGCTCATCGGCGTGACCGCCTCCACGCTTCCGCAGTCAAATTCAGATTGTGAAGCTCACAAATCTTACTCAGCATTAGGATGCATACTCAATCTTTGTTTTGAACCTTGTATTTCATGGAGTCAGTCGTCATAGATCAATTAGCACAGAAGATCTCAACGGCGTGGACGCCTCGCCGGAGCACTGCTGCACACCGCAAAAATATACGCCGAAATGCCGACACTGATGAATACTACAGCATCTTACTATCCAATACGCAGTTAACGAGGGTATAAGGACACTTCCGGAAAGAAAGCTTCTAAATGACATCCAGGATAGGCAGGGTAGGTGGCTGGAGGAAGTAATAAGGGATTATGTGTTCATCAAGACTGATAGAGCACAGGATGTTGGGCAAGCTGGGGAAGGGTAAAAAAGAAAATATGTTGGTTTTTGATGTGATGAAAATGGAAGATTGTATGCAGAGACAAAAAATACTGGAGACAAATAGGAAAGTGTTGATAACTGGGAGGATTTTTCCTAACTTTCAACAAAACCTACCTTTTACTGGTTTAGAAATCATTAAAAAAACTTTCTCCAGAAGATTAACCCCCTTGATTGAGACAGTAAAAAAATTATTAGAAAACACATAATGACAGCATTTCTTAAGGCTGATTAAACAAGTTACAAACCTTTCATTGCTGCATCTATCCCTTGTAGCCGCCCCAAGTATGATGCTATTTTTGATTTGTAAGCCAACTTCTCTGAAGTAACTTGCTCATCTAACTCACGCTTGTACCGTCTCTCAAGCTCCAACGTTCGGGCAGTGACAGCATCAGCTAAATGCTTAGCATGAGCATCAGCAGCTTTTTTCATTTCTTCTTTGCACTGTTTACAAAGAATGTCACGAAGCTGCGTCTCCTGTAATGACAACCAATAGTATTAGCCATATGCAATGGACTTGTAACCCAAAAATTCAGAGACTTATATGTAGTATTTGAACAAACAGTATAAGTAATTTCAGAGATTGAATGCATAACAGTACACAGGAGGAAACTAGGATACCAAGCAAGGATGTACTCACAACACAACAATGTCAAAGTTAGGATAGTTAGTTTACAGCAGCTTTATGTCTTTGTGTTTTTTGAGATGGATTAGGTCATCAAACATTGACTGAGTACCATACTTTTGCTTCAAATTGAGCAAGGACACAACTATTTCCACCCAGATGCCACAGAAAGCCTTTAATGATCATGCTCTATGGCAGGCAACAACAAATTTGACCTTAGAGAAGGCAGAGAGTTGATGACAACAAACAATCAGTTTGACCATTATTTGGCATGATTCTGGAGAGGATAACTCACAATTTTTCCATCTACCAAGAATCATGCCCAAGTAGCTTGCTTCTGCTAGTCAAATAGTAACAAGTTTAAATACAGTACAGAGCTGATTATCTGTGCTAACGGAGAGGAAAGCCCAATCCCATAAACGAAAGTGACTGACAATCCCATCACATTCAATCGTGTGGTGGTCATGGCCTTGGTTTCAGCTTCATGCTTTCTCAAAGGCTTTTTGGGACTATTCTGATGAAATACTCGTATGCCAACAACAAAATTTCATTTATCAGGTAATCGTTCATTCTATTTATTTCCCTGAAACATTTGGCCAGATAAAATTAATGTCTGCTGCTTACATGCAATAAATATGCTCCCTCAATTCATGGAACATTCAGAGGAGAGCCTATTTGTCAGACATCCAATGCTTTCCATTTTAATACGTTTCCATTGTAATTATATCTACTTGTGACATTTGACAATCAGCAAGCATTACAATTCATGATGGCAATGATTCAAGCTGTATTTACATGATGCATGTACCCATGCAAGTAGATATGAGAAAATAATAATAAAGCTGCCAGGATTCATCTCCCTTTCAAAGACCTTCATATTTCTTGTTAGGTGATAGTTGGGAGGGACTCCCACCCCCACTTCTCAATAGAGTAGTGTGTTTTCCGTGACACGATCATGGGACTACCTCTTATCTGGCTCCAACCCTTAAACCTATCTGGCATGGGAGGCCCTGCCTGGAACAATATTAATTACTCCTGCCTATCCAGCTCTTGGGGTCATTAGAACATGCAAACCCTTCCATCATGTCAAGGTATTAGCCCGCAGGAAGGTGTTTACAATCCAAATTATGAAAATGGAAACCATGAGGTAGTGACGTAACTGAATCGATCCATGAAATCTGTGATAGACTAATACGTGGTCATAATGTTACTTTGAATCCAATGCACCAACATTGTTGCAGTTTTTACCACTTTTTTTGCAATCCAATTCAGGTGAATTATAACAATCAGGACATGGACATGCTTGCATTTCCTCTTGAGATTCTGTCGTTACGAAAAATATGCAGCAAGAAGGTATAAAACGAGATATGGATAGAATAAGGAGGAGTCATTAAATATAGATGTAGAGACTAGCGAAAAATTATGAAACACAGAATATTTGCACTTTTGACAAGTCACGACAGAGCCATCCATGGATACTCCTCAATGATCAAAGGTCCTTGCCACTGCTAACATGCACAAAAAGAAGATCATCACTAAGCGAACTCATAATGTTCACTAGACTAATCATTTAGAGTGCTCTATGTTTGGCTTCTCCTCAGTGAATGAACAGAAGCAAGACGGCGTTAATATGTGCACTGTAATCTTCAAGGCTGTGATCAAGACTGGATTGATCTATCAAATCAACAGTAAACTGACATGAGTTCATGACATTGCTCTGAACCCAATACAGATTGTAGTTGATGCCACAACAGTGTTAACGCTATTTACAATCCAACTAAGGTAAATTGTAACTATAAGGGTGTGATCATTACAGAAGAGATATAAGCAATTGGTGGTAAACTAGACGTGGTCGTAACATTGCTATGAATCCAATACACCAACATAATTACAGTTTATGTCATGATGACAGTGATGTATTTTACAATCCAATTTGAGTTCATTGTAACCACGAATATGAATATTTTGAGTGTTGAGACAATTTTGATGAAACTTTAACTCCGACAGAACTTAGAATGAACATACCTACTCTTGTGAGCTTAAGTACAGCAGAAACTCGATAATACGAAGCACGAAAATAAGAAGATTCCATTTATAAAGCAAAACTGTCAGTCCCAAAAAAAATCCTATGCTATATACATGGTGCTATTTGAAAATACGAAGTTCCAAAAATAGGAAATTTTTGAAATTACGAACCTCTGGTCCAGTCCCCACAGAGAAACTGAATTCGTTTTTACGAACCTCAGGGAGAAATCGTGTCAGAAAAAGATCTCTATTTGCCGACAAAGACTCCTAATAATTCAGCATTGCCAAATATAATCTAAAAATTGTGTAAAATGCGTGACTTTTACTGCATTCATCTCTCACAAGTGCCTGAGTCACACAATTATTTATCAAATTTAAGTAGTATTTTTGTTTTAACTGTTAGCTGCATTTCCATAAAGTAAACAATTCTTTTGGTTATAGCTCATGTGTGGCACAACATACCAACTTACTGCCATGCGCTATAAGCGGCAATTTTAACTTGGTGAGCTCTCGAATGGAAAAATTACGCGATTAAATAGTGGGAAATAGGACTGAGGGAATACCTGTCACAGTTACTACTCCTAAAATCCATGGCTTCACTATGAATAAACTCATGTTTACTCCCCCCATATTTCATGAGACAATAGAAAAAAAATGCTATCAAGAAATTGCGAGGGTATAGCCGTCCTCGCAATTGATAGAATTATGTATTTCAAATAGATTATTTCAAATTTTGAAACAGATGACCCAATCGGGGAGTGGCTCAACCATATACATTATGATGTTTAAGACCTGTGATAAACCACTAAGACACTTCAACCTGAAGAAGCCATCGTCCACGAAATATTGTCCTATGAAGTATAGCTAATCACATGAGTAAACCAGAAAACTGAAATCTTTATAATAAAATCACCACAGAAGCCTTCTCTTTAACTTAACTCCAAGATGTTGGCGTAACTCCATTAAATTGTACTGGAACCAACTTTCATCCATGAATTACTACAGTGAATTCGTTGAGTAATCAGGCCTTGATACATTACATTTGATCTATCATCACTGCTATCCCTGATTTCCACGAGATAAATAATCAGCTGAATCAGATTTCATTGTGATGGCATGAGTAACTTTGAGTCCTTAGCATTTTAATAAGCAGATATGACACAACATGGGCATTAATTGGATCCTGATGTGCTCTATTTCAAAATCACCCATAATTTAGAAGGATCTTAGCATGGAAATACTACTCTGCGAGAAACTTATTGACGTTATCAGGATTTTACCATAAGGAGGAGTTAGGTTTCAGCCTGAGCAGCGGCAGATTTTTCTATGACCTCCACCTATTCCAAAGTTCCCCTTGACTTAATTTTACGAAGTTACGCTTCAAACAGTAAAATCTTATTTTATTTCGTGTTTGTAGCGCAGTGAAGTATAGAGGGTGTAAGTTGCAGAGGGGAAAGAAGATAACTAAAAAATGGAATGGAGAACGCTGGATCTGGAATATCTCCACAATGCCCATTTAGCATGAAGTTCCTCTTTCACACAATTGTGAATAAAAAGTTCCAAAACTCGTGGAGAGATTCCATAATAACTTTTTAAATACGAGGTATTTCATTAGCTTTTATGTTTCAGCTTTCCGAAGTTGGCATACAAGGATGCCATTGGATAAAATGGCGTTCAGCATAACACCTATGACGCAAATAGATTATGCATAGAAGGATAAAAAATATCTCTCAACTTATTTACTAGATTAATGTTTTGCAGAATAGAACCATAGGCACAAATCATCAAAGTGAAAAGGAACTTGGTCATGAGGTAATGTTTCTTACTCAAACTCCAATGAGTGGTGAAACTGTTTGGCTTGGAACGAAATAATATTTCTTCCTAAGTTCATGTATCCTGCAGGCGATATCGAAGAAACCACAAGTAATGTCCTGAGAAGGATTTTGTAAATGGACTGAGTCCTTTACTCTCTCTACCTATTACTGAGCCATGAAGAAAGGGCGACTGGAAGCAGGGTCGGGCCAGCTACCGTGTTAGAAACATCTATGCAGTTAGAGTTATGCAGAAAGAATTGGCTTGGTGAAGCACCGTCATTGCTAGCAAAGGCATTTCCTGGGTAACAGTTGAAGCGTTCATTTGTTCTCCACGAACCATGATCTGAGGTTCTACTTTCTTCGGTATCATTCTCCATGACCTCTGCATTAATAATCCATCTGTCCAAAAAATCTCCCCATTTAGAATCAGAAACTTAGTGTACTCTGAGCTGATAAAGATGTTGAAAATGTCCAGATCACGCCCAATTTGTCGTCATGGATATTAGTAATTGGAACAAAATAATATTTCTTCTTGAAGTTTGTACATCCAGCAGGCGATGTGGAAGAAACCACAAATAATGACCTGTAAAGGATTTTTTAAATGGACTGAGTCCTTAGCTCATTTTACATATGATTGAGCAATTAAGAAAGGGTGACTGGAAGCGAGGTCGGGCCAGTTACTGTCTTAACTGTGTAGATGTTAGAAGCAAATGCCTCTCTTAAACGCCCATATCAGTTGCACATCCTGATTATCCACAGATTAAGAAAGCAAGGGTCTCATACAAAATGCATATTATCTTGCTAAATACACATAATTACTGTTCGGAATTTTTAGGTTTTCCAGCCGCGCTAGTTGGCTTTGGCCAACAACAGTTTTGATAGCCATTCTGCTACCAAAACCATTGTCGGCCTAAGTCGAATAACGCGATTGGAAAACCCAAAAATACCAGAGAGTAATGGACAACACCACGGAAACCTTCGCGAGAATTTATATACGTCTTCAAAACTGGGTGAAAATTTTGCAAAGAAAATTATCGCAAACTAAAAATCATTTGCATAGGGAACTAAGAGGTGATATGTAGTTATTTCAAAAATGTTTGTGGCATTTAGCTTATGATAGAAGCATAATTTCGAATGCTTTCACGAATAACGACTATAAATCATTTTGAAATGTTTCCAAAGACCAGAGAAGTCGGGGGGGAAGGGGAAATATATATTCACGATTTATGTCCTACATTTTCAAAAATATGAAGTGCTGATTTTTCAGTCCCACCAACTTCATATTATTGAGTGAGCAAGGGCCTAGCCTCATTGAAACACCAGTTCCCGTAACATCACTGAAGTTAAGCAATGTTGGGTCCGGACGAGGGTTGGATGGGTGACCATTCATACCTTAACCGTGGTACTCTTGGTAACACTCAGGTTAAACATGGGGTTGGCACAATGGACCACTCAAGGTCTAGGTGCCAGAGCTCCTGTCGAAGGCTCCCCAAATAACAATCTAACATATTATCGAGTAGCTACTATATATAGATTATGCAATCCAATTGAAGATATTTTTCTGCCTATAAGACTCCAGTATCCACTTTTCTTTGGAAGCCTGGAAGGAAGTAACATTGTCTTTAATTCATGCTAGTACGGTAAGTGATTAGCTTCCCTAAGCTTTTCTCAGCATTAAAACAGGCAGCTAATTCCATGATTTCTGTAACTTGCTATTCCTATGGCTAATGAATAAAATCTCTAATTACAGAATGGTTGTTTGAGAAAAGTGTATGGTCATTCATCAGACTAGTCTCCCTTTCCAGCATAACTTGAAGAAGTTGGTTCACTGTTGAAGCATTTTATAACCTATGAAATAATTTCCTTTCCAAATAATTAAAATAAGGAGGAAAATTGCAAAAAATATGAAGGCATGTGTACTGGTAATCAATTCAGTATTCTAGCCCACAGCATTATGCTTACAGCATTTTGGTACTGCAGCTCCAGCTTCCTCCTCTGACGGTTCAGTTCTTCATTTATGTTGGCTTGGGTCAGCTCAGAGTCAACATCTATTCCACGCTGAGACAGGGCCTTGCTCAAAGCATCCCTCCCTAATGTCTACAAATAAGAACAAAATATAAAAAACACATTATGAAAGAAAAGGTAAAGACCTTTTAAAAGTACTCTAAAAAATTATAGGAGTGTGTATAAAACACTATACCAACTCAATCAGGTAGATTAAGGTAGTTTTAATTATAGTTCAGGAGTTAAGGACCGTAAGCTCAGCATTTCCTCAACAAATTGCCATTCTCACAGGGAACAATTTCCAACTTTCAAGGTCTCAATCAGATTCAAGCATTAATAAACCAGTTATACAATCACCTCCAACTTAGCCAGCTCCTTCTGATAGAAATTTAGCTTCCTGCACAAGTGATATGTGAACAAATCAAATTCATCTGCAGTCACATGCTTATTCTTCTCTCCAACTTTCAAAGATGGAAGCAGGGTTGAAAACTCTGTCTGGAATAAAGTAAATGCTGTCAGCATGCCTGTTTTTCTCTTTGCTTCAGGAATGAATAGATATAAACCACCAAATAATCTGTAGACAAAACTGCATTATGTATGATAAAATAAATCAACACAATCTGAAATTTATTCTACAATTGCAATTAAAAAAACATTTTATGAGAACAAAGTTTGGAATAAAACTCCTAAAAAGATTTAAGCTCATAATGGTCTTCATAGAAAATCCTTTTTCATGAATTTAAATGGATGAGCTGTAGAATAATTAAGATTCTAATGCTTAGACAACATGTTTCAAACTACATCATCATGCAGTTTCACAGAAATGGCACACTATTCCTGTTCCACCACACTCTCAACGTTTTTGTGCTGATCAATTCTAACATTCCATTGCTAGTAAAAAGAGTAACTACTTACAAATCACAATCAAAAATTATAACACCCAGTTATTTCACATTTATTTCTAGCATGCTACAGATTCCTACCAAACTAAGCAGTTACCTGACAAGTTATCACCAAGTCTTCCCGTATTTCCCAAAAATGAACATTGTTATTGTTGTTAATAGAATATAATATCAGCACTGTCCTATAGCATTAATAAATAATAAACCAGGAATATGTTTTTCATTCATCCTACAAGTGACATATGAACAAAAAGCTTGTACTACTAATTGCTGAAATACTATGTCCAGAATCGCTGCCAATGCACATATATGTGCTCACTTTTCTTCTCTATGCTCCCCCTACATCCTCATCAAGTTTTGCCATCTAGAATCCCTGAATCCACATCAGACACACAAATCATAATTTGAAATTGTACTTCACCATTTACAACATTCAATCAAGCTCAGATTCTGTATGTAACTTTTTCACAACTGAATTGATTGACGGGCATAATTTGCAAACAATTGTTTACAGTAACTAGAGAAATAACTCAAGTTCTACACATAGATAGCAGTTACTTGCCTGAAACTGTTGTCTAGCAACTTCTACACGGTCTCCATACTGTTCTGTTAAGGTTGCCCGAGCCAATTCTTTCCTGAATTCCAGACCAGCCTTATTAAGGTTTGATGAGATTTTAACTGCTTCAGATCGAGCATTCTGGGCAACATTTCCCACAACCCCAACCAAAGAATCACGCAGTTCTTCAATCTTATCTCTGCA